>OX388169.1:4247500-4733771 GCA_947579745.1 Apocheima hispidaria
CCATGCGTTTGCCAGTTCAGAAATCAGAAATACTTACTGGCCATAAATAACATTAAATATTACAGGCCAGTAACAACTATAAAAAATACCTAAGTTTCGAATTAAATTAGGCAAACTAAGTTATTATATAAAAAAATATGTAATATTTTTTTTATCGGTTCGCCGAATGGAGGAGAGCTATGGCTGGCACATGCGTCAACTCGTGAACGGGTGCTGCTTGCGGGAGCTGGACTGCTCGGAGTATATACGCATATCTATAATAGCTCTTAGCTCTTTATTAGTATATTCCTTTTGTAAAGTCGTTAGTTTTTATATTCCGTTTTATTTGATAAAATATTTGTAAAATTTGATAAATGGCACGGACCCCGGAGTCCGTGAAGCAATATTGTAAAATAATAAAAAAAAATATATATATATATGTAAAAAATATATATATATTACTACTATAACTAAGTTATTCCTATTCATATTTATTTTAGCATGGGTGTATTTTATTTAACATAACCTAAATAACATCAAATAATAATAATTGAAATAAACCCTAAGTAGTGTATATATATACATATATAACTTAAAACTAGCCCTAATCTAATAAACCGCTATCAGCAGGCATCGTGCCCGTTGCTGGCCTAATTGCCGCGTTGAATTACGCGTACAAAAATTAGGATTTTGAGAAGTCCATTGACATGTATATTCACTTAATTTGTAGAAAGGAATGTTTTCAAAAAAATACTTAAGAGCCTTTTAAATTTGCTATGATTCAGTTCGGTTATAGAATTAGGTAATTAACTGTACATTATTATTTTGGCGTGACGGCCCTGTTTCTCGCTAATTACACAGTTATTCAACTGCCAAGCAGTAGTGTGCAAACATTACTGTGTTCCGGATTGAAGGGCAATGTTTCCAGCGTATTTACTGGGCATACAGATATTTAACATCTAGCATCTCCGGGTGTCGAAGGCAGTGGATTGCCACGCATGCTTTTGAACTGTTGAAGTTCAAAATTCTGGGTAGCACTGAACTGCTATGGGCAAGCGTGACGTTTATCATCAGTCGGACAAGTTGCTCTTTTCATCAATCGATAGTATAAAAGAGTGGTTACTTCCACTTTGGCCCATCAAGTCAGCCCACTTGAAGGCCACTCGTGTTTTATTTCTACTTTGACCCAAAGGACATCCTAACTAATCCTAACTAAAATTATAAATGTAAGTGGAACTCTGTCTCAATGTCTATCTGTTCGGGCATTTGTCGCGTTTTCATGGCTAAGCCGCTGAACGGATCGACCAGAATTTTTGCATATATATAGTTTAAGAATCGGAGACGGACATAACTACTTGTTTTGTAGTTTCACGTGAACGAAGTCGCGACTAACAACTAGTATTACTATAAATTCGAAAGTAACTCTGTCTCTCTATCTAGGTATTGTCTCGTTATCAAGGCTAAACGGATCGAGCTGAATTTTTGCATAGATATGGCTTAAGGATAATTTTTTTTGTATGTCCTCGCGGATAGCAGCTAGTAGGTTTATATTAGCTGCGCCCCGCGGTTTTATCCACTATTCTACAGAAACCGAATACGTTTTCGGGATAAAAAGCCTATGCCTATTATTCCAGGGTGTAAGCTACCTCCATACCAAATTTCATTCAAATCCATTCAGCTGTTACAGAGTTGAACGGGAACAAACACACTTACATACTAACAATAAGGCCGCCAATTGTTACATTAGTTTTAAGTAGATTTTAGTATTATGCATGTAATTTCTGGTGTGAACAATAAATAGCTATCTATCTATCTATCTATCTACACACAAGCTTTCGCAAACACACTTACAAACATACTTATCTACTTACACACTTACACACAAACCTTCGCATTTATAATATTAGTGTGATAGATTTCGTACTTTACATACAGTGCGAATGAAAAGGATCAAATGAGAATATCCAACTTTAATACGAAATGATAATAACCAAAGTATATACGATATGTCAAAACAAACTGGCGAATTAATATTCCACGTAGACAGCCTACGCCGTAGGCGCTCTCCGACTTCCGTAGCAAGCGCCTACATAAATCATGTATGTTTTGATGACACTTATGGAAAAATATTCGTGACATCAACATATTATATTACCGATAGAGATGAATGGGGAGCCACCACCGCATTTTCTAAACATAGCTCAAACCCGCTGGTCGGACATTTTAGTTTCACCATTTAGCCAACTCTATAGATAAAGTGGTCGCTCCGTAAGTTCTATTACGTCATAAGCATACTAATAGCCTCTTCAGGATCACAAAGTAAAGTGTAGAATTATCTACTTATCGATTAATGCTAGTTGGGAAAAAAGCACTAAGTAACTTTCTTTTTTTTTCCAGTTTGTTCTACTCGGATACGTTGTTTCGTACTACTTTAACAAACAAGTACCTTACTTTGGACTTTACTTAGAGATGATGAACGAGGCATCTTCACCGGCTGATGATGAAGATGATGAATGAATATGTAATTAATGTTCTTAAACTGCGACCAGAACCACCGGAGGACGGGCAGCAACGTCCTTTTAGTAAACGGTGAGCGTACTGGCATCCCCAAGCCATCTACTAAGCGTGGATATCATGGCAACCCAATAAAGTAAAGCCTTTGTTCAGCAGTGGACGTCGTCTGGCGCATGATGATGATGATGACGAACAAGGCCTTAAGTGTTTACAAAGTATCAAATCACACAAAACAGTTCAACACACATTGATTGGCAGCTAGTTGTTAATATAAGTTTAATATAACAAAGCGTCTTAGCATTTTAACATCCCCAATCTAAACAGTTCCTAACCTTTGAACACCACTAGCACCGATTCACACCACAATCGCCAATCAACTAACATTAAACTCTTAAAACTAATTAACAATAACACCCAAACCATAGAGCAAATACAAAGAGGATGTGGCATTAGCAACTGTGCACCGTCATCTGAGTCTTGACGTCATCAATAGCAACGTACAGTTACACTACTAATAAATCGATCGTCGATTTTCGATTGCTCAGGAAAGCCAGACCAGTAGCCGAACGTCTTATTTATTATTTACACATATTGAACTTTATTTTCAAGCGCAAATGACAGAGTATTGCTTGCTATGCATTCTTAGCTGTGTTCCGCTTACACAATTCTTCAATTGGACCAAGATAGCGTACGGGCAGCGTGATTTTGCCGCGAAATCGATCGACCAATAACAGAACAAGATTTTAGCGCGCGTAGTTGCCATTGGCTGGAGGTCCCGAGTTCGATTCCCGGCCGGACTTATGTTTGAAAGACGAATTTTGCGTCTGTGTGTTAGTTTTCCGCGTCTTTGTGTCTTTGTATGTAAGGGGCGTTCGACAAAAGAAATCTTAGTGGGAAGCTATTAATACAAAGTGTTATTAATTACCAGACTGCTCAAGAAGGAAGGTAATGTTTTTGGGTTCATTTAAGTATGTTTGTGTATTACGTCCTGTAGCCTAAACGGATGGACCGATATTCCTCTTCACGTCCGGAGAAACATAGGCTACATTTTGCAGACGAGTATTTTGTTTTTCTTATAATAATTTTATTGAATGTATATAGATGCAACCACTATCTATAGTAGATAAAAAAGGCGGGGTCTAACTTATCCTGCGCATTGTCACAAATTGCATTTTTTTTTTATTAAACTTTGTGACGAGACCAGCTAGTCGTTCACCTGATGTAAAGCACCACGCTTGCCCATAACAATTCAGTGCCACCCAGAATTTTGAACTCCAAGTTCAAAGCCATGAGCAACAATGCACTGCGCTCGTCACCATGAGATATTAGATTTTAAAACTCTTTATTTATTATGCTCAGAAATTTCGCTGGAAACATTGCCTGTCAATCCGGAACACAGTAATGTTTACACAGTACTACTTGGCGGTTGAATAACTGGCAACGATGTGGTACTTCCCCAGGCGGACTCTGCAGAAAAGCCCTACCACAACTGAAAAAATAAAAAATGCCGTCTCCTCTTCGTATCTGCTCCGTGCCACAACCCTATTCTGTAAGCCGCCCGATATAATCTCGATCTCGTTGCGATACCGCTCCATATCGCAAATTGCACGTTACGCGCAATCTGGCCGGTGTAAGTATCTCGAAACACGCCATTTTACTATTTTGACCTAATTGAACGAGTGAAATGGTCAGGAATAATGTACGTAATAGAGGCTTAAAGAAGGTTTGAAGTTAATGTCTTATTTATGTGATTGTTAACCAATTTTCTGGTGGTAAAGGTTTCTTAACTAAGTAAAGTTGTTGGAACTTTGACTGTGACTGACTGTGATAACACTGGAATTTGTTTAACTAAGTTTTATTCCATAATTAAAACAGTTTTTTTAGTAACTTAAAAATTAGTAACGTAAATTATGTATTGGTATTTTTTATTGACTTTTTTTAAGAGACGCTGCCTCGATTACGATGAATCACTCATTAAACTAAACCTAAAAGGATCTGTTGATTTCCATTGTATTATTTTCAAAAACATGTGTTCTTTTAATGCTAGTGTAGCTCTCAGAGTTTGCAAACTGAAGTGGCAATGAGCAAGCCACATCACTCGATGAACCAATAACCGACGGGGAAGAAAGGTTCTTGAGTGGCAACCACGAACTGGAAGACGCAGTGCAGGCAGGCCTCCCACAAGCTGGACCGCCGACATCGTGAAAGTCGCGGGCAACCGGTGGATGCAAGTGGCAAGTTGTCGGTCGGTGCGGCGGTCTGAGGGGGAGGCCTTTGTTCAGCAGTGGACGTCTTCGGGCTGATGATGATGATGGTTATGATGTTTGTCTAAAAATGATTTTTATCCATTAAGTGTTCATGAAAGTGCACGAGTGTTGGTGAATAATATGTATAATGTCGTGAAACGTGAATTTTCGTGTTTGTTTCCAAAACACCTTAAAACCCTATAGTAAAGTCTCCATCACTATACTGGGACAATACTTGGACTTATCCTTAACTTACTTTGCATGACTTCCACCATGACTGAGACTTGTTTTAGTTGCGAAGTATTTTACTCCACTTACAATGTTACAAAATGGACACTGGCTGAATACAGTATATGTGGAGCCAAACTACAAGCCTCTATTTTCATTTTTCTTTTGAATCCGTTTAGGCCACAAGAGGTAATTATAGGAACACTCATATATATCATACAGCCGAAAAACGCCATCCTCCTTCTTAGGCAGCAGTAAAAGCCTTATTACCTAGTACTTACAGCCTTTTCATATTACTTATAGTTACATTATGTAAATAGTCAAAGATGTTCGGTTGACCTTAACTTCACGAGGGTCGTAACTTAACATTAAAGAGACGGCGTCATTCCTAAAGGACATAAACGTAAGGACAGGACTAACTGGCCGGTACTTGAGGGAGTCGTAAATGCTTAAAGCTCGTCCGAGGTATGTAACTACTGCTTCAGCTAGTATGACTAAAATAATATATAGTTAGCGCTGTCAAATTTTTCTCATTACTTAAAAGATGAGTCGTTTAAAAATTAGAATAGAGGCTTTCCATTTTGCGCTATATTGCTCGCACCTTGTGAGTGAATGGGATTGTGCGTGATTGTGCTGTGCCAACCCAATCCAAATCAGATGGCAGAGGCATAGCAAGAGAGAACCAGCACTGCAAAAACAACGGCTATGGGTGATAATTAATATCATGTTGAACCTAAGATGGTATCTAAGGCACGCCTACGATGAGTGATGTTTATTTATAAGGAGAATTCTGTGGATGAGTGTTATATGTTTAAGGTATTTTAAGCCATCTGAATTAAACATTCAATACACCCGAAGCGAACGTCCTTGCGCCTGATTAATCTTCCAAAATATATCAAGTAAATTTACAGATCCTTAAAATTACCTCTTTCCTTTCAACTCATAAATGTTAAACTTCAAATACGATTTGAATGCTTCAAATACGATTTGAATGCTTCAAGTATGAATATCAATTCTGGCAGTTTAACCGTTATGAAGAGCAAGACCGCGAAGTAGTTAAATTCAACTGTCGTTTTATGGCCCGATCTCGATTTTACGAGTACGGTGTCGGTCAAACTTGGAGTTTACCCACTGGGCTCAAAGAAACTGTTTCACGTAAAATGAAATGTGTGATTTATTATGGCTTTTTAGAGAAAAAAAATATATTCAAAATTTAAACTAGTAGTTTACGGCGAACTGAGACCTTGCGACCCCTTTATCTTTACAACCCCTAGACCGATTCAGCTCATATTCGAACTTAAAATTTTTATTGAAACGAACTACTTGCCTACAAAATTTCATGAAGATCGGATCAACGGTTCACAAGTTATCATCGGACAAATATACACACAAACATACAAACATACGAACATACATACAAATGCCGATTTGTCCCAGTAAACTCTGAGGCCTTCGCTTCGCTCGGTCAAAAATTGGATTGAATTTTTTTTTTTGACTGAACGAAGCTACGTTTTTAGGGCCGTAAGAAACTGTGTTGTGTGTTTTTTTTTATTGTATTGTCTAACTATAACGTAAAAATCGTAGTTTTTGAAACAAGAGAAAAAGTCACGTTTCACAACATTATACTATTCACCAACACTCGTGCACTTTCACGAAAATTTATTGGATAAAAACCCACCATTTTTACACATTAACACTGGAAATAACACAAGTTTTGGATAATAATACAATGACGCGACATGACTTCTTCGCTTTCCCGCAAAACTCCCAGAGTTAATTTCGATTCATAATATTAGTTAGAATGTTGGTTAAGTGGGTTTCAGGCATCACAGTTTGCAAGACATTTAGGTTTGAGTGCCCAAGGCAAAAGGGATCTTCACTGTCATTTAGGAATAGATTTTATCGTACTGAAAGATCTGGTTATTGATAGTTGGTAAATGTTTTCACATTGATGAATTGAATAGGCAAAACATCTCCAATATTATATACTAGCTGCGCCCCGCTGTTTCACCAGCTGTTTTCTACAGAATCCCAATATTTTTCCGGAATAAAATGTAATGTTAATCCAGTGTGTAACCTACCTCCATACCAAATTTTTATACCGATAGATAATTTTTAAGGGAAGGTTTATTATTAAACTCTTTTTTCTAAATTACACCGTTACAACGCGCAAAGCCGGGGCAGGTAGCTAGTAAAAAAAAAACTTTAAAATAATATTGTACTAACATTTTGCTAAAGAAAATATTTTACTAGAGATACGACTTTAGCGCAATTAAAATGACAGATTTCATTATAGCTATCTCTTTTCCTCTCTTACTTTTCGCATATTCTTTCGCATTCATTGGCGGCTGTAAGCAGACTGCACCAGAGCCAAATTCAGAGTGCCATTTTGAAGGTAAAAACCAATCTTTAATAATATAGAACTGTAGAGAACTTTGACTTGTAGATTTGTTTCTGTGCAAAAAGCAATATCTCGCTTGTTATTAGTTTTGAATAAATCATAGTCGCAGGTGTAAAACGCTCAGTCTAAGTACAGTCAACAAAAAAATAATAGAAGAAATTATGATAAGGTAATCATTATTAGAATCAGAAATGTTTATTGACAAATAAAAACAAAATATAAAAAATAGATACAATCGTTATTGTAATATTATAATCTATAAATAAATCAAAATATAAAAAATAGATACAATCGTTATTGTAATATTATCGTTATCGAATAATAAATGCGAAAGCTCGGCTTCTCTTCAGTCTCTCTGTCAGTTCGGGACATCGACCTGATAACTCATGACCTTATCTGTCGACAACCTCTTGACCAGTTTTGCTCATATTCGAAATTCTTGTTTAGTATTGAGTAACGAATGTTTATGTCAAATATTATCAAAATCGGCGGTACACGGCGTCGCAAAAAAAAAAAAACCAAAATCACCGAAGACAAAAAAAAAACGTAGAACCTGTACACCAAGTTTCGTCAAAATTTGTTGCAAAATACAACCTGCAGGACTAGCATGCGCACCGCATCAAAACCTTTTTGTTATGCGAGAACAGGACACGGCTACGAGTATGTATACGTTTATCTCATTTTTCATGACATGAAGAGTAGAGAAGATTTTGTCGCGGTGCGCATGCTAGCCCTGCTGTACGCGAATACGAACATCCATACTTTATGGCTTCATATTTATTTTGTATCTGACTGTACGTAGGTACTTATTATCTGCTGAAGTTCTCAAGTTACTCTTGTAGACACGTTTGTTTATGACATCGAACTTAAGCTTCTGTGAATATTAATTAATTACTAAAGTTATTGTAGTTGACTCTCGCTAACAGTAGTGCATAGTGAGTATGGGATGGTATAATGTTATGCTAGTAATTATTATTATCTTTGGATAATTTTTGGCGGGAACGTGCAGAAGTCATGGCGCGTCATTGTATTGTTTTCCAAAATTTGTGTCATTTCGAGCGCAAATGTGTAAAAACGGTGAATCTATGAAGTGCTCGTGATATATGATGATAAGCGATAAGAGTTGGTGAATAGTGTAATGTAGTGAAAAGTGACTTTTTATGTTGTTTTCAAAACTCCGTAGAAGCTTCCAGTAAAGCTTCCACCACCTTACACAAGCATGACTTGGACTGGACAGTGTCTGAAATTGTTGACTAAGACTATGACTGAGACTTAATACTATAAATATCTGGGACATAAATAAATATCTGGGACATTTTTGCACACACGGTCATCTGACCCCAAACTAAGCAAAGCTTGTAATATGGCTGCCAGAGACTGATATACGTACATAGATATTTTTAAATACTATATTAACACCCAGACATAGAACAAACACAAATATTCATCACATGAATGTTTGTCCTAGGTGGAAATCGAACCCACGCCCCCAAACACAGAAGGTAGGTTCACTACCAACTGAGCCACCGGTGCACATGCTTTGCTTGAAAATAACAAAAATTGACAATGACTAAAAACACGATTTGTGTAGAGCCAAAAAATAATATAAAAGAAATACTTTACGTGGCTACAGACGCGTAATAAATTTATAGCTAGTTAATAGATTTAGCGAGGGAAATATGGCGATGATAATTAAGAGCAGGAAACCGATTTTCGATTTCTCCCGATCGCTCATACAATATTTGTCATAGTCATCATCAGCCAGAAGACGTCCACTGCTGAACAAATGCATTAGGAAAGGTTGGTAGGACCTGTTTGCCATAATTCCCACGCTTTTACCTCCGAATTATTATTATTATTATTATATTTATAAGGGGCGGGTAAGATTTGTACCAACCCCAAGTGACAGAAATCCACACTACGTTGTACTGTCACTCTCCATCAATTATATTTACAGAATCTGTCTTTTTAGGCAGATTTAATTATAGCTGTCTCTTTTACTCTCCCGCTTTTCTCATCTTATTTCGCACTCTTTGGCGAAAATTGGTTGCTAGGTTACAACGAGCTATAAATATATATTTTTTCGAGATGAGATTAAATCTCACTTTTTGAGAATAGGAATCCAGGAGCTATACATATTTAGTTTTTCCGCCCTAAGCCCCTGATGACCTTAGTCCAGCACTGTCCTCCGTCATACATTTACGCGAATGTTTCTGAACACTACATTAAGACAAACACATAATTCAAAGCTAGACCGTTGCCGGAAACTTAAGTTTAAGTTTAAACCCATTTCGCGTTTGCATAACATCTCACTAAATAAGCTAACATGAGATTTGTTTATAGGGGCTTAGACTGTACGATACGATGTTTCAGAAATGTTTGCTACCTTTGTGCATATTCTTGGAATAATATATCAAAAATTAATTGGTCTCACTTTGATATGTTTGTAGTTTAAGAGTCTTTCTCTTTCGTACGTATTATTAACAAGAGCCCTTTGTTCATATATTACGTTTAGTTTTATGGGCTTGTAGAAATACGCAGTCAGTTGCCCTATGGTGTTTCTGCGAGACATTAGAGAGCACTCACACCTCACCTGCTAATAATATCGATAATAAATAATCATGATATAGAATGGATAAATGCGTTATTTCATTTGGTCTCCATTAACCTAATACATGTTTCCTTTCTTTTCTTTTTTTCCTCCTACGAGTATTTTGACGTCGCACGTCTTATGCATTTGTCAGTGTCAAGTATACTTATATATTTTCAAGTTTTGCTAAATATTATCAAACAATTCATAGTCACAGTCAAAGGCGAGCAAAGCAAGTCACGGTCAAGTCCAAGTCATGCCCCAGTAAAGTGGTGAAAGCTTTACTAGAGCCTTCTATGCAGTTTTGGAAACAACAAGAAAATTCACGTTTCACGACATTATACCATTCACCAACACTCGTGCATGTTCACGAACACTTAACGGGTAAAAAATCACCGTTTTTACACATTAATACTCGAAATAACACAAATTTTGGAAAATAATAACATGACACGACATGAATTCTTCACGTTCCCGCCAAAACTCTACAGGGCCCTTATTCTCTATCGCACATGAGATAACTTGCCAGTAACGCGTGACGTCATAACATGATCTAAACTAAACGCGGTTCCTAATCGTGCCACGACGTGAAGATAAGATAATAACAATAGAGAGTAAGGGCCCTGTGCAAGCTGTAACGAGCTGCCTACATCTATCAACCACGGAAAAAAGAGGTTCTCAAGTCAAATGGTTTTTTTTTTAAAGTTTGTTTCCACCGTCATTTAAAAAAATCGTTTGGGAAAATATTTTTTCATTTATTTTCCCCTCTCTATCGAAATTAAGTTCTGATATTATAGAAGTCAAATATTATAGATATACATATAACGATTTTGGTATTTTCATCAACAAGTCAAGCATTTGAATTCAGAAAGTGTCATTTGGTGAAGTGGAATTGATGAAGAAGACCACAGATGGCCACCAGAACTCCTCAATGATAAGTATTGCAATGGTAGCGCCAAGAACTTCTCGGTAATGGCATTTTTAAAAGTATTGAAGTCGGTTTTTTTTTGTTAAAATTATTAAGAACCTCGTTTATAAACACTATATTTTTTCTTTGTTAATTACGTATGTATATTATTATAGTACTTAGAGTATTTATTGTACGATTTTTTTTGTAGGTAGTTTATATATGTTTTTCTTTTATGGATCTACTACACCGACCGTATTTTCAATAATAAAATTTCTGTCTATCCAAAGAGGTTCTGGAAGCTACATCGCATTAGGCGATAAGGCTGCCCATTATACTACCGGTTATTTTGATTACTATTTTTTAATCTTTTTGGTGTGTAATAAATGATATTGTATTGTATATTTTAAAAATCAATAGACTTTAACTACTTGGTACTTTGAACCCGGGTACGTCCGAAAACTGTGACCAGCACCACCGGAAGACAGCTGCAACGTCTTCTTAGTAAATGGTGAACATTCTGCGATCTTTTTGATTCTGATTCTGCAAAATTGAATATGATTATGCCCCCCCCCCCCCTCTCCTTATTAAGGAGAGGCCTTTGTTCAACAGTGGACGTCTTCTCTCTAATAATGATGATTGATGAACTAGATATGGGTAGCCATGTCGTAAATGCCTCGCTCTTCTCTATCCAATCCATTCTGTTGATTAAATCAAAATATCGGATCGCTTTTGAGTCGCGTATTATAAAAGGGACGTTAAAACCAACGAGGTGCCAGAACGACCGCCAGGGGCACAATACCAGTAAAGTACCACTTCTCTTGGAATTAGAGTTTTCTTTTGCGTACTTAGTGGCGTTTAAGTTGCACTTTCCCTATCCCTTAAGTGATAGCGTGAGGGCAATAAGTGGGCAGATAGGTGGGTTTTGTTTTTATAGCAACCGTTCGATAAGCTTATCTACGCTATAAGCGCTATCAAGTGGTTTCTTCACACGCAAAATTAAGACAAAACACAAATGGCATTATAAATACAGGTTTTAGACAGGCGAAGGGTAGACCTCTCCTATTATGGATGTTCCTTATCGTAATGGTAAGCGTGCGTGAGCGGGACCGTGCATAGTGCGAATAAGTTGATACGAGCGGGATGGCATGCTATCGCAATCAGAATCACGAACGTTCATAATAAGGGGAAACGCCCAACCTTTTAACTACCTACTTCACAATCGATCCATCAATACGCCAAGCTACGCGCTGACCATAATAAAGATCCATCAATACGTCAAGCTACGCGCTGACCATAATAAAGATCCATCAATAGGTCAAGCTACGCGCTGACCATAATAAAGATCCATCAATACGCCAAGCTACGTGCTGACCATAATAAAGATCCATCAATACGCCAAGCTACACGCTGACCATAATAAACATCCTTCAATACGCTAACCCCCGAATACTGAAACGTTTGTTAACTTTGACGACAGATTAAGTCTATTGCTGTCTTTTTCATTTGCTTAGTGCCAGACAAAGGCAGTATTAGAATTAATCTGCTGTCAAAGTTAACAAACGTTTCAGTATTCGGGGGTAAGCTACGCGCTGACCATAATAAAGATCCATCAATACGCCAAGCTACGCGCTGACCACAATAAAGATCCATCAATACGCTATATCCTAATGATTGAATATAAATACACTATTTTTATTTTATACGAATTTATATTTTGTTTTAATAAAACGGGAATACTCACGTTAAATTGAGTCGGTTAGTTGGTTTTAGTCGGTTTATTAAAACAAAATGTATCAAAACGACGTCAGTTTTCATAGTAGAATTTATATTTACCAATAAATTGCTTTGCTCCCCTGGATCTCGCTATCTCGTTCGCACTTTTTCAACATTTTTTAAATACTGCATTAAAAAATGCTTAAAAAGTGCGCGAACGAGTCAATTTATTTAAATTTCTTCTGTATACTCATACAGAACAAATTTAAATAAATTGATTAATATCTTTAGAATACACTTGCCAAATTTTACAACAATTTTCATGTGTTTTTTTTTTTGTTTTGGCGAAGGAGAAGGAACCAAACGATTTCTCGAGTTATTTTCTACCTGAATCAAGGAAACCCGGCTCTTAAGATGATAGTTCTTCCGCGAGCTTTTGGCGCATTTATTATTTGAAATTGTATAGCTGTCGCTCTGTTACTCATGCCTGCAATAGAGAGAGTTAGTGAAGTTTCATAACTTTTTGATGAAATCAGCGTTTCGGGGACAGCCCCCTAAATCCTAAAAAAAAAAATGTTTTTGGTGTCAATGGCTTGGATACACCATATTATCTATGTCGCTGTTTTTTTTTTTTTTAATTTTTATGGTATTCTAATAACAACTACGCAAAAAAATTGTCACTTTAAGTGCCTATTACAACGAAGATATTGCGAAATAAAAAAAAAAACATACAATCATAGTTTTCCACGGTGTAGATAACATAAAGAAACGACCTTATTTATAAGGAGAATTCTGTGAAAAAAACCTTCGAAATCGGATAACATTTAGGAGTGGGTATCAGACTACGCTTTTTGTATGGACAAGATGGCGGTATACTCTATTCTTAAGGCATATCACTCGTACTACGAATGTATGATATTTATCAATCTACTAAATCACGTCTGAACACATTCAACAGAGAATTACCATGTCGTGGTTAATTCAATCGAATCGAACCAAATGGATGGTTTCCGTGTATCTATAACATGATTTATCCATCCATTTATATTAATTACCCATTCAATCAGCAAATTACCCCGGAATAGCGATCAAAAATAGCCTCAGTAGCTATGTAAATAGAAGTAAAAGTTGTTTGCGCAGATAGAAGCTACGTCGACCCGATTAGGCGAGTTCTACTAAAGATTGGTGTCATAAAATGTCACCATCTTCGTAAGTACAGCTATCAGCCTATGACATGAAGTTGGGCTATAGAATTGGCAATTTTCGTCAAACTTCTCATATTGCACTTACCTTTTTTCCCGACTGCCAAGAAGGAGGGTAATGTTTTTGGGGTGTTAGTATTTATGTAAGTTATACGTATGTGAGTATGTAAGTTTATGTGTTACTATACTAGTATTACCTCCTGCAGCCTAAACGGTGAAATGTGTTTGGATTCCTCTTTACACTTCATGTAAGAAACTAAGCACTTTTTTTCCTGCACATCTATTTATCTTATCTTGAAGTACACATGCAGAGAAACAAAAAATATAAAATATTCAGGCTAAGAAAACAGTTAAAAGTTTTAGCACGGGCCCAAACTAGGCAAAAATCCTGTCTTGGGTGCCTAACCTCCGAATACTGAAACGTTCGGTAACTTTAACAACACATTAATTCTAATACTGCCTTTGTCTGGCACTAAGCAAATGACAAACACAGCAATAGACTTAATCTATCGTCAAAGTTAACAAACGTTTCAGTATTCGGGGGTAAGTATTTTAGGTAGCTTATAGCCTACAACATAGTTTTTGGAAATTCATACTATCTACAATAGTTTTAACAAAAAAAAAACAACTTTATCAAAATACTAAAATGCACTATCGATATGTTCTTGGCGCCACCCGTGAAATACTTATCATTTTGGAGTTCCGGTGGCTATCTCTAGTCTTCTTCATCAGTTCCACTTCACCATAATATATGATACTTTCTGAATTCAAATGCTTGACTTGTTGATGAAAATACCAAAATCGTTGTATCGCTTATAATATTTGAGGAGCTCCATCAATTCCTCATAGATCAAATTATGAGATTACGATAAAAATGGGATCAATCTGGAAGTATTAAGTTCTGATAATCAGATCCATGAGAAATTGAGGAAACACCACAAAAAATCTTTCAAATAAAAAAATGTTTTTTCCAAATCGGTTTAGAAATTACGGAGTTACGAGCGAACGAACATTAAAAAACACCAATCGAATTGAGAACCGTCTTATATTTTGGATGTCGGTTTTTTTTTTCTCTTTATTCTCTTTTTATTTGGGGACTTTGGCCAACATTGGCATGTCAGTCCCATCGTAACTTAATCTGTACACACATCAAACATGAAATAGGAAGTCGGCTTAAAACTATCAAATGTGCGAGTGGGATAGTTGTGGCGTGACTCCGTTCGCACATTTCATAGCCAAATAGCCAGGACGGGTATCGAGCTAAGGGCACCATAAAACGAAGGCCACACTGTGTTTGCCCATAAAATTGATCCCCGAATAGCTGGAAACATACTTACATGTACCGCCCGGGCTTTTTGACAGGGACAATTTTATCAAAACGAAATAAGGTTCAGATTTGCACGTATTTCTCATGTATTGGATTGGAAAGAACTGTGGTAGTGTTTGTAAATCAGCAGTTATTGGAACAACTTATATTTTGTTTTTATGATGTTGGCAATCTGGTGGAGTGCGTTAGCTGTTTTGAAGTGGTGCTTACTGTTACGTATGCTGTGTTTTACGTATGATGTATCTGTCTGTTATGTTCATGACCTCTGAACAAAGAGTAATATAATATTAGTATTTATTTATGAGTATTTTTTAGATTTATGACATATATAAATTTAATTAATATCTTAGCTACTCTATTGTATTAGGGAATCTCCTGTAATGATAGTGTATTGTTTTAATAAATAAATAAATACAATACAATACAATATAACTTTATTATACACCAAAAGACAATAAAACTTAAATATAAACAATAATAGAAAACCGGTAGTATAATGGGCGGCCTTATCGCCTAAAGCGATTTCTTCCAGACAACCTTGCGATGGACAGAATTATGTATGAAAAACACTACGGTCGGTGGTGTGGATATCTACATAAAATATATATAATATAATATATTAAAATACATGCATAATCCTAATACTTACATAGAAATACATACAATAATTACACTATATATAAATACTATAAAACTCACAATAGATACACATTATACATACGTACCAATTAACGTAAAGAAAGATAGTGTTTGTAAACAAGGTTCTTAAAAATGGGAAGCAATTTAGCCTGCCTGATACATGCAGGCAGCGCGTTCCAGAGCAGGACAGCTTGCACAGTAAAAGACTTGGAGTATGAAAGATTGGAGTGGGTAGAAATAGGGATCTTAAGTTGGAGGACACGAGAAGAGCGTAAGGAGCTGGAGTGAGGTTGAATATATTAAAAGCGTTCCTTTAAATACAGTGGGGTAGTTGGAATAAACAGAATTTTGTAGAGAAAGGAGAGGATGTGAGAATTACGGCGAAGGCGGATAGGCAACCATTTGAGCTTTTGACGGAATTCAGAAATGTGATCATATTTGCGTAAACCAAATATGAACCGAAATAATATATGGGGAACCTCTGAATGAGAATAGAATATGAAGTTGACAAGAAGCCAACTCAAACGTGCTGGGAAACATAGAGAAACTATGTTAAGAAGAGTGTCAATTGCCGTTTAAAGATGCTTTACCCGATTGTAGTAGCTGTTAAGGACGAAAGATGTCGCTAGTGTTAGCTGTTTAGGACTTGCAGGAGAGGGTGACTTATGTTGCTGATGTTTATTGAAACTGCGGTTTGGGTCTATTGAATTATGTATGTAGGAAAACTGCACTACAATGACTATAATCCCTCTCCGGGTCAACTAAGTTAAACATTAAAAGTTATACAGAATTGTTACATGAGCTCGAGGTTAAGCGTGGAGCGGCGGAGCAAGAAGTATACATTACAATATGCCGGCCGTGCGAGTGAATGAATGACTGAATGAGGCGTTTTCCAAAAAAATAATAGTTCTAAAATACTTACTAGATGGCGTAATAGTCCTATCGTTTTACCTGTCATTATCATTTCTGTCGAAATATTTTATGTTTATTTTTTAAATCGTAAATTTTGGCCCCACACGTTGTGTATTTAGCTAGTGTCAACTATTGCAAGATTTCAAATGAAGTCAAATACATAGTTACATTACTTGAATATGTCTAAATATACATTTGGAGCCAAAAAATACGAGAAATAAAAAGGCACACGAACCAAGGATCTTGTATCACACTGGATAGAGTGATTCGTTTGGCAGCGTGTCCACTTTCTGTTCGCGCGTTTAGTGAGTAGGGAAGTGAAAACTAGTGCAGAATCTATCGATAAAAATGTACACAGTGTACAAAACTAAGAATTTGTAAAATAAGAACACAATGTTTGCAAAAATATGTACTTTATTGAACATCGAAACTCGTAATTGCCATGTAAATAGTACGAATATATATATTATATATAGTAACTATGAAAGTTAATAAGTATCTACACCGTCTCCTAGTTTCTTTTATTCTTCCTAGTTTTGACCAGCCCAGTCATAAAACTAGATTTTTCAAAATGTTTTCAACAAAGTCGAGAGTATTTAGGTGGCTCCCAGTTTCGCGCCTCACAGCCTTTATCCACTGATTTCTGATTTCCGGACATTTTGGAAACCTATAACAAAATGTTTTATTTTAATTAATTGTTTAACCATGACACAACATTTTTACAAATTATCATATATTTCAAGCCGCGAAAGCTTCAAAAAGATTAAAATTAATTATCGATAGAATACGTATCAAGCCGATAAAGCGCGGAAAGGAATTAACAGTTAATGTTTCACTTAATGTAGTATATGTAGGATATTACAAGAATATTATTAGATAAATATCGACCAAATATCGACAAAGTTTGAAACGTGCAGTGGTACTTCACTAGCAGGAACACGTAAAACAATGCATTTATTTATCTTAAATTAATGCTTAAATTAATTACTAAATAACACTGCGTGATAGTTGTATGACTTCAAACATGTATATTCTTTAAGTGAAACGAATATTTAGCTTTGATTCTGGTTATTTTAGGTAAAAAACGCTAAAAAGACTTACGCATGAAATGATAATTCTGGATCTTTTACTCCCCCTTTCGTTGTTCTCGATGCACAATACACAGCACAACACGCCATAATGCCACTATGTATATATGTATTAAGTATTCACAGCGATATTGTGATCCAATTTGCTTTTTTAGTAAGACGGGTCGCAATGTTGTGACCGACTAGTCGGTCAAAGTGGACACAGAGTGCGAGGTTGCCAATCTTACAATAGCTCTCTCGCTTACTCTATGCGACGACCCGTGAAATAAAAAGAGAAACATGACAATGTGAACGTCGGAGCGGCAACGTCTCATGGGTCTGTCCAGTATGATGCTTCGTCTGTGACACGAACATTTTTTTGTCTTTCATGTCTTGACAGTGACAGAAAACCTCAAGATACATCTAACGCCTTAGACGAAGCAGTGTGATACAAGATCCATGTCTAACGCCATCTATTGGCTACTATACTTTTATTACCAGGTTTTTTTTTTTTTGGAAAACGCCTCATTGTTATTTTTACACAGACTTAAAAACTAACAGATAAAATAAATGTGGCGCGTTCGTAGCAGATGCCACAGCTGCGTCATAATCCTCACTATTTCTGCTTGATGGAATAGAAACCCAAGCTAACTCATTCGTAATGGTACGGCGAAAAAACGCTACTTGTTTTGAATATTTTTGCAATAATATCAGTAGAATTATTATTTTTATATTTTATTTGCAAAGCTCGCTAGGTTTTTAAGAGATGGTAATCGAGATGCGGGCGATGAGTACCTACTGCACGTCCAGCATGGGGAGTAGTACCTATGCATTTCCCCCTGCCAGCATCTACACGAGCCAGCCCATCTTGAAATAAAGAAGCGAGGCTCTGGGCCGGTGGCATAGTTGCTCTAGTAGTGTAGATGGTAGTGTTGATGAAGGTGAAAACCAGTCAAGCTATCGGGGTGACAGGGATGATATTGAACCTGCCTCATGCAACCCAGTGGCGATCCTAGCTTCTTCTGTAGCTCCACAGTGCCACAGCACATGTTTCACTGTTTCGTTTAATCGGTATACAAAAAACAGGTTCTAATAAACTTTACTGGCTTACCAGCACGGCTTCACTTGCATAGGACATAAAACATCCCATTACACCTGTAAAGGAGTTGAATTTTGAAAAATCCTGAGATTTCATATTTTTTTATGCTTAGTACACAAGCCGAGTTTCATTGGCTTAGCATGAAAAATATATTTATTTCCATTTTAAGCCTTTAGATCAAAATCCGCAAAATCCGTTCTTATTGTTCACCTAGACCAGGCTCTAAGCTTTGAAGCCTTAATATTTTGGCCTTTGGGGCCATAATATTTTTTTCGGTACGTTGCAAGGGCCATAACAATTTTAATTTTTCTGCCCACCTAAGCAAACATCAATTATCATTCTGTGTTTTCATTATCTTCCATTCAACTTATCACAGCAATAGTAACAACAGTAAAACATTGGCTGTCGTGGACCAGATTGATGACACTAGTCTTAAGCCGTCGCGGGCCGGATTGATGGCAGTGGCGGGCCGGATTTGGCCCGCGCTATTGTTAGTTTGGAGACCCTGACCTAGACAATCAGGAGTATATGGTTCAAATTTCACGTCTCTATTATAAACGGTTTGATCTGTGCATTGTTTCCTAGAAAAGGGCTTGTTCTTTTTATACATGTAGATTTCTCTAAATTGTTAGGGATTGGTCTAAGCTTACCTTCAATTTCCACCGTATATTTGTCCGTTATAAAACCTCTGCCAGAAAAACAGACGTCACAGACAAAAGCTAAAGGGACAAACCCCGAAACTCCTGAAATAATAATCCCAATAAATCTTCCGTACGGTCTCAGTGAAACCTCATACGGAATTTATCAATATAGCTATATGAACGCATTGCAATCCCAAAATCATAGAACAAAAGTTATTCCAAACCCTTCCGGAAAGTTTACCCAGCAACACTACCCTACCCGTATAAGCCGCATAAATATCGTTGTTCGTCACGTCGGTATTCCATTTGATATTCAAATCGGCGGATATGAGGTAAAACGCGAAAATCAAATTCTATCCACAGAGGGAGATAAAATATCATTTTTATTTATGGCTCCGGCACGCACTGCTGTATACCGCAGATATTTCAGTCCTGGCGTGTAAAAATGTCGGAGTATTTTATTGTTTTATTTTTTCAAATGGTGTGCACTAGAACTAGGTGAGTGGCACCCACGTGGCACCTAACAAAACCTGTGGGGGAAGTTTTGCTGCAACTATTTCTGAGCAGATTTGCCACAAACATTGTGAATGCAGTTTATTTAAAGGCAAACAACGAGAGAGTGAGATGAATGGAACGAGAAAGCAATACTTAACTATAATAATAATAATATTAGTAGACGTTTTTCACACACAGCTCCATTTAGCCCCGAATTAAGAAGTTTGTACTATGGAAACCAGATAACTGGTAGAATACATAAATTTTTTATATTTATTTTTTTATTACTATACAGGGTTGTATGGAAAGGGTATGCTAAGCCGAAAGGGGCTCTATAAACTCATGATTGTGAACATCTTTTACTATGGGACCAACAATGAAATCGAGAAAAAATAAATCAGCTGTTCCATATCTTTTGTCGAGTGTCATTGACATTTTTCTATGGAACAGTTGAAGTTGGAACAGACTGGAGTATAATAATATAATTTTAATTAGATTTTTTTATAAAGAAATTCTTTATACAATATGTTACTTAAAGGTGTGGCAATATTTAAGGGTATGTACTCATAATTTTAACAACTTTTCCTATAAGACCAGCCATAAGGTTTTAGGTTTAACTCACAATCGTCAATCGTCGACCTTTCTCGCAGATGAATTGTCACAAAGATCTTAACCAATATAATCGAATCAAGGGCCCAATAAACAGGTGGTGATTTCATTAAGTTGCTATTGGCGTTTGAACCTCCTGAAGTAGAAACGGGGTCTATTAAAGGCGTACTTCAATAGGTCCTCAGTTCATTTGATATTCAAAGCGGAATAATTCGTTTTACTGAGGGTATTAGGTGGCAGTGACTCGGAATTATTAAAGGTACGAGTGCCTCGTGCGAGCTTAGACAGTTCATCATTTCAGGGTTCCGCACCCGAAGGGTACCTTTTACTAAACAAATACACTAATAACACAGATCACACTCTAGATTCTGCATACGCTTGAAGCTCACCACGCATTTTATAAAAATATACTCCGATTGGTTAATTGTTACGCGCGAGTAGGCGTAACCTTAAAATAGCCAATGAGAACGCTTGGTCGCACTCCTCGCGACCCGCGAAATCTTCAAACTTTGGTGACTTTTTGTAGGAACAACGAATCTCGTAATGTGGTATCTAGTGTGATCTGTGACTAATAATAAAAACTATAAAAATGAAGGTCGAAAAGAATACAAGAAGTTTCTTGTATGGGGACCTACCGAATTAGTATCTTGAGGGCAGTATTTATTATAGAGGCTGCTGCTAATCGTGGGCAGGTCCAAATCATGTCGCGGGCCGCCATTACCCCATCCCTGATTTAGTTCATTGTGTCTGCATCTTGGAGTGTGCTTAATTAAGTTCTGTTCGCATTCGACTGTTCGTACGAAGTTCCTGTCATAGGTACAGGGTGGAGGAGAAGTGAAAACTCTATTTTTGCCAGAGAAAGTTTGCCAAGTGCGAGTCCAACTCGCACTACGAAGGATCCGTACCGCCAGAAAACTCTTAGAGCGAGTCTGTCTCGCACTTGGGCGGTTTATATTATTTGTTGTTTTAGTTTAGTTTGGAATAAAATACAAAATTTTTGACGCTAGTCAAAGACCGTTTTTACCCAACTACGAAAAAAGAGGGTGAGTTTGACAGTTTATGCATGTATGTATGTAAGTATGTTCCCTCTAATTTACGACAGAGCCAAAATAAAAGAAACATATTTGTTTGTTGTCAAAAAACAAACACAACATGCGTTAAAAAAAAACGCTTTCTGTTCATGTTGTGGATGATTTGTTTGAAAACTCGCCATAATATCTCATATTTTGTGAAAACTACAATCGGGTACCTGCTGTGACATTTCAAAAGTTGTCTAAATAAATAGGTATTAGGTAGGACAGATAGACAGACGGCGTAAGATTAGAATAGGTTCCTGTTGGCACTCAACTGGGTACGGAATCCTAAACACCAGCATGCTGACGAACCCTAAGTCCCGTTGTTAACACTCACGAGAAGAAAAGCCAAAAAAAATATTATGCGTTGCTTTGTCCAAATCTTAGCGAAGACTTTCGTCGGCGTCAGTACCAAGCTAGCATTCCTAGATAAGTTTGTTTTCGTGTTAATTCACGGAATAGAGGAATGGAGAAACTTATACTTACCTGAAGCTTATATGCTTAGGATGTACCTACTCTTTTTTACCCGACTGCCTAAGGAGGGTTCTGTTTTCGGGGAGTTTATAGGTATCTAAATATTTATGTAAGTATGTATGTTTGTGTCTTTCTACACATATTAAACTTCCTGTAGCCCTATCGGCTTAATCGATTTTGACTAGTGAGGTGTCATTGGATTCCAATTTATGTCTGGAGTATAGACTACATTTAAATAAAGTGAAATATTCAAAGATCCAAAGTGTTGGCACAATTATATTTTTCACGGCTCTAGGTAGATACTTACGTACTCTAAAATCAAGTGAAATTGAATTTCAACACTTTGGTTTGGGAACCAAATAGTTTTAGATGGGTTTTGTCCGCAAAAACCAGACACGTTTGCCTGTCAAACCCTACTCTAAGTAATAATTTAAATGGAAAGTTCAAAGTATTTGATTCAGATTTTAAACACCAATTAAGTATAAAACTTCTGGCTAACAGCGTTCTAAAACTATCTATGTACCAACTTACTTACTTTTTTTGTTGTTCTTTCTATGCGTACTTCCTCCGATATACATTGGTATAAATACTTGGAGAGCGGGCTTTTTTCCGCAACAAGGCCGCACAGGGGCCCATGTTGCGTGAAGCCGGGTCTTCAGCTAGTCCAGCCTCCCTTGACTGCCTTCGTTACTTGCCCAGCATTCTTTGTTTTTTTTTTTTTATGTTACTCGGTGACGAGACGAGCAGGTCGCTCACCTGATTTTAAGCGTCACGATTGCCCATAATAGTTCAGTGCCACCCAGAGTTTTGAACTTCAACAGTTCAAAACTATGCGCGGCAATGCACTGCGATCGTCACCCAGAGATGTTAGATGTTAAATTTTACAGAATACAGAAAGATTCTGTATTCTGAGCCTCGAACCTTATTATTGGTTTACGGCTGTGGCTATATTCCTCTGAATTATATTAGTTAGGATAATTAGGATACTTAAATATACACAGCAACATTTACCAACAAAAATGGTCTACCACGATCATGTGCCTACTATATACTAGAAAACACACGTCCTTTAATTACGGTGTCCCATTTAAAAGCTCGCTTCGCTTAGTATAATTAGAAAATGTCGTTCGCACATGTTAAAAAAAAAAACTGGATAAACAACCTAATAGAAGGCGTCGGAATGTCCATAAAAACGCACCGGTACCTTCCTAGCACTTTAGTAACATTCCCCAGGACAGGACATTGCTCCCTCCGCCCTTGCCAAAGACGCGGGCCGCTACGCGCCTGTCTTCCCAGGGCCGCTAGTCTCGACTTTTCGCTATGCACTTTGCGACCGAATTCGGTCGCTATGACGCAAAATTCAACGCTATGTTTGCGTTTTTTCATAACAATTCGTGTTCGTTGTAGAATTTTTGCGTCATAGTGACCGAAGTCGGTCCCTATGCGGCAAAATTCAACGCTATGTTTGCGTATTTTCATTAACAATTCGTGTTCGTTGTCGAATTTTTGCGTCATAGCGACCGAATTCGGTCGCAAAGTGCTGTAGCGAAAAGTCGAGACTAGCACCCCTGGGCTGGTTTCGACAGGCAGATCACCAATGAGGCGTTTTCCAAAAAAAAAGAAATCCTGGTAATAAAAGTACCCAATAGATGACGTTAGATGTACCTTGAGGTTTTGCTGTCACTGTCAAGACATGAAAGACAAAAAAAAGTACGTGTGCCCTTTTTTTTTCTCGTGTTTTTTAGCTCCACATGTGTATTTAGACAATTTCAAGTAATGTAACTATGTATTTGACTTCATTTGAAATATTACAATAGTTGACACTGGCTAAATACACAACGTGTGGAGCCAAAATTTACGATTTAAAAAATAAACATAAAATATTTCGACAGAAATGACAATGACAGGTAAAACGATAGGACTATTACGCCATCTAGTAAGTATTTTAGAATTTATTTTTTTTGGAAAACGCCTCATTTTGAACAAAAACGAGTCCAAAGAACCCCTTTTAGTCGACAGGCAGTGGTAAATATCCCCTGCCCGTGTATGCGTGTATTGTGTATAACAATATAGGTACTTATACTCACCTACCTAAGTCTTCTAAGTTCTGATTATAATGTAAAGTTATTTAGGTATAAATTCTCGCAAAGTTTATTTTCCAATACTGTGAGCTTTCTCCTAATTACGTATTCAGAGGTATTACTTATTATAATCTAGGCCAACCATAAACTAAAATTCTCATTCGCAATTAAAAATTTACTTAGGTGTTTCAATCCAACATTTGAATATCAAACACAATAATAGGGAGAATTCTGTGGAGTTTTGTTTTAGTATAATGTCGTATTACTTTTTGTGTTGTTTCCAAAACTAAACAAAACAAAGAAACGACTAGTAAAGTGTCCACCGCTTTACTTGAGCTTGACTTGGACTTGGCCGTGACTTACTTTGATTGACTAAGACGCTTGTTTTAGCTGTGAAATGTGTGATTTCAGTTGTAACATAGCAAAACTTGACACTTACTAGATACAGTATGAAGCAAAAGTATGAGAGAGAAAAAAAAACAACCGACTGCAAAATGTAGTTTGGAGTTTTGGCGGGAACGTAAAGAAGTAATGTCGCATCATTGTATTATTTTCCAAAACTTGGTATTGGTGAATAGTATAATGTCGTGAAACGTAACTTTTCGTGTTTCTTTCAAAACTCCATACCTACTGACTGACGCGCAGCGCGTACGAGGTGAGAGTGATCGCTCTGTCACTTTCGCACACGTTAGGTTAGATATAAAAAAAGCTCACCCGGGAGGGCTAAACACCTAGCCCGCAGTGAGGTAAGCCTATCCAGGCGTACAGAAGTTACACGAATTAAAAACTTCCTAATCCCAATAATTCCTTTATTTCCTCCATTTTAAAACTTGGGTTCCGGAGGTCCGGAGCATTTTTAAATCCGAGTCATTTCAATTTTTAACGATGAAAAGTCCCAAAAACAAAGTTTAAATGTCTCGAGTAATGAAGGAATTCCCGGGAAGGGTTATTATTGTGAAAATTAGGCGGAATAATTCATAAAACAGAATTTTCTTTGGTACAATAAATAATTATAACTCTTCAAGTGACGAAGGGTTGTCTTGTTCAGCTTAACGGCCTCTTGTTTAGGTTTAATTATTCGCGGTTTCTGCTGGTTTGATTTAAGAGCAGAAATACGGTTCTTGCGCTAAGTCACAAAAACCTGAGTGTCAAAAACTTCAATAGGGAACACAGTAGGTAATGCTTGGTGGTTGAATAGCTGGCAAAGGTGTGTTACTTCCCCAGACGAACTGACTTTACATGTAAAGGAGTCCTACTACTACTTTTCCATTTTCAGATCCCATATCGCAGCACCCGAGAAGGAGCAGCCAGGAAGTCATAGAAGAACCATTTTAAATCTCGTCTCCGTGCGAGGGCTTTTCATCAGGACCAGCAGGCCCTATCCTTTTCCCCGGCGCCATGCGGTGACGGCGACGAAAATGCTATGAATGGTATACATCATCCAAAGGTTCCAAAGGTCCAAATCCAAAGGTTGTCAGGAAAAAATCGCTTTAAGCGATAAGGGCGCCCATTATCAGCAGCAGCATTTTGCATTTTGCATTTTTAGCAGCAGACAGGGTTACAAATTTTTTATATAAACCTATAAATTTACTCAATAAAATATTTTGTATTTGTATTTGCATTATACTACCCTTTTTTTTTAAAATATCAATGTTCATTTTTTAAGATTAATTCTTTTTGGTGTATAATAAAGTTATATTGTATGAAGATCTGAGACGAACCTCAGCGACACCCCTTCGACACCAACTCTTGGACCGACGCCAATGGAGGTACATAACACATAACATTTCCTCCCGTCACATAACATTTCCTTCGATTCGAACTCGGTAGGATTAGGTCTATTTTTATTTTCTTCCCGCGTTTTTACACTTTCACGCATTTTAACTTTTTAGGGCTTGATCCTTCCTGAAACATTTTATAGAATGTTAGATAAGTAGCCAAAATTAATTTGTAGAATTGCAATATAACTGCAGTGTCTTTATATTTTCTGTCACATAAACGCATATCATTATTACCTGTAGGAGAAGAAGCTTAGAAGAAGAAGCTTCCTGTAGGTACGTTTAGTTAGGTATGTAAGTAGGTAGCAGGAACAGGAGGACCTTTGCACTTCAAAGGTACACCGCTTATCCGTCGAGAATAAAAAATATTGGTGGACTTTTTTGACACACAGCGCCATCTAGCCCCAAACTAAGCATGCTCGTACTATGGGAACCAGATAACTGATATAATACATAAATACTTTTTTTTGTAAATACGTACATAGAATACATAGAAACACCCAGACAAAGAACAAACATCCATGTTTATCACACAAGATGTTTATCCTAAGTGGGAATCGAACCCACAATCTAAAGCGGAAATCCACCCACTGAGCCACAAGGCTAGTCAATCAAGGTAATACAAGAATATAGAAACTTATATACTTACATAAATGCTCACATAATTACATACTTAAATATTCACATACTCCGCCAAAATCATTTCCTTCTTGGGCAGTTGGGTAACAAAAGACTCATGTTGAACCATTCTTCAGAAGCTCATTTAAAAACAACAAACTCTATTTAAAAGTTGAGTAAAAATATTTTCAACTTCGGAAGAATTTAATGAACAAAGAGTTTGGAAAATTCCTAATTATTTCGTTAGTATCTTGGCAGGCCGTTTGAGAGCATCTTTAGAATTTTACGAAGAAAATAAAAAGGAATGTTTTAATTCTGTACACGTAAGTGCGGCCTTAATTGCGAGTCGACGGCTCTAAATTCGGGAATTAATGAATTTTATCTTACTTGTGGTGGTTCTTTCGTTAATATTAGTGAATAGGACAATTGCGACCTTTTGGCGTTGATCCATTTTTATGATTTTTTTTACGTTTCGTATGGACTGATACAGTTCTATGATGTGGTTCTAATGTAAGTAGTACAGTTTTTTGCTCGACACAAACGGATTTATTTTTACCCTACTGCCTACTTGAAGGGTAATGTTTTTGTTAGGTATACCTTTAAGCTATGATTGGTCTTATTACGACTGCGGCTTTATTTTACTGAATTATGATATTAGTAATATTTATTATAAAATATGACAGAATGCTCAAAAAAACTCCATCTCATAACAAACGGTATTTCAACCGAAAGGATACATTACCCACTACACATAAAAGCAGTAACTCAAGACAGGAGAGAAGGTAGGTATTATGTTCCTAAGTTACTTAAGTACCTAATGTACCTAAGTACTTGAGTATGAGTAAGTATATGTTATCGAAAACCGTCAATAAACTACTATATAAAAATTGTCTCTACGAAAGTCTTTATCAGAATAATCCGACTTTTCCGAATAACTAGATGAAATTTTAAAAAAACATCTAGTTTTGGCGCCATGCGCCATCTTGAAAAATCTGTCGCTGTTTTGTATAATTTTTGAAAACTTAAATTGTGTTCTTTCGATGGTTAATATAATAAATATAGAATAATATAGAATAAATAATGTTGGATGAAGTGGCCAGTAGTGTTTTCGTGTTGTTTCTGAAATTCCTTGAAGTTTACATAACTGTAATGAAGCCTGACTTCACCGTGCCGGCTAACCCTACCTAGTAGGCATGGGCGTAGCTAGGGGAAGGCAGGGGTGGTAAATGCCCACCTAAGAAACTTCTTTGCCCACCCTAAAAAAATCGATAGTAAGTATCTATCTATTTAAAAATGACTTACTGTCTAATCGCTTTTTAATTTAAGCCCCCCATAGACAAAATTCCTAGCTACGCCAATGCTAGTGTGATAAGGGCAGGAAAGTAACGATTTACTGTTACTTTACCTCACAGATCACTCCCTAGATTCTGCATTCAGGACGCTCGAACTGCACCACGCATCAGCCTAAATACACTTATAAGAAATTACTCTGATTGGTCGATTGTTAGGCGCGAGTAGGCGTAACCTTGAGATAGCCAATGAGAACGCTTGGTCGCAGTCCCCGCGACTACTTTTTGTAGAAACGACGAATCTCGTAATGCGGTATCTATGTGATCTGTGCTTTACCTACATGAAACCGCGTTTAATCATTCCCAGCAATAAAAGCTGGCGTATGAAAATATAAATAAAAGCAAGGGGACAAAACCGGCGAATACTAACTAAGCCGCGCCACAACACTGCGCCGGGGGCGGACCTAGGACGGGGTACTTTCGTCCTTTTCCACAACATTGCTAAAAAAACACGGATCGATATAAGTACTTTGTATAGTGATGTTGTCTAAACAGGTCAAAACGTTAGAGAGCGGGAATTTTTAATAATAATTAGGATTATTAGAAAACAACATTCAGCCCAGTCATGTTACGGAACTTAGAATGGAGGACCCGGACATTATTTATTTATTATATTATACAGGGTTTTAAGGAAATGGTATGCTAAGCCGAAAAGGGCTTATAGTAGGTACTCATAATTATGAACAACTTTTACTATGGGAACAACCCAAAAAACCAGAAAAAATAATCAGCTGTTCCGTACATTTTGTCGTATGCCATTGACATTTTTCTATGGAACAGATGATATTTTTTTCTCGATTTCAGGGTTGGTCCCATAGTAAAAGTTGTTCACAATGATAAGTACTATGAGCTCTTTTCGGCTTATCATACCCTTTCCTTATAACCCTGTATAATATAATAAATAAATAAATAATGTCCGGGTCCTCCATTCTAAGTTCCGTAACATGACTGGCCTTTGTTCTGCAGTGGATGTCTTCAGGGTGTTGATGATGATTATTATATTATTATCATTACCTACTTTAAATAACGCATTGCCGTAATAAGGCTGATACTCCACTAAAGCGGAAGTTGGGCGATTTTGCAAATAAAGAAAACCGAAATTTTCTTTGAAAAAATGAGACATTTCACCCCAGCTCCGCTCCTTTCGCTTCGCTGGCCCAAAATATCCATCCTGAGTTCGACCTTGGCTGTATTCATTTCATTTTTCCTTGTGGCAAAGCCCGACTTCTAAATTGGAGTGTTTTGAATTGCTGAAATCCGGTCACAGGTGCGCTCAAAGGAATTCCATAATAAACCATTTCCAATGGAAAATATAGGTACGCGGACCCGTAAATGGCGAGTATTTTAAAAGTGACGAGTAATGTACCTAGGTACGAAGAAGTTAGCTTATTTTGTTGACAGGTAAGTACAAGAACCCAATAGCCTTATGTTTTAAACGCGATTGGGACCACGAAAAAGAAACACTCACTTTCTTGACAATATTTACTCGATGTAAATCCAGAACTGAAATCAAATTGTACCAAAGAATGCCTATAAAATCGATGCGACAAACGATAGCGCGTTTTAAAGTTGTACACCGCCATCTACCGGATTTTTTGTGAACTATAAATGGTTCGAACACCTTACTCTAGCCTTGTGGCTCAGTCGGTGGATTTCCGCATTCTGAGCTCTAGGTTGTGGGTTCGATTCCCACCCAGGACAAACATTTGTGTGATGAACTTGGATGCTTGTTCTTTGTCTGGGTGTTTCTATGAATTCTATGTATGTATTTACAAAAAAAAAAATGTATTTTATCAGTTATCTGGTTCCTATAGTACAAGCTTGCTTAGTTTAGCACTGTGTTTGAAAAACGTCCTGCAATATTTATTTATTATACTTAAGCATATAGCATATTAAGTTTTTTTTTTTTAATACTTACCCGACTGCCCAGAAGGCGGGTAATGTTTTCAGGGTATATCAGTAAGTATATCTATATATGTTTGTGTGTCCCTACGTGACCTAACATCACCTAAACGGCGTGACAATTTTTGAATTGAAATGTGTTTTTAAAGCACGAGACATATAGAAGGTAAGTTATAGCCTTATGGACCATTTTTATTAATGTGATAAAATCTGAATAAAAAGGTATGAAATATTAGTAGGTACTTGAATTATTTATCTCACGTATTATTTATTCTTTGGTATAGTTAGTTAACTAACTTAAGGACAAGTTATAACCAAACGTCATAAAACCCTAAGGGGAGCCGACCTCTACTAAAGGTACCCTTGGGCCAGATACATCCGACCCTGCCCTGCCCCGATAGTATGAGAGCTTGCGGAACACGTTTAGGTACCCGCTTGCGTTCAGCTTTCACACCCTTTCAAAGGAGGTCCCTTTCCATACAATTATGAGGAAATTTCTATTTTTTCCCGACTGCACAAGGAGGGCATTAGTTTTCGTGTGTAGTATGCATGCTTATGTATCTACATGGTAACTAAGAACGGTAGTAACCAAAAAGAATGCATTGTACTCCGGTTTTTTTAATTGAGTAACGCACAGAAAATGTCAAACTTCGAGATTTCAAACGCAATTTTTCGAGATATTCACGATGGCTAGTGTGCGAGATACACAGAGTGTGAGTCGAGACGAGAGACAGGCGAGATTGAAAGAATGAAAGAAAGGCGAGAATCTCGAAATCGACATCGATTAGTCATATCTCCGAATAGGGGCCCTAAGCCCGAGGCAAGCGCTAGAGGCAATATGGCTAGAGGTGACAACTGGGAATAATCTTTATAAGAATCTTTATCAAACTCCTCGTATGGTTAGGTTAGGTTAGGTAACTAGGTCGAGCTGGAACTGTCATCTTTAGATTAATTACCTACCTACTTACTAAGGTACATATTATTGTTTCTGTGCTGTATGTACAATATACCTACTTGCCTGCAACATTATAGGTAATTACTATTCACAGTGTGTTTCACAGCCTGGTGTGGCCGGCGGCGGCGGCGGCGCGCTGCATGCGTCCGCGTGTGTACATAATATACACTCCGTTCAGTTATTTTACCTCTGGCTATGAATTTTTTTCTGCCGGTACAAGATAAAAAAATCAAGAATCTTTTTAACACAAATAAAAACTTAACAGCCTGTTATTTAACAGCAAGTAATGCCAATCTGGCAAGAAAATAATATATACACATATCAGAGGTAAAATAACTCTGATAATACTAGGTACCGAGCAGCCCGGCTCAATCGTCATTTAAACTCGAAAGGCGGGCCGCGCGCCGGCTCGCTACCTTGGATTTGAACATTTGGATATTAGGAACTTATTGGAAGATGCGCGGTGCGAGGGGGCGGCGCCGGCGCGAAGCGGCGGGTGCGCGCGGCGGCAGTTCGTACGTTCGTCGCCATGACTTTGTAACAGCGGCAAACCGAACATTAAATAGTATTGTTATAAGGTAACAAACAACATACCCGACTGCAAAATAGCATGTGACACTCCGGACCGGACGTAAAGACGATCGTGGAAGAGGATCCATCTTAACCGTAATTTCTTGACACAACCTGTTTATTGGCGCAATGGCTGGTTTCAATAAATCCACGATAAGTAATGAAGCTGTAATTGACAAAAAACGCAAGAACATTTTAATTTGGCGCGCCGAGCGAAACGTTTTGCTCCTTAAATTTGCAATTGGAAGACCGTGACTTATATGAATGTATGGGAGATATTTTATTCAACTACAAAGTTAAGTTCGTACGGAAGCCTAGCTCGGTGCGCGAGTCAGACTCGCAGTTGTCCAGTTTTTCCATAATATTTAAATATTTTTCATGTATAACGCTGAAGTTGAACGGGTGGATACGTGTGCATCGCGTATTAAGTTGCAACACTAACAGCCTAGGAATAAAAGAACCGTGACATACCAACGGAAAAGAAGACGAGAAGGCTTCTTAGGGTGTCTATACATGGCCTGACCTGACATCGTGTAAAAGGGATAGCTAGATTTGAATTTCACGGGAGCAAAAGAAACAAACTATTAACGTTATAGCTTCTCCCTTTCGCTCCCCCAGAAACTTATATAATATAGCCTTCATCTCTTCATTAATCTCTTTCAAACGATGTCAGGTCAGGCCATGTAGAGAGGCCTTTGGTTTGCTTCCTAACTCTCAATTGGTTGTATTACGCAACAGCTAATTAGGCAACACTCATCATTAGTTATATAATATAGCCATCTCTTTCAAACGATGTTAGGTCAAGCCAAGTAGAGAGGCCTTTAGTTTGCTTCTTAACTCTCAATTGGTTGTATTACGCAACAGCTAATTAGGCACCACTCATCATTAGTTATATAAATACATATTATTATGTCAACGATCAACAAGGCACATAATTATTATTTTAAATAATACTAGAAATTTTCAAATGAACCTAAGTAGGTACAGACAACACATTACAAATTGTTTCTTCATAGATTACAATGTACAGCGACTATATACTGAGAAAACTAACGTTTCATTACAATTTTGTGGTATTGAATAATAAAACAAATTTTTAATTCTAAAATTTAATGAAAATACAAAATAATTGAAAGTGACTATTAATATAATGTATAATGTGACTATTAATATAATGTATTTTATTATAAATCAACTTAGCTACAATCAACAATATAATTAACTTAACTAAGTTTAAAAAATACTCAACTTACTTTTTTTTTAAATTCGTTAAAGTAACCACTAATAACTAAGAAATTGTTATTATTTACTATTTACGGTACAAGGAGTTTGCGTAATTTTTATTATAATTTTTTCAAGTTATATTCATTTAAAGGTAATCAAATGATATCATCTCTAGCAGTTAATAATTACAGTATATCAATATTGTAATGATCAGTATAACTGAAACGGAATGATTCGTCGCACAGTCTTCGATTATTGTAGCGAATAATATTGAATATTCGCAAACGAACAAACAATCTTCTCAAATAGTTAATCGGGAAGCAAGGACATATCAATTCAAATTTAAGATCTTTCAACATTAATAATATACCAGTGCCGAGACCAATTTCAAATCTGTTTCCGAAACTTTTATTAAATTGCTCATCTAATATTTTAATGAAATTGATGAATGTATCGGGAGGTTTGAAAGCCGATTCCCAATTATAAAATTTCCAATTAATACCAAGGACTGTGTCATGCAGGAGCCTGCTCAGTCGCTCACATGAAGATGGTTTGTGTACCTGGTAACACTTTTTCAACAGATACCAACATATGAAATAGAAACAGTTGGATGTTGGCAACTCAAAGCGATAATCAACTGTTTCAACTTCGATGGTTTTTTTGAAATCATCAGATCTCATCTTACTCCGTGTTATTTGTCTAAAGTCTATGTTACTTAAGAACTGGCGTAAGTTATCGGCAGGGTTGGCAGTTTTAGGATGTTTCAATAGTTCAATCATAAATTTCATTCGAAAATATTTATAGAATTGTACTGCTGTTGGTTTTTCAGACTTTGATTTCTGTCTCACAAAATCAAAAAATCTGTCTACGGCATCCAAGTTGAACCTGTGCGTTACCAATGACTTGATACCCTTAGGCAGTAAATCCCTTAGAATGATGCTAAAGCTCATTATACTGATTCTCAGTCCATATATGCAATTGAATGAAGTGTTTTCAACATCCGAGTCGTTTAAGGGTTTAACACTTGTTAAAAACTCCATGAACTTTCTTATAGCCCTCATTTGATATGGTTCACCAGTAAAAGCATTTTTGCATTTATTGTGGTGGTTAAGAGCCGACGAGTTGAGAATGTCAAACACGTCATTTACTATCGCCGTTAATTTTTGGGTTCCCCGAATCCTGTGATCGTACAATGCACGACTCTGTCTCTCCATTTCCAAAGCCTCTGAAACAGATTTACTGAACACTTCTGCAGCATACTTTAATTCTTTCTTTTCGGATTCATTTGGGTGTATGTGAGATTTGGTTAGTTTATGAACTTGTACAACGTTATCGTCAACACCGTTTTTAGAATAAAGATTTTCTAAAGTTTCCCAATCTGCTATTACCAGCGAACCGTCGTCGTCTTCAAACTGTAATTTATGAGTCATTAATGTATTGCGCAGTGATATTATTAATTGCGGCAGGTCGAAGATGCAGTAAATTTTTTTGTCAAGACGATTTGTGTAGATGTAGGGTTGAGCAAAGGAATGAATTCGATTCCTAAAATGATCGTACAAATCTTCGTGATCAACCACTAAAGCAACAACGTCAAATCCAATAGTGACAAGAATGTCAAAAACCGAGTTTATCCAAGGATCTATACTTGACTTGTCTTCATTTTCACCTAAAAAACTATATGCTAGTGGTTGCTCCCACTTAGCGTTTAATCCCCTAGCCATGAGAACATATACTTCCGTTGCTGGTTCCATGGTTTCTTTCCCGTCAATGTTGCAGAAGCCAATTACTTTGTCTCTGTTGATAAGATAAAATAAAAACCTTTTTAAAGGCATTTTCTTAATGCAAACTGTGCAATAACTGTCTGTTGTCTTCAGTGAACTCATTTTTGATTTTAAGTTCATAATGACATGGCAGCTCATAACTGTGTCGATTTCAAGATTATTTCGACGTAAAATTTTCTCACTTGGTAGACTTAATGAAAATCTTAAGATGTTATAGGTCTTCGGACTTGCAAGATATAAATTTAATGCATACAATCGTAATTTTTCAGTATATTGTTTATCCCTGGTAAGTTTATGTAGTTCGGTTTGCAAATCGATTAACTTAAATAATTCAGATCTCAAGCCACAATCATCTTCCTGTAAACTTCTTAATTTGTCTTGTAATTTTTTTAACTGTGATTTCTTACGCGCTCCTTTTCCTGAGGAGCTCCGCGCTCCTTTTTGCGTTGTGCTTGATGCGGAGGCAGAACCGGGATGATTGTCGATATCCATATCAGAATCACTTGTATCATCTATTATTACAACATCAGTTTGAGTAGATTTTGTTTCCATAGGCGTTTGGTCGTATGGGAAAGGTATTACGTTTGCTTTTAGCTTTTTTCGATAACGATCGCTTCGTTTGAAATGTAAATCACACACATGATAATTTTTGTAAAGGTGTTCCACGCTGTAATGCTTTAGCTCTTCATTGCCACAAGCTTCTACCCATGCTTTAGATCTGAAACAATGTAACAGAAAAATATTTAAGTTTGTCGTCATCCGTCAACTCTTTTCCAGAGGACTGTAGGACTCTTGTAGAATCCTACCACTACAATGATATTACTTCATTGTCGTGTATTCGTTTTTATTATGCTTGCATGTGGACAGGTCTGTCTGTCTGAATCCGTTACAGCATTATAACTTCTAAAGTTATTAACTTACATATTACATGCATGAAATTTTGCACAACGATAGTATAAGTATAGATCGACAGTCTAAAAAAATATATTTTTTTTTGTAAAAATAAGGCTAGCTTCCATATACGTAAAGAGGAAGTCAAAATAATAAATTCAGTGTACCCCATCATGTGGAGTGTCGTTGAAAAAAGGATTTATGTATTCTATCAGTTATCTGATTCTCCTTGCACAAGCTTGCTTAGTTTAGGGCTAGATGGCGCTGTATGTGAAAAACGTCCACCAATATTTATTTATTTATATCTACTTTAAATTATGTTTGCCTAAGCCTGAGTTCGATAAGATAAGATAATGTTTATTGCTCAGAACTGTGTACATAAGTGTTACAGAATTATTAATTTAGACACAACAGCTTATCCTATCGGACATGCAATAGGTATTATAATAAGTGTGGCCTAAAAGGCTGCAATATGATACATCTATAACTTACTATAGTTTATTTACAAGCAGAGTGCAGAACACAACCGCTATTTTTAATACTAATACCTACTATTTCGATTGTTTTGAGTTGTTATTTTTAAGGAAGTTGTGGGGGTTAGGCTCGTTCATTCATTTTACTTTGGTCGATGCTGCCTATTTTGACACTCGCAAATAAATCGAAATCTTATGAGGTACCTATTTCCTGCTGACCTAAAATCATGATAGCGTCTTATAGCGCAAAAAGGAAAAAAACAAAAAAATGATAATTTGTACTTGTTACCTATACCACAGAGAATAAAACGTAACTCAGTTCGATGTATGGGATTTTTTTAAACTACAAAGTTTGTCCTTCGATCCGACTTATCTTTTCATTACAGTAACGGTCGGTGCCTTCGTGGTACGGAACACTCTATAATCTAAGTTTAAAAGTAATTTTAATTTTAATTTATTTTACACATTTACTAAGTTAATCAGAAAAAAAAATATGCACGAGGCATATTAGGTTCCTACTTAAATTTTAAATAAATAGTTAACGCTACAAATTCATATAATGGACGTGAAAACTGGAATCCCGATATAAAACGACTATAATGTACAGCCCAATAATTGACGACCCAATAATATACAGCCTGGAAAGCTCGACCGACAATTGGTCTGTTGGGCTTCCAAATTATCAGGTCGTACGATAAGCCACGACCAGGAATGTACAGCCGACAGATGTACATGTAGCAGTACACCAATTATCATGCTGTGCAATACAGGATGTACATTATCGGGTCGTCAATTAACGGGTTGTGCATTATCGGGTTTCCCTTTATCGTGCTGTCCATTCCTGGTCGTCCTTTATTGGCTCGTGCTGCTAATTGACGGCCCGTATTGTACGACCTGTATTGTGCGACCTGATAATTGGCAGCCCAGTACATGAATTATTGGTCGTGCATTCCCGGTCGTAGATTATAAGGTCATCAATTATTGGGCTGTAGATTATTGAGACGTCTATTATCATGCTGTAAAAAATCGGGGTGTGCCGAAGGGTATCTATATTAGAATAACTTATTCCAAGTTACCAGCCTTTTTCTTGGGCAGTCGGGTATAAATACCTTGTACACTTTTAAAGAGAAAGAAGAAAACAAAAATAACATTAGCAATAAATGCCCAACTATTTTCGAATACCTTATAAAATTCATTCAACTTAGCCACTTTACAAGGTTACGTCGTTCGTAAAACAAGCGTAGAATATGTAGATACAGAGTAGCAATACACCTATATTAGTATTTTGTGTCTGTCGAATTTATTATAGGATTATAGGCAATGATATTGTACCACTATAGCTATCTCTTTTACACTATAACTTTCAGAGCGCCATTTTGAAGGTAAAAACTTATCTTTAGTAAAAAACAATTGTGTCTAGTTATCTACATACCTTTGACATAGATTTTTTTGTTTTGTTGCTACCTTATTGTAAATTATTTGTTCCATTCCTTTTATTATCATGTAAAGAATAGCCCAACAAAATCAATGCCAAGAAAATAATAAAACCAATAACATACCGTTCAGGATCCAGTGGAAATCCGTGAAATGATCTTAATTTGTCGTATCGGCCGCTGGACTCGCATTCTTTCATCGCACACAAATTTGGCATCTTGAATTCTTGATAACCTCAATGACAGAAAATGAAAGCGACGCTCTGGCAACGCGGTGACGTCACCCAGTAATACACATCGCTCGACCGAACACGTGCGGTGCGCGCGGGGGACTGGATCCCCGATCCGAAGCGGGTTAGCGATCGGTGAAGGGCGAGGGGGGAAGGGTGCGGGGTTCACGAGTGGGGCGCGGAGAGGGAAAGTCACGCGGCGCTGCACGGACCGGGAATATTCGACACAGATGAATAGATGTTCTTTTACAACTGATAATTTAATCAAATTTATAAGGAGAAAAATTCTGTGAATTTAATTAATAATATATTTGCATTATTATACATAGATAGACAACTTTTATTCCTATCTAGATAATATTGTATATAAGTAGTAACCTAGTTTTAATTGTGGTATTTAAGTAGGTACCTACTATTGTTCATAGTACGGAGTCACACGGAGTACTTACCACAATAATAACCAGTCACAGATCACACAACTAGTATATCTAAATACCTACTAAGTAGGTGCGTCCTTTTTTATTTTATTTTTTGCGAGGGAAATCTTCACAAGATACCCGACTGCTTTGAGGTGCAGCCGGGTTATGTCGGATTATACCCGCTAAAACCCCCTCGGTAGCCTTCCTTGGTGCTTGGCCGAGGGCTCCGGGATATCCAAAGGAAGTGTGGAGTACCGTAGTCAGCGATTCTGGGGAAATGTTGGTGTCAGTACAAGGTAGCTTTGAAGAGAGCTTCAAGGGATATTTTATATTGATGGTACTGTGTAATTAATTTACCTGTACTATACAGGTTTAGGTACTGTACTTAACATAAAAACATGATGTAAGAAGTTGTAAAACGTTTTATCCAAAACATTATAAGAGCTTTTTATGTATGACAGACAAGAACTATAAGCTCACCGTACACCTTAACCTTCCCCTTAACACGCCCAGCTTAGTATGGTAACTGGCTCTCAAGTAATGCTGGACCACATCGTTAGGTTCTTAGTAACTGGCGAGCAGTAGATATTATTCTACCAGCACAACAGACCGCGCGCTCTATTTATAAAACGCTCGTAAGATATTTCGGAGGATATCATGCGAAATGACTGACTTTCGAAAAAAAACTCAAGCAAAAGTCGAATTTTTAGATGCCCCTGGAGGCCCTGGAGTTACAGGGTAGGCGACGGTGATCGCTTACCATCAGGCGGCCCGTCTGCTTGTTTGCAACCTATGGCATAAAAAAAAACTGTGTATCAAAGATCTTAAAATAACATAGGATAAAAGTATCAACAACAATAATTTACAACAATTTAATTTAGGTACAATTCTAAATAATCATATCACTCGCTAACGCAACGATTGTTTTGAACCATTCGAATTTGCTCCTTATAGAAAATCTTTTATTTTTCTTGATATTTCGTGCGAAATATACGAAATACGACATTCAAAATGGAGCCGCTATAAACTTAAACGTTGACAACTTCTAGCATCTATTCCCCCGAGTATTGCATCCCTCGTTAAAACGGCTCCTATACATCTGACCTGACATCTTGTGAAAGAGATGGTTATATATGTTTCTGGGGGAGCGAAAGGGAGAAGCTATAACCTTAATAGTTTGTTTCTTTTACTCTCATGAAATTTAAGTCTAGCTGTCTTTTCACACGATGTCAGGTCAGGCCATGTATAGCCACTCTAAGGGTGTCTACACATGGCCCGACCCGACATCGCTTGAAAGAGATGGCTATATATAAGTTTCTGGGAAAGCGAAAGGGAGAAGCTATAACCTTAATAGTTTGTTTCTTTTGCTCCCGTGAAATTCAAATCTAGCTGTCCCTTTCACACGATGTCAGGTCAGGCCATGTGTAGACACCCTAAGATTCGATAAACTGGTTTTATTATCGTCTTTGACAATATGCGTTTATTACGAAACTAAGTAAATGATTGTGTCTACGTATTATGCCGGATGTTCGCTTAGACGACGAAAAGACGAATGTTGTACTCCCGAAAAAAATAGACCTATTTCAGATGTTTCGTCGACGGTGAATGATATTTTTCTATGGAATAGCCGTTTTTTTTTTATTGTTGGTCCAGTAGTGTTGTTTAATAATATCCTAGAACACGTTTGGACAACGCCCGGCCCTGGGCCGGATGCGGCGCGACGACGCATTTTATCTGTACTGAAATTGTAGAACCACAAAAATAATTTAAGAAAAAAGTTGTCTACAAAAGAAACCGAATACCCCATTTAGCTGAGATATTCAGCGGTACACACAAACGGTTCTACGACCCGCGACTTCATAATTTTTCGAAACTTTGGCCTTTTTAGCAGGGACTATAGTTCCTTACTAGGGTATTCTACACCCATCTCCTAGAATATGTGTGTCGTCTTTTACATCCAATATTATATTCCAATTTCCACCTACTTATTATTTTATTTATATTTTCAACACTCTCGTCTCGGCCTAGTTATATGTTAAGACTGTTTTACAATCCAACTGGCGCGCTAACTGGCTATACAAGAGTTCTGCATTTAGTTGTCCATTAGCCCCAAACTTGGGCGGTAAAGTTGCTACCACGAGATAGGGTTGCCACGACTAGTTTCTGAGAACGCGTATGGTCGATCTTATAGGTCTTATCGATATTGTGTTACTCCATGATGTCCCTCCTCCGCCACACTAGCGGCCGGTTTTAGTGGGATGGAATCCCAGATCACTGCACTGTCTCCGCAGTCTATGTCTATGACAGTGCGCGGTATACGTGCGAATTTCTCCATGTAAAAAAAGGTACGTAGTTGGCGTGTTAAGTTAACATGAGTAAAACGTACAAGAAACCTGGGGTTAGCCTCCCAAAGTGACGCGAATACCAGCACGATATTATATTTAGATTCTCAATACGAAAAGATGGCTCTTGATATCGAAGCTGTTATTTTGCTATTATTAACAGTAGCTGAAGAAGAATCTCAAGGTTTGAGGAATAAAAGAAGAAAATGGGTCCATGATCTGACCCATTGCGTCACATATCCTATCTTTTTCTTATTATTTTTATTGTCTTTATGGCTAAAGGTCGTATAGGATCTTGTTTTATTTTATTTTTATAAAATAATTCGGCAATGGCATTTTATAAATCACGCTACATCCCGCCTACATTTAGCTGCACCTCCCGCGGCAATTTGAACACGTCCCTGAAGGTTACTTCACGCAGTCGACGCGAGGGAATGGCGTCCCACGTCCCGCGGCAGTATTCGCCTCTGTTTGACCGAGCTTTATAGGTACGTAATTTCCAGGTTGTTCGATATCACAACCCTAACTAACAAAGCGAACTATGAATACCGGGTGTCTGCAGTTTGATTGGACAAGTTAAAACAATTGAAGGTGCGGGTAATTTCGCCCCGTGCGCCGGCGATTAATCATGAAGTATTTTAGCGTAAACTTCGGGTGCTATTTTAGCAATAGTTTGTACAGTTTGTAAGTTATTTAGCAGCGGGTCAAAGTGAGCTAACTTGTATTGGAGGTGCAAACTTGTTAAGTTGCTTTGACTAGTTCGTTTGGTTGGAAGCATAGAGCTAATTATGAACTTCGCGTACAAGCTTTGTAGCCATGTGGAAACAGAATCATCATCAGCCAGAAAGCGGGCCGCCTTCTGACTTCCGACTGCTTTTGCTTTTGACTGCAGAAAGGCCTCCGTCTTAGAGCGACACACTGAATGACTATCTGTCAATTGCATGCACCGGTTGCCCGCGTCTTTCAAATGTCGTCGGTCGACCGCGTCTTCCGTTTTAGAGTTGTGGGAAACGAAGACTCCCCTTGGTTTAAGTGATAGCGCGTCTTTCCTATAATCCGGCCGGGAAGATATTTGATAGATTAAATTTCTCTGGGTCTGGGTGATTGTTGTCCATGTCATTGTCCTTGTGTGTTCTATATACATGTAATTCTAGTGTGGAGTGTAAAACGTTATTTATTAATTTATAAAAAATATTGTTTGGTATGAAGGTAACATAGGTACCTCCTGTGCTACCAAAGATCTTTAAAACTATAGATACAATTTATATTATATTATATAAAGTTAATATTACTATAAAACTGGAGTAAATAAAATTGTAGCAATGATTTTCAAATGAACGAACGTTCACAAAAACCAACCATATTGCTATGACGTGAGGACAAATTTTTCACAAGTGCGATTGTGTGTAATTGTGTGCATCTCATTATGCCGGCGCGTTGGCACGGCGTTGTTGTATCTACAGCATGTTCTGGAATTCGTGTCCGACCCTAACATAAGCTACCCTAATGTTCATTATGAACAACTTATACTAAGGGAACAAACACTATATCGCGGAAACAAAATTATTTTCCTAACATTTCGCTGAGTGTGAATGACATTTATCTAGTTTGAATTTTTTCTAACAGCTGTTTTTTTTTTTTTTTTTTGTTTGTTCCCATAGTGTAAGTTGTTAAGAATGAACATCAGGTAGCACCCTTTCGTTTCGATATTAATCCAGGACACCAGTTTCAGAACATCCTGTTTATTTTTAAAGAGTTTTGATTTCCGTTGTGTAACTATAGGGTACCTTCGGTATGTAATCAACATTTACCCCATTTTGAATTTGGTAAGTAAAGTCACCTCGAGATTCTGAAACGTTTGTTAACTTTGACGACAGATTAACTCTAGTGCTGCCTTCGTTTGGCACTAAGCAAATGACAAAGACAGCAATAGACTTAATCTGTTGTAAAAGTTAACAAACGTTTCAGAATCACGAGGTCAGTCTGTTATATTTTTTTTGGGACTACACATAGGCACAGCTTAGTTAAGAACAGCTAGCTCACTCTTATAGCGCTTCATAGAAACGAACCGCGATTAGAGCCGCTGTGTGCTCACGTGCACGTGTATTAACGCACGCACACATCAGCAAATAAGATTCATAAGTATACTCGCAGTCACAGATCACACCTAGATTCTGCATTCAGGACGCTCGAAGTGCTACACATCAGTCTAAATACACTTATAAGAAGTTACTCTGATTGGTTGATTGTTAGGCGCGAGTAGGCGTAACCTTGAGATAGCCAATGAGAACGCTTGGTCGCACTCCCCGCGACCCGCTTTGGTGACTTCTTGTAGGAACAATGAATCTCGTAATGCGGCATCTAGTGTGATCTGTGCTCGCAGTGCAGTTGACAGCCGCCCCCGCGTCGCGCGTCGTTCTCCAGTGTGGTTGTGGCCGCCGAGTTAACTAGCTGTTCGTAACTAAGCTGTAACCTGTAACAGACATTTCCTCAAGCATACCGATACTCATTCAACATATATTTAAACTGCATAAATATTTCCGGAAAAGAAATTCAATAACGCAAGTGAATCCGCCAACCCCCACTGGGCCAGTATGGTGGATTTGGCCCAAACACTTTTCGACGTTAGGTCGTGGGATTAAAAAAAAGGCCAATGCAGACACGTAGGTACCGTTGCAGAAGGTTGTGTGCGGAATTTGCGACGAGACCAAGAGCAGGACACACTTTGATTACACATGACCAAAAAAAACAAGGTCTAACACCAGCTTACTTCACTATCCGGCATTTTGTCATCTTTCTTTAAGGTGCAACGTTTCACTTAGCGCGCGAAATTCAAATTTTCTTGCGTTTTATGTCAATTACAGCTTAATTACACATCGTAGGGTCATGAAAACTAATTTTGCGATAATAAATAGATTGTTTCAAGAAATTACACCAACCAAAAATTCAAGTTGAAAGCTAGTATAAGTACATTTCCCACTAAATCAAAAACCAAGATAAAAATCAGCTTATTGAAATTTGTAGCTAAACCAATGTTATCTAGGTAATAATTTTACCCGTAATTTCTTAAAACAACTTATTTATTGGCGCAAAATTGGTTTCAATAAGTCCACGATGTGTAATTAAGCTGTAATTGACAAAAACCGCAAGAAAATTTGAATTTCGCGCGATGAGTGAAACGATGCAGCTTAACATGTTTGAATTAAGTTTTCCGCTCTTGCTTATATGCGCGGTGATGACGTAGGCTGGTGTCGCCCACGTGACCCTAAAGTGCCATACATGGCCAAGTATATCTTTTATACCATTGTATAGCATAAATGCATTCTACTAACACTACTCCGCGCTGCTCTGAAAAATATAATATCAATGGTCGATTTCAAGAACGATCCCAGTGCTGCGTCTAAGTGTCAAGATATTTTTGAACTATGCCTGTATCTAACTTCAAAAGCAGGTACCACAGTTCTGGTAACCTTGTGATTAAACCAAGAATAAAAATTAAAATAGAAACTCGCAATGTCTGTCGTTTAAAATAATTTCAAAGGACGGTAATTTAGAGACCTGTCAAATAGCACTAAAAATTTTTTTTTCTTTTATTAACCTTTATCAAAGCGATTTGTAACAGTCAGAAAAGTGTCCACAGTTATTCAGAAATACCTAACTATCGGGCCAATCGGTAGTCAAACACAGACATGTACGCTATGAAAAAAAAATTGGAATGGTCAAAGGTTGGCATATCTTACATAATCAAAGGTACTGACTGAACTGTATCAATAGTACTTCTGGCATAAATCCAAATAAAAAAACAAGTGCAAGGATTGGGTTGCTCTTTTCTTAGGCAAGGCTCAATAAAGGAGGGATCACGGCGACTTCAGGCCATCACAGGCCATATGGTTATTTATGTTCCAAGTCATACCACATTTTATTCTCCATGCAAAAAACTAAAATTTACCTTGGTACATTACTTTTTTACAGGGAGAGGAAATAAATGCCGTAATTGTCAAACGTAATACAATGACAACCCCCACAGTTAAACTTAAACCCACAAAATGTTACCATGTTGGATGTCGAGGGTGTCAGAAATGCCAAAAACGTCGTCATTAATTGACGACCGCTTCGTTAGGCTTTGAGTCCACATGCCTTCTCCAGTACGCTTCGGTTATCAGGTCTAACGTTTGGAATAGGTCACGTAAAGGGATAGTCAATCCACCCCGCAAGCTTTTATGCCTTTGTAGAGATAACAAAATTGTATTTACTTCTCTGAGGCGGAATTCAGTTCGAAAAAAGTTACGAACAAAACACTGGCGTTGCTTAGTGCCTGAGTTTAGCGAGGTGCAATTAATTGATAAGGAACAAAATGTTCTAAACCACTAACAAAGTATATTTCAGCTCGAATGAGGATTTTTTAATACATTAATGGTATGGATTTAGATCCCCAAATAAAGGCTGCATAAGCATTGTCTTGCCTGCAATGACGTATAGCGCTGATACATGGACGCTATGGAAGGACACTGCAAAAGATGCAAGTCGCAAAACGGGCAGTGGAACGTGCCATGCCAGAGGACCACCGCCCGGGCCGCGACTTGCTGAACCTAATAATCATCTCAATGTATGGTTGTTAGGTCCAGCCGCCGATGCTGCGCGTCCGTGAATCGTATCGCAGCGCGATAAGGTTCATGGTCTCTGGCACGGGTTCTGGAAGACCAGTCTACCATAGGCGCAATGACTTGACGTACAGAAATTTGGGGAAGCATGAACGAGATAGCGCTAAACAGGATTGGCGAGAGGGACGAGGCTTTATGCCAGTAGACTGTAAGACCTGCTCTCGGGCACGGGCTCTGGAAGACCAGTCTACCATAGGCGAAATAACATGATATACAGAAATTTGGGGAAACATGGACGACATAACACTAAACAGGAATTAGCCAAACAGGGACGAGGCTTTATGCCAGTGGACTGTATGACCTGCTCTCTGGTACAGGTTCTGGAAGACCAGTCTACCATAGGCATAATTACATGACATACAGAAATTTTGCGGAAACATGGACGAGATGTCCTAAAACAGGGATTGGTGAAAGAGAGACGAGGCTGCGGTGGTCTGTATGACCTGTCGATGATAATGCCAAATTATAATTTATCTTGGAATAAAAGACTTTGTTTAGAAACGATATAAGTAAATTTGTAGGTCGTTTTATAAAACTGCATTATTAGACAAAAATAATATAACATTCTAATTGTTAAGCTTTATTATAATAAGCAAAAAGCCAACCTATTTATAACTTTTATAACTCTCAATCTATATTACTTGACGAGACAAAAGCGAGTGTCTATTTTATATTATTCTATTTAACGTATTATAATAATCTTGACTGTTTCATACATCCGACATATTTAGAGCGTCAAGGACACGTTTACATAATACGCGTTGTCTCGCTCGCACAAACAACATTTTTTATTTATATAAAATTACTGAAGGTGACATTGAAGAATGTTTTTATATTTTATTTATTAAAACAAGTTTTAGTTTTATTATTAATACGATTTAAGCCTATAATATACTATTAATATAGAAATAGCGAAACATCTTGTCATTCGCAAACATAAACTTGCATGAAACAACAAGAGTCGTATAAGACATGTAAAAAAATGTTGCAAAATATTTTATTTTCACTATTTCTCATTAATTTCATATAAATACAAAAGTTGATTGCGCGAGCGAGAGAGCGAATATTACGTTAACGCTTCCTTATCACTAGTAACAACTCGTTTGGCGCCGACCGACCCCCAAATAGGAGGGAGAGAGAGAAATATATTTCCTCTTATTTTCTCTCGTCGATGCAGTCCGTTGTTGTCAAGTGTGTTAGCTACCTAAGAGGCGATTTCTAAAAAAAATTTGATGCTATAAACAATAAACCGTTACAAACTATACAAGACTATAAGGAAAGGGTATGCTCTGCCGAAAGGGGGTCATAGTACTCATCATTGTGAACAAATTGTACTATGGGACCAATCCTGAAATCGAGAAAAAAAATAACTGTTCCATAGAAAAATGACAAAGAAACTCGATAAAACGTATGGCACAGCAGTTTTCGCGATATCTGCGTTGGTCCTATAGTAAAAGTTGTTCGCAATCATGAGTACTATGAGCCCCTTTCGGCTTAGCATACCCCACAGATCACACCCTAGATTCTGCACTCAGGACGCTCGAAGCGCACCACGCAACAGTCTAAATACACTTATAAGAAATTTCTCTGATTGGTTGCTTGTAAGGCGCGAGTAGGCGTAACCTTGAGATAGCCAATGAGAACGCTCGGTCGCACTCCCCGCGACTTTCCCAAGCTCTGGTGCCTTTTTGTAGGAACAACGAATCTCGTAATGCGGTATCTAGTGTAATCTGTGGCATACCCTTAATAACCCTGCATTTAACAGGATTAAGAACGCTGTCCTTGTCTAACCGACTAATGAGAAAAAGACAGACGATTTTAGCTGTCCTATTCAGTCACTGCCTTGATTTTTAATAAAACAGTCAAGAAAAAAAACAAAATTTGGGACCATTACAGACTAGAAGAAAAAGATGCTGTACAGTAGAACTCATGTATGTCATCGTACATACAATTATATAACTCTTCACAATTTGTTATGTGCATTAAAAAAAAAAAAGTTTATGTAGGGTCATACGCAAAGGGTATGCTAAGCCGAAAAGGGCTCATAGTACTCATCATTACGAAAAAATCTGCTGTTTTTTTTTTTGTTTTTTTGGCTCCAGACGTTAAATCAGCTGTTACATAGAAAAAACAAAATTTATGGAACAGCTGTTTTTTTTTTTATTTTATGTTTGGTCCCGTAGTACAGGTTGTTCACTATTATGAGTACTATGAGCCCCTTTCCGCTTAGCATACTCATTCCTTATAACGTTTTATGCGTAACTAATGCAGACTATACGCCTAGAGCATACAGTCCAGTCAATTTAAGAGCCTGTTCCCCTGATTCGGCTATCTCGTTCGCACTTTTTTAGCATCTTTTTATAATATTAACATAATATAAAAAAAAAAAAAAAATATATATCTTTAGAATACAATCGCCAATGTTAATGATTATTTTATCATTTGGCGTTGGAGAACGAATAACTTACGAATAATTTTTCTTTGCCAAATTAAAAAATAATTACTTACACGAAAATTGCTATAAAACATTGGCAATCACATTCTAAAGACATTAAATATATTTTTTTTAATTTCGAAAAAGTGCGAACGAAATAGCGAGAGCAAGGGGAGCCGGGCCTTAAGAAGACGCTACTGATCTGAAATGTCTACAGGTATCATTAACTGTAACTTCCGTTTTAATATTTCAGTAAAGGATGGCAATAGTGTTAGAAATGTCCAATTTAGTTTAAGAGCACACCATTTGGCCGCCTAAACTGGCAATTCAAAAAGGTCACGACATTCTTATGCAGAGAAAGCGCGGGTTTGCCCGACTGCCCAAAAAGGGGGATAATGTTTTGGGGTGTATGTATGTCAGTAAGTATGTGTGTGTTCCTATAAGACGTCCTGTAGCCTAAGCGGCTTGACCGATTTTGACAAGCGAGGTGTCTTTGGATTCCTCTTTACGTCCAGAGTGTCGTAAGCTACATTTTGCAGTCGGATATTTAGGTTTTTCTTTTGACGATATTACTTATTCGAAGTTATCGAACAACACGCGCGCTTCGACGTGTATTCTTCATAAGGCGTGACCTTCCTAAAACGGCAGTGTAGACCACCAAACGGCTTCCTCTTAAGTTAAAAAAAAACGAACCGAACGTTTTTTTTTTTTTCTGTCGCTCGGTCAAATCTAGTAAAAAAGTTTCAATGTAAACATGTAATAAAAATGGCCATCTTTAAGCCGTCCTCACTGGCATAATAAAATAAACGTCATCGCACACAGGGCGCAGGACACGCACGAGACGGGGCGCGGACACGGACGCTCTATTTCAGAGCAATTTCAACCTTAACATCGTTAAAATACGGTTCAAGCAGATGAGCAGCGCGACGGCAGAGGACGTGGAACTCGAGTGCGACCTTTTATTCTTTTGTATCATATTAATATGTAGCTAGGGTTGAAATTGCTTCAAAGGAAAGCATCCGAGTCCGCGTCCTGTCATGCGCCCGAGATTCACTCAACGCCAAACGCTAAAGACAAAGCACTGAAATTAGAACCCTACTCACAATACCGTAGAGTACAATTTCAAATGACGAATATTAAGGCTGTATTTCTGACATCACATACGGGTATTCGACCCAAAGTGTTGGTCAAAATTAATTCGTGATTAAATGATTTTCGAATATGCGCGAGACAGACTTGCATACTCAAAAATCATATATACAGGGCTATAAGGAATGGGCTATATGCTAAGCCGAAAATGGCTCATAATATTCATCATTATGAACAACTTTTACCAAGGGACCAAAACAGAAATCGCGAAAAAAAAAACTGCTGTTCCATACAAATTGTCGAGTGTCACTGACATTTTTCTATGAAACATCAGATTTTTTTTTCTCGATTTCATGTTTGGTCCCATAGTAAAAAAGTTGTTCATAATGATGAGTACTTTGAGCAAGTGCTCAATAAGTTTCGTCTTAGCATACCCTTTCCTTATATCCTGTATATAGTTTTTTTTTTTTTAAATATGATGCAGATAGGCTAACTATCTGACCCACAAAATAACACCTCTAGATTCCGCACTCAAGATCAAAGCGCACCACGCGTCGTTTAAAATATACCCTTAAAAATTTACTCTCATTGGTAAAACGTAGGCGCGAGTAGACGTAACCTTGAGATAGCCAATGAGAACGCTTGGTCACAATCCCCACACCCCGCGCTTTCCTCCAACTATGGTTGGTTTTGTCGGAACAACGATCTCGTAATGAGGTATCTATTATATAATTTGTGATCTGACCCTATGCGTTATTCAGAGCCGCACTGCAAAACTGACGATACGCGACCGTCATCAGCGCAGTAGAAATCAAGCCCAACGACGCGTGGTCGACTCGTCATACACTCGATGGCCATCATAGCAAATTATGATTTGCAACGCACGATATAGAGCTCAAATTTCAATGTTTTGTTTTTAGCCAGGGACCCTATTCCTGTGCGCTCGAGATTATCTCGGTGACTGTCTCTCTAATTTAAAATTTAATGGGAGTGAGTGAGAGAGAGATAAAAATGTCATTTCTCCGAATAGGGGCCCAGGTTGGTAGAGTATGTCTGATGTGCGACGGCTGGCTAGTACCGGCTACTGTATTTTTTTATATGACTTTTTGAAAAATTTAAATAAAAGGTACGCCAGCGCCATTTTGCCTGTTACCAATCCCATTTTGCTCACTGTCTCGGGCCGGCTCGACGTGTGTACACACGGCATTACATTCCTACTTATACAACCATTTTGATATATATTTAACATAAATAAAAATATTGCATTCATGAGCTGTCTTTAAACTTATTCATAGATTATTTAATATAGAGGAACAAAATACATATTTCAGTTACTGTTATGAGGAGTTAGAACTAGAATCATTCAATCCACGAAGACGCCCTTTCAATGACTTGCAGTAAACGTTTTTTTTTTTTCAATTCGCTCGACTGGTGTTTCGCGTCACGCTTCCCCATACCAGTTGAGTGCCACTCAGAATTTTTATCTTCGACAGTTCAAAAAACCGCGCGGCTAAGCGCAACCTTCAGATAGTGAATGTGTCCCCGCTACCCGAACTTTCCTTAACTTCGGCGGTTTTTTTTTAGAATAAAGATAATGGAATGCGGTATCTGTGGGGTAATCTATGGCCCACATAAATAAATGTGTGTGGTAATAATAGAATTACCACAATGGTGTTCATTCTGTTGTACCATTCACTAGAGTAAAAAAATCTGAAAGGACTAAAATTATTAGCGTCTCTTTCCTATTCAATATCTGTGAAAATATTGGCAATAATTTTACAGCTGTCATATTTAGTTTAGTTTAGAAAATGGCACAACAGAATCGACGTCACTAGCAGAATATTTGCACACAAAAAATAGTACAAAACCACATGATCGTGAATGTAGAAAAACGATCTTCATAAAATACAATTGACCGCGACAGGTCAAGTAAATTATTCTCGCTTACCATTGGGCGGCTTAAAATTCATTCACTTGAATTTCACTTGGATTGGCTAGCTCAAATAACCCGCCTACCGCGCGAGCTTGTGCTACTTTGCGCATAATATTTTCGTGAGGGGAGGAATCAGTGCGAGCAGTCAACCAGCTGCTCACTATAAACCAGCTGCATATCTAACTATACTTACTTTTTATTGTAGGCGATTATGATCGTGGCTCTAAGGGGGAGGCCTATGTTAAGCAGTGGACGTCTTATGGCTGATGATGATGATGATGATTATGAGATGCAGTGCGTCTTCCTGGATTGAACTACGAATTCAAACAGTCCATCACAATTTAAAAACCTACGTTTTTTTCTTTTTCCTATACTTTTTAACCGACTTCCAAAAAACAGGAGGAGGTTCTCGAGCCGAATGAATTTTTTACTGTACAATTTGAGTCCATTCTCCAAAGTTTAAAAATATTTTCAACTGCTTTCAATCGAGACAAACAAATTTCTATCATAACTATTTACATAATCTTTCGATTAGAGTGCAGATGAGGAGCTTGACGCTTGTTGAAGTCGAATTTAGACGCCTTTCCCTTTTTTAACCGACTTCCGAAAAAGGAGCGACACCTTGTGATATAGCTGACTTATTCCCTCCTTATTTGCGGTTTCTGGAGCGTTCACTCAAAACTATACCAAAAATTCAGTTCACCTGTTCATTCAAATAGAACGTTTTCAATGGTTCATTCGCTTAAAAAATGACATCTTGATTTAAAAAAAAGCGATTTATATCTATCTGGATAATTTTTATCCATCATTATTTTTGTAACATGACAGAACCGATGGTAAGCGCTCGCAGACCAACTTCGACTCCAACAAAACCCAGGCTCATTCCGAAAAATCGTACTCAGACGTACCTCATCGATATAATTTCTAGTGTCAAACTCACTAAATATCTCACTAACACTAAAATACACATCACCAGAATCTCTGCGGTCTGGGGCCGGCCCACCTCGGAGGCCTGGGCCCGTTCCGCGGCCAAAACTGGGGCGGAGGCCTAAACGTCCTGGGGCTCCAGTTCCTAGGGAACCTCTGATTCATTAACTGTCTCTGTCTGCTATGCCATTCTTCGTCCGGGGAACGTCTTTCGTTTTCGACGCCTCTGTTGCGTAAGTCTTCATCGTAAGCATCTTCATTGTTCTCTGGCGAATTAGAGTAAGAGTTTAATCTTTGCAAGCTGGGTGGCATGGCGTCGAACGGGTTGACCATCTGTGAGATGACTGGAGCCGATTGAGGTTCCTTCTTCTCCCTGTCTACGTTTAGTTCGTGTATTTTGCCGTTGTCGCCACCGACCAAGACTTTGTTGTTGTTGAAGCTCGGTCTCCTGGGTGCGTCTTGGTTCTGTTGGTACATGCCTTCTGAAATGCAGGGAAAATCGGTTTCGGATAAAGTTGTAGAAACATCTGTTGAAAATGAAAGAAAGAAATATAATTTGATTTTTCAACTGCAGTAACATTAATTGACCGAGCGAAGCGAAGGTCTCAGAGTTTACTGGGACAAATCGGCATTTGTATGTATGTTTGTGTGTATATTTGTCCGATGATAACTTGCGAACCGTTGATCCGATCTTCATGAAATTTTGTAGGCGAGTAGTTCATTTCAATACAATTTTTATGTTCGAATATGAGCTGAATCAGTCCAGGGGTTGTGAAGATATAGGGGTCGCGAGGGATCAGTTCGCCGCGAACTACTAGTTAATGTAGAATCGTAGAGTAGGAAAGTGAGCAATTTTAACTAATATTATAATTCAGAGGAATATACCGTATCAGGATCAATTAAGCTTCGAGGTATGAAAATAAATCGATCGAGGTAAAAACTTCGCTTGCGCGATTCAGAAATCCCTACGTTACAATTGTCAGTCCGTACAAAGTAACTTTAGTCTCTCTGTCTAGATGTTTGTCACGATATGTATATTGTAAAAAGTTATAATGATAATTACGTTGGTCCTCGTCCTCGGAGAGGTCCATATCGACGCTCTCCACGATGTCCGGGGGCGGCAACACGGGCGGCACCATCGTCGGCACTCTGTAGTCCTGCACACACAAGACAAACTTATACCACTAAGAAATATAACTAAGAACAAATAACTCTAAAATGCTTGTTGAGAAATGACCCCAACCGTTTGACATCAAGGGGTCGTCCATTAATCACGTGAGGCTCGACACCGTGGGTTCGGAAAAAACAAAAAACTTGAAATGTCACAAGGTAGGAGTGGGGGGGGGGTGTTAAAAAATGTTTGAGATACTTTGTACCAAAAAAAATTTTGGGTAGGTAGTCTAAAACCAAACCTCGTATCATCAGGGGGTGGAGACCCGGGGTAATGCTTTTTATAAAAGTTACTAAAATAAACATCACGTGATTAATGGACGACCCCCAAGGCTCAATCAACTCTCGTGTGGTAACGTTGAAGACAAATGGCAGATTGTCCATCAGTGCAATTCCCGAAGGGGTAGTTCTTTGTTCATCGGTGGACTTCTTCTGGCTGATTATGATGCTGATGTGGTCGCGTCGCCAATCGGGGGCTAGTAATACCATAATACTAATGTTACCTCACGATGTTTTACTTCACCGGTATTTAACCTCGTTGTTGGGATTTGAACCCACATTCATACGATTCGAACGCGCCTACCGCTGAAGGCTACAGTCTGCTTTGAAAGGTCCTAAGTTCATACATAACTCTCTAGGACGTACCTAACAATGAAAAACGAGTTGCACCAAACTTAGGAGGTCGCCTGAATGCTTAACACATGTCCTTTCCTTTGACATGCCTTAGTCCGACTTAGATTAGGTGATGCCACAGATCACACTAGATACCGCATTACGAGATTCGTTGTTCGTACAAAAAGTCACGTCAGTGTGAGGAGCGGCGCGGGGCGCGGGGAGTGCGACCGAGCGTTCTCATTGGCTAGCTCAAGGTTACGGCTACTCGCGCCTAACAATCAACCAATCAGTCATTTCGTAAGTGTATTTAGACTGATGCGTGGTGCGCTTCGAGCGTCCTGAATGCAGAATCTAAGGTGTGATCTGTGGGTGATGCTTAGCTAAGTTTAATCTTTGTTGACTTTAGTGCAGACGAGCACAAATATATTTTTACTGTACTATGTACTTACTTGATCTAAGTTGATTGGATTCATAGGCCTGGGGACCGGTAACGGCTGTTGCGTTAACGATATTAAATTCCTATGGTCCACATCTGAAATGGAAATATTTATCAAAAGTCAGTTAAAATCATCATTTTTTTCTTTCCAATATTGTAAACGTAATCGTCATCTAAACTTTACGTATTTAAATTATCATACACCTTATCGTATTATTTGTCAAAGTGTCTATATTAAATGTATATGTTTTTAAGTTAAAGTCACGCAGGCTTAAAGCCTGCGAGCTCGGTAAACGATCCATAAATATTCTAATTTAATGTACTACTAGGATTAACGTACACTAGTAATTGTACTGATTGTATTTGTAAATTAAATAAAGACTTTTTGAAATTGAGTCAAAATCATAAACAACGGGTTGTTTTTTTAATCTCAAATCAAAGAAACGCAGTCCTTCAATACGGATCACGGTAATATTTACCATCTAGCTTGGCGGTTAAATAACTGCCTACTTTCTCAGACATACTGTCAAAAACTACCACTAGTAGTTCTGCGAACAGTAGACCTCGCGAGCACAAACTTTTTGGCGCAGTCTCATTACTACAACTTTAGTTTTTTTTTTTGTCCTCAAAGATATAAAAGGTCGTGAGGTCTCAGTTCAAGACGAAAATGAGACCTCACGATCTAATATTACTATCTCGATAACCTTTTGACCGATTCTGCTCCTATTCGAAGTTCTTGTTTAGAATTAAGTCCAGAATGTTCCTGCCAAATATTATCAAAAGCGGCCGACAAATGGCGCCGTAGCAAACTTCTCCCCTTTTTTGGGGGAAATGTCCAATCGAAAATTTCCGACACAGATATAATAAAATAAAATGTGTGTGTGTGTGTGTGTGTGAGTGTGTGTGTTAATGTGTGTATTAGATTTCTCAGTTGACATTTATTTTGTAGTTATAATTTTCAATTAATTAATATTTTGGACCAATTTTATTATATTTTTATTACGAAGAATTTTGAATTTGTAGTAATTTTAATTAATTTAGTTTGACTAGAATTTTGCTGGCTCGTCATACGCCTTGGCGTTGCTGTAAGTGTGTCTGGCATTGAATAATAAATAAATAATAAAATACGACTTATACGCGAGTACCAACATACGGACACACGAAAGCAAATTTTGCCAGTTAAAGCAGAGACTTTCTTGCGCTTCGCTCGCTCGGTCAATTATTCATTATGTACCATTACGCAAATCATAGTATAATCGTTGTTTATACCTTGATTCTGGTGTACAGGGTGTCTGGAGGGCGCGGCGGCGGGCGGCGCCGGGGGCAGCGGCAACATCCTGTGGTCTACGTCTTCTATATCTGAAATTACGTGTGGGTTAAGGACGCGTTTACATAATACACGCGGTTTGTTTGGTGTAGGATAGATAGATAGATAGATAACTCTTTATTGTTCACACCAGAAATTACATGCATAATACCAAAATCTACTTAAAACTAGTGTAACAATTGGCGGCCTTATCGCTTAAAGCGATCTCTTCCAGGCAACCTTAGCATGGAGAGGATTTATAAGGAAGGGGTAAGGGACGGGGTGTGCCCTTATAAAGGAATATGTAACGCACAAACAATTAAACAGCACAGCAGGGCAGATTCGCTACTCGACAGATTCTTGGATTCGACGGATTACCATAATACCCACGCTTGGCAGGCGGCTTGGGGATCGCAGAACGCTCACCGGTCTAGTCGCAGTTTTGGGACATACTCGGGTTCGTTTTGACTATAATTTTGAATTTTTGATGATATTGTAATTAGATTCTTAAATTAAAGTTACATTTTATTGGATGCAATCCAGTTGGGATTAAAATCTTTTTATCAGATTATCACAAAATCATCCAAATATTATGACGTTGCTTAACATTTGTTGACAACGTATACGTCCATGTTACATCGCATCACGTCGCGTCAATTCGCTTTCCACCCCTCAGCTGGGACACGCTAACTATTATTTCATCAGATTTTATCCAAATCCGTTCAGCCGTTACAGAGTTAAATAAATAAATATTGTTGAACACTTTCACACACAGCGCCATCTAGCCCCAAACTAAGCAAGCTTGTACTATGGGAACCACATAACTGATAGAATACATAAATACTTTTTTTTTAAAATACATACATAGAATACATATAAACACCCAAACAAAGAACAAACATCCATGTTCATCACACAAATGTTTGTCCTTGGTGGGAATCGAACCCACAAGCGGAAATCCGCCCACTGAGCTACAAGGCTAGTTGAACAAACACTACCTAATTACACACAAACTTTCTCATTTATAATATTAGTGTGATAGTTTAACTCACTGCCTAGTAAAGGCAGCATGGGAGGCGGCGGCGGCGGCGGCAAGCTCCCTCGGTGGTCCACGTCCACTGCCGGTACTATTTCCTGTGCATCAGACAATAAATTAAATAAGACTAGTAGTTCGCGGCGAACTGAGACCTCGCGACCCTCATATCTTCACAACCCCTGGACCGATTCAGCTCATATTCGAACTTAAAAATTGTATTGAAAAATGACTACTTGCCTATAAAATTTCATGAAGATCGGATCAACGGTTAGCAAGTTATCATCATACAAATGCATCGGTCAACAACAAGATATATGACAATAAAGATATAAGACAGCATAATTTTAACAACCGATAAAACAAAATGTTCTGAAAAAATGCATTATCGTGAAGTTCTTGGTGCTACGATTGCAATACTTATCATTGAGGTGTTCCGGTGGCCATCTCTGGTCTTCATCAGTTCCACTTCACCAAATGATACTTTCTGAATGCAAATGCTTGGCTTGTTGATGAAAATACCAAAATCGCTATGTCTATAATATTTGAAGAGTTCCCTCAATTCCTCATGGATCCCATTATCAGAACTAGATTTCGATATAAATGGGACCAATCTGGAAGTATTTCCTTTCAAATAAAAAAATCCAAATCGTTTTATAAATGAAGGAGGATGAAATGAAGGGCGAACAAACATTTAAAAAAACAGCGACTTGAGAACCTGCTCCTTTACTTTTGGAAGTCGGTTAAAAATATAAAATAATAATATATGAGACAACTTGACATTATTATAAGATACAAATCTGGATTACGCTCTTTTTGGTGCACGAGTAAAGGAAAATGGTTTAAAGCTGTAGAGATATTTTCGTGTCCTTTTTAAAACAACATAGAACCCCTAGTAAAGTCTACATCACTATTATATAATGAGCGTGACTTGGACTTGATTATGACTTAAATTGACTTTGACTGTGACTTTAGCTTGTTTGACGATATGCTCAATAAAACTTGAAAATATTGCAATACTTGACACTGGCAAATTCACAAGACGTGCGATGCCAAACTTGGGGAAGAGTCATCACTCACCGGCGGCGGGTAAACTATCGGCTCAGTAGTAGTGTGCGGGATGTGCGGCGGCGATTCGGGCGTGTCGAAACGCACGCTTAGACCCGCTGGGAGAGCGGGGGGCGGCGGCACTGCCGTCTGAACACAACAGATCAAGGGTTTTGTTTTAATAAAACGGGAATACTCACGTTAAATTGAGTCGGTTATTCCAACTATAGTTTCGACCTATTTCGGTGACCTTTATCAAGATAACCGAAAAGGTCACCGAATGTGATCGAAACTATAGTCGGAATAAACTACTCAATTTAACGAGAGTAGTGCCGTTTTGTTATAACAAAATGTGTCAAAACCACATCAGTTTTCATAGTAAGACCAAGAGTTATAATCACAAACCCTTGGACCGGTATCCCTTCCCTGCCCTGAACTGGAAAACCATTTCGGTTTGCTTATGTTTCACGGGTATTCCCTGCCAAATTTGACAGAAGTAGTAATTTTCGAGATAATACCCTAGTTTTAGAAGATGCCGCAAGTTGATTTACAGTTTTTAAATGTTGACTTTAGTTCACAGAGTGCGGTACTAGTTAAAAAAAAACACCAAGTTCTGCCGCCCCTAAAATTTTGCCGCCCTAGGCCCGGGCCTACTCGTAGTATGCCATTGGGAAAGAAAGAGGATTCACCCCCGAATACTGAAACGTTTGTTAACTTTGACAACAGATTAATTCTAATACTGCCTTTGTCTGGCATCTAAGCAAATGACAAAGACAGCAATAAACTTAATCTGTCGTCAAAGTTAACAAACGTTGCGGTATTCGGGGGTTAGTAAATAAGTCGCGCGCTAGATCATATAATCGCTAATCCTAACCAATATTATAAATTCAAATGTAACTCTGTCTCTCTGTCTGGGTGTTTGTCGCGTTATCACAGCAGAACGGCTGAACGGATCAAGCTGATTTTTTGCTTAGATATAGCTTAAGGGTCGGAGACGGACATAGGCTAGTTTTTTTTGTTGGTCCACACGAACGAAGCCGCGGTTAACAACAAGTATTATATATAACACTTACCGGTACAGTCCAATTATTTGTCGTCCAAGGGGCGGACTCAGGGCGATATGGTTGGTCTGGCTCATCTAGAAAACAACAATTATTTTATATCTCAAATAAATATGGAGATATGATTAAACGCTTCTAAAGGTAAGTTTAGACCAAACGCTCTGAATGAGCGAACGCTCATTCTGTCCCCACTGCATCGAATTCTTTTGGTGTAAACACAGACAGAGCATTCTGTCGTAGTTCTATCTTCGTGATGATTCTTGGAAAGTTCTAATACTGCACAAGCGTGAGAAGAGCTGCCTAGAGCTCGTTTTTTTTTAGATCTAAGCATCTCTAGAGCATGTACAAGAATTCCGATTCTTGTTCGTTGTAATTCTTGCTCGCTGGTATACTTTTGTTGTAAATGATGAAAACGATTTATCGTTAACACCAAACAAGCAACAAACAACGACGCAGTGTTCTAGCTCATGTTCTATGTTCGTTTGGTATAAACCCAACTTTAATGTTACCGAAGCAAAAACGAAACACAAACGCGAAGAGCACCGTCAAAGCAGAAATTCCGCCTGTTTTTTTTTTTTAATTTTCCTGTGCCTAATAGCACATTTATTTATTTATCACTTGGTCAATCAGCGTCGCGCCTACGCAATTAATAAGTATAAGTAGATTTGCGAATTATAACGAAAACTAGTTAAAAACAAATTTAATAATATTACTAAGTGAAAAACATAATACCCGACTGCAAAATAATTATAGGCCGGACGTAAAGAGGAATCGAACGACACCTCGCTTGTCAAAATCGGTCTAGCCATTTAGGACGTTTAGGACGCGTTATATGAACACACAAACATATTAACATACTGACATACATACACCCCAAAAAATTTTACCCTTCTTCTTGGGCAGTCGGGTAAAAATTGAAGGCAGTTAGGTGTAATTATTGTTATTCGGTGACGTGTTATTTGTTTAGTAGGCATCATATTAAAAATCAATTCGTTTCTGACAAAAGTTAACGTGTAAATGACGGAACACTTTTTCCCCCTGACTGTACACTCGCTGTACTATCTCATTCGCACTTTTTCATATTATTTTTTACATTTACTATCACTGAGTGGAAATTATAAAAATATGCAATTAGTTATAATTTTTTTTTTTTTTTTTTTTTTTTTTCTCCGTCTTGACTGGATCGCGGAGGTAAAGAAGCAAAATAGAGCGTGGGCAAAATAGTTTTGCGCACTTGTACATTCGTAAGTAACGAAAGCATTTCGAGCGAGAGAGGTTAAAATGTCATTTACAATCGACGAAATTTATGGACCACCTGTTTCTTTCCCCACTATATGCGCAAAAGAGCATATATCGCATATGATTCAAAAATTCTTTCAGTGTAGCACCACCTTTCCGAGTTTTTTTTTATGTGAGCAAGTCGCTCACCTGATGGTAAGCGTCACGCTTGCCCATAACAGTTTAGTGCCACCCAGAATTACAGGGTTATTGCTAACTACCGCAAAATCATCTAAACAATATTTGTTCCATGACTTTTAATAATCTTTTTCTCCTAAAATAAAAATTGTTTTTTTTTTTTTTATAGGGCTTTAAATGAGAAAGAACGGAGGCCTGGGTGAAGGTTAAGGGCACCAAAAAATATAAGGTTTTTTTTTCCATACAAACTTAAAAATTGTTTTTGGTGGAAGTATTGAGTTTTGTAAAACGTCATAGAAAAAATTTGTTAGGAATGATGTAGGGAACATGCCTACGAGAGGTTTTGTGTTAGCAATACCCCTGTATTGTCTCGAAGAGTGTACAGCCGGGGTTACACACTTTACACCATTCGGGGTTACACACTTTACACCATTCGGGGTTACACACTTTACACCATTCATCATCATCGCCATACATACCGCTTGTTGGTGTATGATTGCCTAGTACTTTGATCGCTTCTGCAGTTTGTGTTTCAACTCCTAGTATGCCATTGGGAAAGAAAGAGGATTTAGTAAATAAATCGCGCGTTTGTCAAAAAAACAGATAATTGCTAACCCTAACTAATATTATAAATGCGAAAGTAACTCTGTCTCTCTGTCTGGGTGTTTGTTGCGTTATCGCTACTAAACGGCTGAACCGACCGACCTGAAGTTTAGCATAGATTCAGGGTCGGAGACGGACATAGGCTGATTTTTTTTGTAGGTTTTATAGGCGAACGAAGTCGCGGGTAACAGGTAGTTGTAACTAACCAGGAAATCAATCAAAATTCTGTTTCTACTATGCTTTAGCAGTTTTTTTTTTTTCAACTTTTTCTTTACTAAGCGGTAGAACCAAAACACATATATCTCAAAATAAGATTTCTAATCTAGAAACGAATGTGGTGCCATCATCACGGAAGATAACGAAACACAGGAAAAACGGCGGCGGATATACGGCGGTTTATCCGGACAGAATAGAAAAAACTTTTTTTTTTCAATTTAGCTTCTTCAGGCATATGACAATCAACATTTTTTTAATTTTACTTATATAACATTAAATTACTGAAAACTCGATAAAAATAGAAAATATGTGAAAGAAAATATCAAAAATGTGTGAAAGAGATAGCTCTGGCTCAAGCCTGAACAATTAACAATACTTCTCCTGAACCCTGCTAAAAAATGTAGTTAAGTAAGAGGGTATTTTGAGAAAAAGATAGCGCTATACACATTCGCGCCCAGATGAAAAGAGATAGCTTTCGCGCTAGTCAAAATGCCAGATAATTGCTAATTATTGAAATCTAAACACGGAAATTAATCAAAATTCTGTTCCATGTAAACTTAGATATTTTTATTAGCTCACTATTAGTGTAATTATCACTTGAATGTACACTAGGGGTTCGGAGCGGCAGCAAATATGTGTAAATTGAGGTCTTTTCAATGTTTTTTTTTTTTCTATTGAGAAAATGTCATTTTAACATGTTCTCCCGCCATGCAATACTAGATGACAAAAAAAAACATATCCCAAAATAAGATTTTAAAGATTTTTCAATTTACATTTTTTATTTTTTTCGTAATATGTTTTTTAATCTACGTAACTGTTGAGAGGCACTATATAGAACATAACATTGTTATTAAAATAGAAGTAAAAAAATAATCCTTACCATTACTGAGATCAATGCTGCCGTAGAACGAGATGGGAGGCGGCGGGTTCCCGGTACTCTCTGGCGTTAAGAGATCCAAGCCGGGCAGCGCGTCTTGAGACTTTTGGGACAGGGTGCCACTAGCCACTGCAACGTTAACTCGATTTAACTTTCAAAATGCCTAGAAGCTTAAGTTACATTTAAATTACTAATCAATCTGAGGTTAGATTAGACTTATGGGACATGGTGCCTAACTACTTAGTAGCCCGAGACTAGGTTGGACTTCCGGGACAAGGGCCAAATTACTTATTAGCTTGAGCCTACATAGGATTTCTGGGACGGGGTGACAAATTACTTATGAGGCTGAGACTAGGTTGGACTTCCGGGACAGGGTGCCAAATTACTTATTAGCTTGAGCCTACATAGGATTTCTGGGATGGGGTGACAAATTACTTATGAGGCTGAGACTAGGTTGGACTTCCGGGACAGGGTGCCAAATTACTTATTAGCTTGAGCCTACATAGCACTTCTGGGACAGGGTGCCAAATTACTTATTAGCTTGAGCCTACATAGGACTTCCGGGACAGGGTGCCAAATTACTTATTAGCTTGAGCCTACATAGGATTTCTGGGATGGGGTGACAAATTACTTATGAGGCTGAGACTAGGTTGGACTTCCGGGACAGGGTGCCAAATTACTTATTAGCTTGAGCCTACATAGGACTTCCGGGACAGGGTGCCAAATTACTTATTAGCTTGAGCCTACATAGCACTTCTGGGACAGGGTGCCAAATTACTTATTAGCTTGAGCCTACATAGGACTTCCGGGACAGGGTGCCAAATTACTTATTAGCTTGAGCCTACATAGGACTTCCGGGACAGGGTGCCAAATTACTTATTAGCTTGAGCCTACATAGGACTTCCGGGACAGGGTGCCAAATTACTTATTAGCTTGAGCCTACATAGCACTTCTGGGATAGGGTGCCAAATTACTTATTAGCTTGAGCCTACATAGGACTTCTGGGACGGGGTGACAAATTACTTATGAGGCTGAAACTAGGTTGGACTTCTGGGATAGGGTGCCAAATTACTTGTTAGCTTGAGCCTACATAGGACTTCTGGGACGGGGTGACAAATTACTTATGAGGCTGAAACTAGGTTGGACTTCTGGGATAGGGTGCCAAATTACTTGTTAGCTTGAGCCTACATAGGACTTCTGGGACGGGGTGACAAATTACTTATGAGGCTGAAACTAGGTTGGACTTCTGGGATAGGGTGCCAAATTACTTGTTAGCTTGAGCCTACATAGGACTTCTGGGACGGGGTGACAAATTACTTATGAGCCTGAGACTAGGTTGGACTTCAGGAGATTGTGCCTAATTAATTATGAGCCTAAAACTAAGTTGGAGTTTTGCGAGAAAATGGCGCTAGCCCCTGCATAATTACGTGCTACATCTTCGGCCATATCATCGCTTTTCATCAGATGAGATTGTGGTCAAACGCTTGATTAGTCCGTTAAAAAAAAAGAAAAAAAAAAAAACAATTTCGATGATACCTAGAATTTGAAGTTAGATCCACATCTGTCTAAACAACGTTGATTTAAAAAAGTCGAATTCCAAAGTAAACCCATAAAAGATTTAAACAATTAATATCTTTAATATGTACTGACAAAAATCTAATGACTTACCAGAATTATTGTCAGATGTGGCAGGATTGCTATCATTGGTTAAAGATTTCAAAAAATCGTTTAATATATTCATATCTTGCTTTTCGTTTGGCCTTGAATTTATAACTTCTATCTTATTAGCTGAAATAGCAAGAGAAACATGCTCACCCCCTTATTCATAAGATTAAAATAATCAGAATAGCAATCCTGACCGAATTGGAAACTGGCAACAACTCGTTACAGCAAATTCTTTAACCGCAACTTCGTATTTCAAGCAATTCTTAGTTGACAACTGGTTACCAAAATGAAATTAACAGCCAAAAATCGCATGGGCACTAACTAAGATTTGTTGTCTATCTGTGATATAATCTTCAACGGCAATGTTTGCGTTAAATGAAAGCTTTGTTGACAACCAGTTGTACTATCAAAGCTGACGAACAGCGGCTGGTTGCGTAGAACAAGTTTTCTCTGTTGACAACCAGTTGCGAAACTCAGTAGCAAAAACAGACGGAACCCCCAAACTACCAACGTCCAAAGGAAGAGTACCATATGTGCATACGTAGTTTTATTAAATTAATCAACACAAAAGAAAAACGCCTAGTTGCCTCGGCAAAATATTGTGTTAAAATTTTGCAAATATTGTTTTTTTGTCATTTTTTATTAAATTGTCTTTGGTTAGTGTCTGTGTTTGGTGACATTTTAAAATTATAGTTAAGAATTGCATCAGTGTACAATTGAGAATGGGCGAGTAGTACTTTGGCTTTGGACGGCAGCGTGGCTGTATGTATCAAACAGAACTCACCACTACTGATATCGTTCGCTTCAGTAAACAGAGATATCGGATTGTCAGATGTGAGAAACGACGAAAGACCAAAGTTGTACAGGGATCCGTCAGCTGCCAATGAAGTGTTAAATGTTCGGTCTATGTTGTAGGCAACTGCAAAGAAAACGGTAATGGTATAATATAATGTAATGGTGTAATATAATGTACTTTTTGTCAGACCATTTTCATCATATATAACAAAATCATATTAAATGTTCTCACTTCAATTTTTTTAATTATTTTTTTCTAATGTCTCAGCTAGTGGCACCCTAAGTGGCAACCTTGCTTAAGAACTAGTTCCCATTCCAGACAATGTAAATTGTGACAGCTTAGATTGTGTTCATAAATCTTTCCCTCGCATGTGAAAAGAAAAGATATATTTTTCGCTGACAGTTTAGTTACAAGAATTATGTAGAAATGATATCATGCTTGCAATTGAACCCGGCGCCAAAGACGCTGGCACGAAGAGTTACATAACTATTCACAAGATGTCGCTAGTGAAATAACTAAAAGTACTTACTGTCATCCTCTCCGTCGTTGTTGTCATTAGGCGGTGGGAGATCAATGTCCTCGTCGGGGCCTGGGGAGGGCACGTCCTCGTCCCTCGCCGGGGGTGAGGGCGCGCCGTTTGGCAGAGTTGGTATTAGTTCGTCGAGTTTACGTTTCAACGCGCGAACTCGACTGCCAAAGTTTTTGTATGCCTGTGAAGACATGATTTCATTTTAGTCAAAGTCAGAGGCGTTCAGATTAGACTAATAAACTCTGACAGCCAGAAGACGTCCACTGCTGAATGAAGGCCTCCCCATTCACCCATAGTCCCTACGCTTGACAGGCGGCTTGGGGATCGCGGAGCGCTCACCGTTTACTAAGAGGACGCTGCTGTCCGTCTTCCGGTGGATCTGGGTTAAGTTTTAGGACATACCCGGATCCACTGACTAAATGTACCGGGCTTTATTTCACACAACTTAGGCTTCATATCTCCGCTAACATGTTAGTTGTTACAATAAACTCAAAATATATTTTTGTTGTTAGAATAAACTCAAAGTATATTTTTGTTGTTAGAATAAACTCAAAGTATACTTTTTTAATCTTTTAAAATTACTAGAAATACTCACATAGGCCACAACTTTAACCTCCCCTCTTTGCGTGGAATAGTACTGGTTAGCTGACGACAACAACGCTAGTAGCGTCTCCCTCGCTACTATCTCCCGTTGTAATGCTTGCGTGTATCGCTCTACACATGACACTCCTTCCGCTAACTCTTTCTCTACATCTTCTTTGAGACATCTCTCTGTAACAAGTCATGATTATTCTTCGTGTTCGAATACTCACCATCACTAGATACTGTTAAGGTCGCAGTCTACTTATCGACTCCGCACCAGACGAGCGCCAAACCGGCTCCCGACCAACACTGTCTCAAAAGTTCGTCGTCTATCCGCGTGCCCGCGCGCTGTTCACGAGCGCCACTCGTCCACTCATCGTCTGCGCGCCGTACCCGGCGAATGCGCGCTGTTTATCAGTCGCCCTCGCGGTGTCAACTCGTCACCTGCATTTCTGCATTATGCGCCGTGCACGAAGTGCGGAAGCCGCGCGGGCCGCGCGCCTGCAGCTTGGTTTCGATTAGCAAAGTCGATGTCCAGTGGATAGCGCGGTGACCTCGTGCGGTACAAATGTTGCTTACAAATCTAAAATGGACTGTGTGTCGCATATTATAACTCCGTTTTTCATTCACAAGGTTTTGAAGTGAGGCGAGGCAGCGCTGGTCTGGTGCGGAGTCGAAAGTGGACAGCGGCCTTTAATCCGCTGGCACATAATAAATAATGGTACAAGTACTGCCATTATGACTATTAAGTAAGTAGACTCTCGCTTAACAGTAAATGTTTAATAGTAGGTTATGCACCATGCGGTTTAAGCAGTGTCTTATGTCACGGGCGAAATATTGAATCCTGAGCGAAACGAAGGATAGACTTTCAGACTAAAACCCTGAGTGAAGCGAGGGATTCAAGGTCACCCAAGATTAAGACAGCTTTATCCCTGAGGAGTACACTCTACTTTATACACATTCTGCGAGCACATAAAAGCAAGGCTGATAATAATAAATGTGTGTAATTATTACTAATTATGATTTTATTACTAGCAAAGTCTAAAAATAACTAAGCAAATAGAACGCCGTTAGAACAATTATGAAGAAAACGATGTGTCAATTTAATGTTTTTTTTTATTCTGGCTATAACTAGCTTATAAGTTTAGAAATAGAAAAATATTTACATAAATTTTGTAGAAACGAGGCGTTTTAAAAAAAAAAAAGTTCTAAAATACTTACTAGATGGCGTGATAGACCTATCGTTTTACCTGTCATTGTCATTTCTGTCGAATTTTTTTATTTTTATTTTTTAAATCCTAAATTTTGGCTCCACACGTTGTGTATTTAGCCAGTATCAACTATTGTAATATTTCAAATGAAGTCAAATACATAGTTACGTTACTTGAAATTGTCTAAATACACATGTGGAGCCAAAAAACACGAGAAAAAAAAAAGGCACACGTACATTTTTTTGTCTTTCATGTCTTGACAGTGACAGGAAAACCTCAAGTTATATCTAACGCCATCTATTGGGTACTTTTATTACCGGGATTTCTTTTTTTTTTGGAAAACGCCTCATTATATTACAAGGCGCTCAAAATTTATGAGATTAACCCCCGAATACTGAAACGTTTGCTAACTTTGACGACAGATTAAGTCTGTTGCTGCCCTGGTCGTTTGCTTAGTGCCAGACAAAGGCAGCATTAGAATTAATCTGTTGTCAAAGTTAACAAGCGTTTCAGTATTCAGGGGAAAATATCGCCATTTGTCTTTTCTTACCTTTCAGGTTAGCACACAACACGTCAGGATCAGTCAAGTCCAGTGGATTTTCATGAATCTTGGCCAGCTTTTGATCAGTATCCGACTCCAGTACTTGACATTGCTTGATTTTATTTACTAGTTGTTGAGGCTGGAAATAGACCAATAAAATTATACGCCGAGACGACAAAAAAACAAGATGAAAGCTAGCATAAAGCACATTTGTCACTCAACTAAAACCGAGATGAAAATCAGCTTATTTTAATGTTTGTGTCAGGACTTAACCACGCTAAAACTAGTTTATTTATATACTTATAGGGTTGTCACCACATCCTACGTCCTACGTTTTTTCAAGACAATAATAAATGAGGCTAGATCTCCAAACCCTCATTTCGCACAGAGACGACCTGCATTCTTCAGTCAGCTCGTGACCCTGGCCATTGAAACTTGGCCGAAACGTATATATATAAACTCGTACATAAATAACCGTATATAAATAAACTAGTTTTAGCATGGTTAAGTCCTGATAACAAACATTAAATTATGTGTTCAAATCGCGAAAGTTTAAAAGTTATAAATCAGCTTATTGACATTTGAAGCTAAACCAATGTTATATTAGGTGATCATTTTAGCCGTAATTACATGGTACAACCTATTTATTAATGCAAAATTGGTTATGAATCCAAGACGAGTAATTATTAGACAAAAAAAAAATTGAATTGGTACATTGCACCTTAAGGCGCACATGCAATTTTTATGTATTATATAGATAGACAGATAGAAAGTCTTTATTTTGCTACTGAGTGTTACAGAATTACTCTGTCATTTTGCATGTAGGTGCATTACCATGTAACTCAGGTGGCGATGGCCATCGCGTACCATTTCACTCTCGCCTACTTACTCGCACCATGCGAGCGAGCGGGATAGCAAACTAAGACCATCGCGATCAGAGTTAAATGATAAGGTTAGATGTAAAACTGGACATGCCAGATTGTATTGAGACTACATTCAACATAATTATTGAATACAAGCTAAAATACGGTTTGTGTTTGCTGAAAAGCCTCTGGGTTGGGAAGGGTAGTGCACGGAGAACCCCTATAAATCATCATCATCATCAGCCTATCATAGTCCAATACTGGACATAGCCCTCTCCCACTCAGCCCGATTTCACTTTTCATTTCCAAATACTGCCTGCTGTTCTACATAATATACTGTCGCACCGTCGAGTTCCAGGTCGTCCTACGCTACGTTTGCAGATTCAGATCCCTATAAATAGATACAGTCAACTTTGTCAGTAGATACAGTTAATTTGAGATTGTTTCGATTGAAATGCACAAATTTTACAAGAACTTGAGTCAATTGGGTTGTGGAGACAGTTTCACTACCTAATTGACCGAGTGGGCGAAGCGAACTAAGTCTCTGCAACAACTGGCATAACTGCTTTTATATGTCCGTATGTTGGTACGGACGGACGGACGGAATATTCGGAGAAATGACATTTTATCTCGGTCACTCTCACTCCCATTAAATTCTAAATTAGAGAGACAGTGACCGAGATAATCTCGAGCGCACAGGAATAGGGTCCCAGGTTGTAATTTTTCAACCAATCTTGACGAAACTTGGTATCTGAGATTCTACAATGTCATAGTTTTTTTTTGTCATTAGAGATTTTTGATTGTAGGGGTATTTCCTCCAAAGAAGGGGAGAAATTTGCTGCGGCGCTATTTTCCCGCCGATTTTGATAATAATTGAGAGAAAGATTTGGTACTGAATTCTAAACAAGAATTTTGAATATAAGCAAAATTGGTCAAGAAGTTGTTTAGAGGATTTAATGTCTTGAGGTTGAGAAAAAGGAGATAGTGAAAAAAAATTATCTGTGCTCGCGAGGTGTAATGTTTGCAGAACTACTAGTCATACTTAGCATTTAGTGATTGTGGTTAGACCATAAGTGTGGTTAGACTGACGCGTTGTTCGCTTGATTATCTTGAGTATGACATCTATATCCATGGGTAATCTATGGGATAGTCATAATTTTATGCTCACTTGAAAATCCAAGGGATCATCATCAGTCTTTTTAACGGCGCCTGCACTGAGCAAGCCAGTCAGATCCGAGAGAAACTCGTCATCATATACAGATCTCTGCTCCCATATCTTGAAAATGCGCAGAATCTTAGGGCGAACTTTCTCATCTCTGCAAATTTAATATCATATTAAAAAATTGTTATACATTTACATAATTAATACATCATTTAATTACAAATTTTTTGTTTTTCTATTACTTATTAAGGGGAATATTGCTGTTTATTGCAGGGTAATTGGGCTAAAACAGCAGCGGAAGTCCAGCGCTGGTTGTTTGCAACCTCTATTATGGTGAGTTTGAACCCGTTTGTGGAGATGAACAACAATAATAATAAACAATAAATAAAAGAACAAAAATAATAAAATATTCAGTAATAACAATACAATACAAATATAATGTTGTGTAAATTAGTATGGTAGTATCTTCATTTTGTTTTTGTGTACATAATGTGTTTTCTCCACAAATAAATATTTGTCTATTGTAAAATCGGGACTCGGAAGATCCCACAAAATAATTATTATACTTAGTTAAAATATTTTTTTTTTTAATTTGAACTGTTTATTACTAAGAGTATTACAAAAAAATTCCACAATCTTGCTTAGTTAAATCTTATAATTAAAGAAAGAAGATTGTGTACTAGGCAATCTTTTTAAGTTTCTTAATATTGACAAAAAATTGCTGTTACTATGTTACTTACTTATTACATTGAGGATTGTCCGGGCATGCACCCCCCAAACATTCTTTATATTTATCTAGTAGGAAATATTTTTTCAGTATATTTTTAACTATTTTATAGTATTTGCCTATTAAACCAGGGCCACAGAGGACATAATAGTAAGGTCGGGACTCCTCCAAGAATCTCAACAACAAGTCTCCAACAGCATAACATCTGACGAAACAGGAGTGGAACAGGTATGCCAGCGACCCAAAGCCGTGCTCCGTTACTTTAAGGAGCTCGGCTGGTTTGGGTAGGCTGGCAGCTGGGCAAATGCACAAAACACCCTTAGCGGGACGTCAGTGCAGGTCTTATCACCCCCAGTTAGAATTAGAATTTGCCTGTTAATGTGGGCGTACTGAGGTGGCTCTTGTTTCTTAATCTGTCGCATGCGACAATCTGGTTTTGGCCTATATACTACGACAATATTGTGGTGCGTTGTGCGCATCTCGGATTAATGCATTTATAATTAAACACATTGAATGTATGTTTGTTACGAGTTAAATTCCTGGCAAGGGAGATGTTTACATGATAAATTTAAATATCAGTTCTGGCTCTGGGTATTATTTGCCCATATTTTTGTGTGCATTACATGGCTTCACCGAAACATAAAATACTAGTGTGAGTTGTGAGTATGAAAGGTAATTGAGGATACATAGTTCATTTACTGATTTTTGATAAGACTGAATCTTCGTGCTAGATGAATAACTATCTTGTTGAGGATTCTGGGTTGCGTTTGTGGTATGTGATGGTGCAGACTGTATTAGGCTTTTGTAGCAACTGTTTTTCTTCTGTATAATCTTTTATTGAGTTGTTGTGTATGTCAAGGAGGTAGCAGAGCTCAAGAAGTTAACTTGAAAAAAAAATATGATGTTTTGACATATATTTGTTTTTTAAGTTCATTTTATCGTTTTATATATAGCTATCAGGAAAAACATGATAACATGACATTTTCTTGATAAATAGAGTCACTGAAAATTTAGAACCTTGATTTACATATTATTATTTTTTAGATGTCCGAACACCTATTGTCTAGTGATTATTAATTTAGTAGTAAGGTAATGATATTATCTAGGATAGCATAGAACAGTTTTTTGTCCTGGCTTCGTTGTAATTACCAATTATCTATTTTTTTTAATATTGTGCGCCATTAATAAGCCATCTTTTTTCATCTGCACGTGAAAGTATTATACTATATATTTTTCTCCAAATAGCCGAATAAGACTTTGATTTATCTTAACAATTATATAATGTTGTCATAAGTGTGTTTATTGCCCCATTTGAGTTAGTTCCTAATACAAGGTACGGTACAACCTTTAGCAAAAATACGGCAATACTTGAGATTGTGGTCCAATGCTATTCGGTAATTTGAACAAATGTATGACTTCTCTATTTACAACTCATCAATGCAACGTAATACATGGCTAAGCATAGTTTATATTAGAAATGGATAGAAAAACTAACCTGACCAAAGGAGTGGCCTTTTGTAAATTTAGCCCCCAGCTCTCAACGAACTCATAGTTCTTTCTTTTGCTGTATTGAATAACATCATTAGCCAGATAGAATAGTACCAATCTCTGCTCGATCTTCACCCTTTTTAGTACATTCAGCCAACTCGATACAATCTTCTTATGATGAGAACGCTGCTTTAGACACCAGGATGACAAGCCTTGTATACTTTCTTGGGTGTCTTTCAACTGCATCAATTTTTTTTCGAACGCTAATGTGTTGAATTCTTCGGTGTCTCCCATTTTTGGAGCTATCAAATATACTTTAGAATTCCGTAGTCATTGACCATGATCTCAACCACAAATAATAAAGAAATTATGCAGAATTAGATAATAACACCAATCGTTAAGGTTAGATAAACAAATTCATCACAAAACACGCGAATAGGCACAAAATAAACGCGGCGCGGGCCGCCGTGCAAACTGTCTTCGTAATTATTAAACTATTGCAAGGTGCTTCACTAAGTAAACTAATTTACACAACTCATGTAGACTTAATCACATTTAGTCATATTTTACATAATATTTCGAGGGATAAGTGAAATTCAGAACGGAAAAGCAAAAATTAATTACGCGAGACAACAACCGCCATTTTACTGCAAGGGGTTACGCATAGACAAGATGATTAAAAAAAAAAAACTAGACGAAAAGTCTTGTCTATGCTGTGCTGCGCAATTGTGCGCAATGCTAGGGGGTTTTTTTTTTTTTTTTTTTTTCTTTCTTCCTTAGAGGATTTTGGCGTGGCAAGTCTTATGCATTTGCCAGTGTCAAGTATACATACATATTCTCAAGTTTTGTTAGATTTCAAACAAGTCATAGTCACGGTCAAAGTCCAAGTGATGCCCCAGTAAAGTGGTGAAAACTTTACTAGAGCCTTCTATGGAGTTTTGGAAACAACACGAAAATTCACGTTTCACAACATTATACCATTCACCAACACTCGTGCATGTTCACGAACACTTAACGGGTAGAAATTCACCGTTTTTAAACATTAACACTCGAAATAACACAAGTTTTGGAAAATAATAAAATGACGCGACATGAATTCTTCACGTTCCCGCCAAAACTCTCATGCTAGGCGTTCATGTGTGTTCAAATGAGGCGTTTTCCAAAAAAGAAAAAAAAAACCTTGTAAATAAAAAGTACCCAATAGATGGCGTTAGATGTAACTTGAACTTTTCTGTCAATGTCAAGACATGAAAGAAAAAAAAAATATGTGTGCCTTTTTTTTCTTGTATTTTTTGGCTCCACATGTGTATTTAGCCAATTTCAAGTAATGTAACTATATATTTGACTTCATTTGATATATTACAATAGTTGACACTAGCTAAATACACAACGTGTGGAGTCAAAATTTAAGATTTAAAAAATAAACATTAAATATTTCGACAGAATTGACAATGACAGGTAAAACTCTAGGACTATTACGCCATCTCTTAGACGAAGCATCATACAAGATCCATGCGCCATCTAGTAAGTATTGTAGAACTTTTTTTTTTTTTGGAAAACACCTCATTCGTATTTTTTATTATTATTTCCTCCAAGATATCAGTTGTACTATCATCGCTTTCATTCCTCCAAGTCGCGGTCAAAACAGCGGGTTTATCCTCTAACTTTGAAACGTTCGCGATTGTGATTGCGAGAGCATGCCATCTCGCTCGTACCAACTTAGTCGCACTATGCGTGGTTCCGCTCGCTATCGCTGTCAGACTTACAGGATAAGCCCACCGATTGTGGCTCGAGTTCGTGAGGCTCACGTGAGGCTGTATGGGCCTGGGACCCTATTCCTGTGCGCTCGAGATTATCTCGGTCACTGTCTCTCTAATTTAGAATGAGGAGTTTTCAAAAAAAAAAAAAATTACTATTTATACTTTTTTTTTTACTTTTTCCTCCTAAGAGGATTTTGGCGTCGCACGTCTTATGCATTTGCCAGTGTCAAGTATACATATATATTCCCAAGTTTTGTTAGATATTATCAAATAAGTCATAGTCACGGTCAAAGTCAAGCAAAGCAAGTCACGGTCAAGTCCAACTCATGCCCCAGTAAAGTGGTGAAAACTTTACTAGAGCCTTCTATGGAGTTTTGGAAACAACACGAAAATTCACGTTTCACGACATTATACCATTCACCAACACTCGTGCATGTACACGAACACTTAACGGGTAAAAATTCACCGTTTTTACATATTAACACTCGAAATAACACAAGTTTTGGAAAATAATAAAATGACGCGACATGAATTCTTCACGTTCCCGCCAAAACTCCCTCTAAAATACTTATTAGATGGCGTAACAGACCTATCGTTTTACCTGTCATTGTCATTTCTGTCGAAATATTTTATGTTTATTTTTTAAATCGTAAATTTTGGCTCCACACGTTGTGTATTTAGCCAGTGTCAACTATTGTAATATTTCATATGAAGTCAAATACATAGTTACGTTACTTGAAATTGTCTAAATACACATGTGGAGCCAAAAAACACGAGAAAAAAAAGGCACACGTACATTTTTTTGTCTTTCATGTCTTGACAATGACAGAAAACCTCAAGGTACATCTATCGCCATCTATTGGGTACTTTTAATACCAGGATTTCTTTTTTTTTTGGAATTTTTACTTTTTGTCTTGTTAAGTGTTGATATCCATTCTAGGCACGCTGCGCTTCAAATATACGGCGTACGGCAGCGCTTCCAAAGTCGTAAAATATTTGTCTGAAATATAATATACGGCAATCCACGAAAGAGTTATAAAAAACTGCCATTACTATTTTATTGTGTAACGTAACGCATCGAGTTCCCGGAATTCCCCACTGAACAACATCCTCTATGAATACGACAAAATTAAGATGTTGGACTTATAATAGGTGGTTTGTGCTTACATCGTTTCACTGAGCTTAGAGAAGGTCTTACGATGAGTGAGCGATAATACCTCAGAAAAAATAGATACTGTCGATACCGAGGAAGATGAGAGAAGAAGAGCTACCATTTCCAAGTGAAAATGAGACATAACTTTTAACCACAGTTTAAAATCTATATGGAGACTGGTAAAAAAAGCTAAAGAACATACGGCAATTTTGTTAATCTTTTTCTAAAATACGGCAACTTTTTGGTTTAGATACGGCAGCCCCAAAATCGTCTTGGAGCAACACCGGTGTTGTTGCTCCTGGATTTGTAATTTTGTAGTAGGAATCGGTGAAGATAGTATTTATATTCTCTTTGGTGGAGATTTGAAGATCAAGAAAAGAGTACTTTGCGTTCCTTGATCCAGAAATAACAAATGTAATCTTTGCGGTGAGCCTATTTATTTTTCGGGGACGTGGATCGGGGCCCTTGGTATCAGTCGATCAGCGATGATATCATCATTGTTTATAGGTGCATTATACACATATCGCCACCTACCGTGTCTGAAATTCCAGATCCGAAGCAGAGTTCATTTTTCTAACTTTTTCCTGTTTGTTTAAGTGTGCGGAAAATTATCAAACTTATTTAAATATTAAAGAGACACGCAACCCAAAACTTATTTCCATTTCATAATACCCTACACTGTAAAAAAATATTGTGCAACTGAGTAAACACTTTATTTGACGCCCCTGCATTGGCCGGTTTTTCTGAGTCAAAAGATAATAATTCCACCAACAATCAGTGAGACATAGCTTCTGTTGCGTAGTTCTGTGCAGTAGTTTGATGATGTAAGTCGAAAGTAAATTACAATCCTGAAAAATAAAAGCAAATCCCGCAAAATTTCTCCTCGTTGAGGTAAGCTTTACATTTCTGTGTTAAATCATATTGTTGAACACTAAGCTTGAACAGTGTATTTCAAGACACCTAGATACTTACTTGTTAACAACAATATATTTCTAATCTGCAATATGAGAGACATAACTCAAAAATTACATTAAAAAAAATTATTTCTGCTATGCAATAAATGAATAAACAAAAATAATAAAAAAGGAGAAAATAAAATAAAACCTACGTAAGCTAGCATTATATCAAACTTTTTCATTATTTAAATGGTGCTCAATAATTATAAGTTTAAAAAATATGTAAACTAAAAATTGTAAAGTAATGTTTATTTTATATTTTGGTTCCTGGCAAAGGAACAGAATGCTTGGAATTCTTATTATTTGATGATTTAATAGTCAAGTTAATTTACAATGTTTGGAATACTTAATATTTGATTATTTAACATCCAAGCTTTTTTACAATGTTTGGAATACTTATTATGTGATGATTTAACATTCAAGCTACATAAAAAATATTAAGAAGTCAAAGCATTGTAATTCTTACAATGCTTGGAATATTTAATTTCATAACCCTGCTGGCTTAGTTGGTAGCTTGTCTCTTATGAGCAAGAGGTCCCAGGTTTGATTCCTGGCTGGGCAGACTGTGAAATAATGAATTAAATATCTGCCCCGGGTTTTAGTTCTAGAATTATTACCCCAGAAGAAATAAAGGAGGACTACCTACAAATATAAATGAGATCCCATAAACACATAAAATGTAAAAATGAACCAAGTCTTGGAATGCCTTTTTATAAATAATAAAATAAAATAAAAACTACTGTCAATACAGTTACTCAAAATAACGGAGTGTGGCTCTGGGCTGCTGGCACACCTGTTGCTCCATAGGCATACTATTTTATTATTATTTCTTATATTACTGAATTGCACAATCAGATGAAAACTATTATAAACTAGCTGGGCCCGCGCTACGATAATAAGTAACTTTGTCTCGGTCTGGATGTTTGTCGCGTTTTCACGGCTTTACGACTGAACAGATCTTGATAAAATTTGATAAGGAATTACTGTATATCACAAAGATGGACATAGGATACTTTTTTAAGTCAACGCGAACGAAGTCGCGGGTAACAACTAGTATTATATAAACTGGAAATAGTTCTGCAGGCCTACCACGGGCGCCGGGCTTGCTAAGTACGCTGGATCACTTAAACAACGGGACAAAGATGGACAATCAGAATGTTTTCAATCAAGCTCATAAAATTAAAAAAATATTATTTATATAATAAAGTTATTTTTTTATACTGATTATAATGTAATTGTGTAAAAGATAATTTTATACTATCTTTTACAGATTCTAAATCAATAAAAATGATCATATTAAATGGAAAAAGTTTGGGGGAAAGACAGCAACAGTTAAATAACGAAGTTAATGATGCTGCTAAAGGCAAAGTTGATTTCAATGTCGTGATGAAACTAAATGAGAAATCTGATGTTGATGTGCTTTTCAAGATTGATTTAGCAGCAAAATACAAAAATGTTGACTACATAATATTAGAAATATTTAAGTGTGGAGACCATTTCTACATTTCTCGAGCACTCGATAAATGTTTTTGGCTATATGACGATAATTTGAAACATATAGTCAACGATGATTATCTATCTAAAAATATTTTTCCATTGATGTCCATAAAAATGAGAAACAAGACACTAACTGCAATTGCAAAAAATTTGAAAAAAGATGACAAAAGAGCCGTTCAATTTTGTGCATATTGCATGAAGATAAAATTGTATAATATCGCTCTTAAATTTCTCCTTCATACACCGAATTCTTTTAAACTTGATGTAATCGTCAAAAAGACAAAAGTGTTTAGATTGGTTACACAAAAAGAAGGCCATTATTTAGAACACTTTATTGGAGATTCGTTTGATTTGGCAGAAAATTACCTGAAGAATGTTGACTGTCCCGGGCAGAAAAGCAATGCAATTTATTTTTTAAAGTATATGTATTCGCTATCGAATGAAAAGTACATAGACATGCTGGAGACATGCGCAGGCAGTGTACCCGCTCTTGGTAGGAGACTCTCAAAACATATAATACAAAATTATAAATCAAGAGTAATGATGAAACCGTTGCTATACGCGAATGCATTAAACACAGATATTATAAAAAGGAATTGTAGAATTGAAGAAGCGAAAGTATTCGCTGTGGCTTTGCTACCTGAGAGGGCAACCACATTTTTTCATTCTAACTATTACGCGAAAAATAAATTTGTTCTGGACTTAATTCCAGAACAAGAAAAATTTGCATTTATCAAGAATATATTTAGTGAAAAGTACAAGGACGAACCATTCGAGACATGTTACGAGTTTTATTCAAATAAACTATTCGAAATGATGACAATAAATCAAAGAGAATATTGGGCTCTACAAAACATAGCAAGCCAAAATGAAGTACTCGGTCAGGGCAATGATTACATGTGGTACAGATTCGTAAACTTTGAAAAGGCTTTCAATCAATTACGACAAGAAATTATGAAAGCTACTGACCCCATGAAACGCTGTGAAATGTTAGAAGTCCTTTTGGACACTACTAAAAATGAAAACGAGTTGACCACATTACTTAATTACTTATGTGAAAGGCATAGGAATGAAGTTTCTTATGTAATTGCGAGATTTTTAAACAAACTGATAGACGAACATAATGTTTGGAATTTTGGCGAAAATTGCTGGGCGGCGCTGGAAAAAATATTCTATAACATACAGGTGTTTGTCAAATCTAAGCACGAGAGTCGTAACAATGGTGACTATAGAATTCTTGCTTTAATGTATTACATCTTAAATGAGAAGTCTGTTCCAGAAGTCTTAAACGATTTCCTTGAAACAAACACTATAAGTTACTATACATTGACAAGTAATCTGAAAAATTCGAAATCTGCAAAAGAAGCGATGTTTCAATATGTTTTGCAATATTACACTGAAAGAATTAAAGCAATATTGTCAATACCATGCGAAGAAGACACGAAAACGAAGATCAGATTATATTTGCGTAACACTCTAGATGTTGCGAAATTTCTTAACAAAACTAAGGATGATCTTCCAGAAACTGTGCTAACCTATGTAAAAATAGATTGGACTGAATTTGAACATCACACATTATTTGCTGGCAAACAGTTTTCTTCGAGTGACATTATGCATTACCTTAAAAAAGATGCAACATTAGTTGTTACTCAATTTCCTCAAATCATAAGTTATTGTGAATCAACATGGGGAAACTTAAATTGGCTCGTTCATAAATTAAAAGTTTATTTTTCACACGATATATCAGAAAAATATTTGACTTTATTTAATGAGTGTCTTACTGCTGAGTCAGTACATTATATTACAGTTGATATCGCAGTACGTGGAATATTCATTTTAGCTGACTGGACACATAAAATTGAGTTTCTGGAAAGATATACTCCAACAGACAAAACAATAGACAAAGCTAAAGTGTGTACAAATACCTTGGATATTCAAAGAGCCATCTGTAGACAAATGCTTTCTTCTCGGCCCCCGTTACCACTGGTAAAAGTTTTCCAATATGTGACCGGAGACTACGTTCAATATTGTTTAGTACTGTTTCGTTCGTTTTTAGTGAATTTGCCTGCCCCTCAATGCGAGGAGTTTATTCAAAAGATGATAAATAGCCCGATATCTGTTCAAAAGCACGGCTTGAGATTAGCTTACGAATGTGTAGAAACAGAAAAATTGCGAACGATCATTTTAAATTCCTGGAATAGAACAAAAAACGTGTCCTTGAGAATGGTTTTATACAAACTTCTCTCCATGAAAATCTCGGATGAAAGTGGCGAAACTCAGTTGAAATTCTTTGAAGTTTTGATAACATTAACATTGGATTTGAGTGAAGATGACGACGAAGCATTAAAATTAGTAGATTCAATAAAGTTACCAAACCATTTGGTTGGTCGATATCTTGAAGCAGCATGGAATACTGTTAGTAAGTTTTCTGAAAAACCTCAAAACTTGAAACGTATGGTAAGAATAATTAAAAACATTGAAAGCCGATTATGTCTAGTTCCTGAAAATTGTGTTGATACAATCATAAATGATCACGTCCACTTTATGCTTGATGAAGCAAATATAATAAACAACAATTTTAAACAAGGTTTTGATGATTTGCTAGCTTCAAAATGGGATCTTACTATAAAGAGCCTTACGTACATGACAAATGAAAAGATACTTGATAAAAATGTGAAATTAGCAAAACACATACTAAAAAAATGCATCGAAATATGGAATAAGCTCGATAAAAGTGGTAGCAGTTATGTTGTACGTCACTTTATGAAGGAATTTATCAGAGATCTTGATATTCAAAGCTATCATTATCATGAAAACAGGAACTCTAATTTTTTAACTTTAATGCAAACAATAGAACAAGATTTAAAGAAAGCTTTGCCAGAAAAAGAAATTTATCAGCTCGTATGGAACTTAAAATCAAGCGTAGTGACCAAAACAGTAATATTGGGATTAAACCTGTGCGTAAAGGCTATGAAGCATGACGATATTAAAGAGCCCGGTATAAAACTGGGCAAAGATTTTGGAATGCTGATTAAAATAAATGTGGAGGAAGGATCATTTTATCGAATGTTTTGTGAACAGATAAAGAGTATTGTCACAACCACCGTTGACAATTTTTATAGCTACTTCTGCAGACCGGATTTGTTTAGCTCGACTGATATCCTCATTTTATTTTGCTTGGGATTATTGGAACACGAAATTTTTGAAACGTACATGCTTGCCCTAGACCTTTTACCGACGGAATATAAAGGCAATTTTTTGGATGTCTATTTAAGTGCAATGGACAAAATACAAGCCTTCCAAAATACAGAGCTACAGTTCTACGTGTATGATAAATTTGTTAATACAGACTTCAAAAAAAGGAATTATATTATCTAAAAAGAAAAGGTATCGATAGCCATATATATTCACTTATGAACCTCAGTCCTAACTAACATACCTTCATATCATCTAACTCGTATCTCTAGAGTCTAGATCATCATAGCTGATCGTACATTTTAATAAGATATCTACCTACCATTATTGTACTAAAATCAATCGAGCGCCATAGACTAACTATTCGAATGCACTGCTTTATAATTTTAATCTAATAAACTAAACTCAATCAAATTTAATCATTAATTATGTATCACATATTAGTAACCTGTTTTTAGCGTTTTTGTAAACTAACATTGCATGCTCCAAGGTACGATTTTATTTTTAGACACACATTTCCAATATTCTACAATCAGTTCCAGGCAACATAAAAATGTCCACTCTAATCAAAAACAAATTAAGAAGTAGAGTGTAAAAAAGAGAAGGGTCGTGGCATAATGGTGAACTAACATTCTTATTTTTATTTTTATATATGATTCTCGTAGCACCCGAGTACTAGTGAGAACTGAGTTGCCAAGTATCAAAACATTTTTAGTTGTGCTGGCAGTGACAGAAAATTACAGTAAACAGTTAATTAGCACACGACCGACCTCAATTCCTACGACTCTTCTCTTTTAGCACAGGCTCTAGATAAAAAATTATGTCACTGTGTGAGCTCTTTTCATCCATCCAAACAGACAAGTTTTTATTTTTGTGGTGTATGTGTATTTACGCATACCCGTCCGCTGGGTGGGCGGACGGGCTATGTCGGACTCGACTTCATGGAAAACGCTACGCCCCTACCGACTAAAAACCCCACAATGTTCAATCGGCATCGAAATACTAACCGGGCCGTGGGATCGCTCGCGCACTCTCCGCAGCCGTTTTGCCGACGTCCACCCACCTAACCTAACACCTAACATACCCACCTAAGTAAATTTTTTGTAAGCCATACATATTTTGTTACAGGATAATTACAGCAAAATGATAGTACTAACTGGGACTAACTTGAACAAGAGACACGAAGAATTGAACACTAAAGTAAATGCAGCCGCTAAAAACAATGTTAGATTTGAAGAGATTAAAGACATAAGCGAAACTTCAGATGTTGATAAACTTTTCAAAATAGATCTTGCTTCGAAATACAAGGACATCGATTATATCCTCGAAGTATTAAAATCAGGCGACAGCTTGTATATATCTAGAGCTTTAAAATGTGATTGGATCGTTGATGATGAATTTGCACAGCTCGTCAATCCTCAATATTTCGATAGAAACATTTTTCCCGTAATGCCCTTGAAAATGAAGAAGAAAGTTCTTGCAACGATATCTATGCGTCTACGCAATAGCGAGAGAGCTGAGGAATTCCATCACTACTGCATGCGTAATAGAATGTACAAGCTTGGCATGGATTTCCTCATATTTACCAATGAATCTTTCAAAATTGAAATCTTGACGCTGCACCCACACGTGTACAATGATTTTAATCGAAATGAACAGTATGTGGAACATTTTATTGGGAATTCTTTTGTGCTAGCAGAGTTTTACATGAAAGTCGTGTCAAATTTTTCTCGCTCTCGGGTTCTGCATAAGCTTCGTTATTTGTACTCGGTTTCGGAAGAGAAATACTTGGATTTACTGGAAACATTTCTGTGTGATAAGGAATATTACTATCACCGTACGAGTCAAAGACTGTCTCGAAGCATCATGAAGAAACACAAGAAGCGGGTTCTTAAGGACCCCTGGTTATATGTGCACACTCTGAACCAAGATGTGTTGATTAAATACAGTAACAGTGACGACGCTAAAGTGTATGCTGTTCCGTTTCTACCGGAGACATGTGAACTCTTTTGGGATAAAAATTATTACGAACGTGCAGAATTTTTTCTAAAGTTGATTCCCCTTGGCGAAAGGTATTCTTATATTAAAAAAATATTCTCCGAGAAATATCCTGGTAAAATGTTTAAGGAAAATTATAAATTCTACTCCTTTGATTATTACAAAATGATGTCAGAAAAAGAGAAAGAAGACTGGGCTTTAAGTCACATTGCAAGCAAGAAAGAACTACATGGATGCGGCAATGATTACATCTGGTATCGTTTCGTCAATTTTGAACGTGCTCTCATAGAACTTAAGAAATACATTTTGATTACTACTGACAAAGACAAAAGATCAGAAATATTGAAAATATTAATTGAAACTGCAAAAACTGAAAAAGATTTAACTACGTTAATGGATCATTATTACAACAGACACGTCAATGAATCAAGAGAGCACAAAAGAGAATTTTTAAATAAAATTATTCAAACGAATAATATCTTAACAGTGAATGATAAATGCTGGGTGTCATTAGAGAAAATATTGTTTAGTTTAGACGTTTACCATAAACTGAGTCAAAATTGTGATGATTACCAAAACGACGACTTCAGAGTGTTAGCCTTAATATATTACATTATACATAAAAAAACTGTCCCAGAAGTTCTTGAAGGGTTCCTATTATCAGGAAAAATCACCGTCCACCGCATGCGATGGAGTTACAACCATTACATGGAGTCTACACATATTGAATTGGTATTTCACTACATGCTAACATCCCTGGCCAGTCACGTCGTACCTTTAATCCTTACAAATACCGAACTAAAATTGGATATTGACATACACACATTCTTAAGCTACATACTTGATATAATTGAGGATTTCAAAAAAAACGTTTCAAGATATTCCAAAACTGATTCGTGACTATATAATGAGGAAGGACGTTTATGAGTTACTGAAACATCATACAGTTTTTGCGTGCCCTGCACCTCCAAAGTTTCGCTTAAGCGATGTAATGCACTACTTAAAAAAAGACTCATCGCTTGTAATCACTAATTTTGCTACTATTAGAGAATATTTTGAACAAACAAGAAAAAAGAAAAATATTAATTGGCTGATTCAGAAGCTCAAAATTTACTTTGCTCAGGATATATCTGCCGAGTACATTAAGTTATTGTGCGATTGCCTTGCTGTCGATGAGTTGCATCTTCATGCGGCTCGTGTAGCAGTGTATGGAATTTTTAATTTATCCGACGAAAAATACAAAATCGATTTTTTGAAAAAATACACTCCTGATGAAAAAATAGATCACATGGTTATACCTCGCAATCTTTTAACTACTCAGACAGCTATATGCTCAGTAGCATGTCACTCGAGACCGCCATTGCCGCTGTCTAGTATCAGAGAGTATATAAAGGGCGATTATTTACAATACTGTATCCCCATTTTTGATTCGTATTTGGCCAATTTAACGCCAGCTCAGTGCATATCCTTTGTAGAGTCTCTTTTAGACCGTCCAGTATCGATACAAAAGTACGGTCTCCGATTGGCCTTCCGTTGCTTCAGTACGGAAAACTTAAAAAATCTTGTTCTTAAAGTGTGGAAGAACACCAGGAATATCTCTCTCAGAAAAATTCTGTACAGATCGCTTTTCGATAAGGTTGACTACTATCACGATAATTTGCCAGCGCAATGGGAACTGTTTGGAGTACTTAATATTATGACGCATGATTTAAATCAAGATGACGATGATGTAGTGTTTGCATTGTTAAGTAATGGATTGCCGCCTAACGTATTAGGCCAACATCTGCAATCGGCATATATTGTGGTCAGTACTTTCCCGAAGAGAACTGTTAATTATCAACGATTAATAGAAATATTAAGAGCAATAGAAAATAACTTAGAATTAATATCTAAAAATATTCTTCTAGCTATAATGGAAGATCATATTTATAACATGCTAGAGCAGGACGAAATATTGAATACAGATTTCAATAGTGATCAATACCATCTAATAAGAGCAAAATGGAGTCTTATTGAGACAGTAGTAATCAAACACGTTAACTTGCATATTGTATATCTTATCATGAATCAAATTAAAGTAAAATGGTACAAAACGGACGATTGCAATAATCATATATACAGACAGTTTTATACAGAATTAGTGTCTCGTCTTGAAGACCTAAGCTATAAAGAACCTGCAGAAAAATATTCTGAAATTAACAATGTATTTGAAACAATATTGAGAGACGTAGAAAACGATATACCCCACAAAGAGGTATACATGATAGTTTGGCGATTAAAACTTAACATATTAACCAGACAAGTTTTGGGTATAGACTTGCCGTGCATTAATGAACGTTACAGAAAGGACGACGAAGATTTGGTACAGGATATATTAAAAGAAATTTTTCTAACGTTTTCTCATAAAGTCCAGAATTTGATGCAAGAATATGTAGACAATAAAAAGTTTTATCCGTCATTCTGCCGAGATATTACCAATTCGGTCCACGATGTGACACATGGAATGAAATATGTGCTTGAACACTTTTACGAAAAGCAAATTGGCGAAAACAATATTTACGTACTCTTATGCTCGACGTTATCCGAATGTGATGCTAGAGAATTCCATTTATTTATTATGAATTTCCTACCGGACGATTATGACGGAAAATATTCGAAAGAATATCTCGAAGTTATTAACAAATTGAAATCTTTGGATGATGACGAAATTACCTGTTTCTTATGTCATCATAAGCTATATACTTAGTTCTGGTTATAAGTAGGTATAGATTTTTATACATTTTTATAAGTCGCTTTTTTTTAAATTATTGCATCTTATAAGAATGCAAAATGCAATTAATATTTTTAATAAATCATATTATTTATAAGAGATTGTTTATATTTATGTGCTTGCTGATTAAAAAGTTGATTTAAATTTGATGACTTTTATTTGGTTTTAGTACATACAGCCTCGTAGCCAGGGGGGACGATTTATTTCTGTTTAATTTGAATGCTAAAGGAACTCTTATAAGTTCTTCATGTCCATCTGTCTTTCTGTCCTTTTCAGCCTTATAACTTTCAAAGTTATAAACTTACATGCATGACATTTTGCACAACGATAGTCTAAGTAAAGTAAGTACTTATTTAGTATAGTATTTTATAAAATATATACTTATAATTATTTAATATATACTTATACATATTATAAATTAATAATAATTAATAATAATAAAAAAACTTTTTTTTTAATATAAAATAAGGATAGCTCTATATACATGTTAAGAGGGGCTAAAAAAACTTTCGCTGAACCCCATCATGTGGGGAATCATTGAATAGGTTTACAATTTACAAAGAATAAAAATGCGGGGTATCATTGCTACACCATTTTTTATCAGATGTACCGCTTGCGATGTCTGGGTGTTTGTCGCGTTAACACGGCTAAACGGCTGAACGAGTCGACCTGAATTTTTGCATATAACTTAAGGATCAGAGACGTATATCGGCTACATTTTTTTTGTATGTCCAAGCGAACGAAGTCGCGGGTACCAGCTAGTATTAAATGTAATTATAGGCAGTACTTAACTATATTTAATTTTATATGCGATCTATTTATGAACCAAGTGAAATAATAATTATTGTAGATAGATAGAAACTCTTTATTGTGTACACCAAAATAATAATAACACGCGTACAGAACTATCTTATAGGCTAGTGCCACAACTAGCGGCCTTATCGCTAAAAGCGATCTTTTCCAGGCAACCATTGCATGGAAAGAAATTCACAAGTACAGGGACCCTATTCCTGTGCGCTCGAGATTATCTCGGTGTCTGTCTCTCTAATTTAAAATTTAATGGGAGTGAGTGAGAGAGAGATAAAAATGTCATTTCTCCGAAAAGGGGCCCAGGTGGCGGAGTTGTATTGTCAGCCCAAACATGCGCGATCACGTAGTGATACCATATAGTGATTGTGATCACTGGACAGTGGACGTGTACCTACACCCACCAGCTACCGTCTGAAATGGCAACAGGCGTCTGCTCGCATCTACTAGATTCACCGGTTTGCGAAGGTCATACATTTTTTATAACATTGTAAGTAATTATTTATTTTAGTATAGCCGTGGTAGCTCAGTGGGAGAACGCTCACCTCACATTCGTGAGGTAGCGGGTTCGAACCCGGGCGGGTGCCCGTACCAATGACTGGCTTTACGGTGAAGGAAAACATCATGAGGAAACCTTCATATTTTTCCGGAGAATACATTCGATGGCGTATGTGAATCCGCCAACACGCACTGGGCGAGCGTGGTGGATATGGCCTAACGACCCTTCGAGGGTAGGCTGATATCCCAACAGTGGGATGTTTAAAGGCTGATACAGATATATTTTTAGGTATGCATGACGTGAATCGTTTCGAACATATCTCTATTAATGACGAATTATTTAGACTGCTTTATATCTACGTTTTTCCCACTGATAATTTTATAACAGGTATTAAAAAAAAGTAATTAAGTACTTATGTTTCTTTGTTCCAGAATAAAATCATTAATAGGTATGATTTTACTAATGGGCACCAGCCTTAACAAGAGGCATCAGGAATTAAACACAAAAGTTAATGAAGCCACTAAAGATAATATTACTTTCGAAGAGATTAAAAATAAAAGCGAAACATAAAGGCCTCGCTACATGGCCTGACCTGACATCGTTTAAAAGAGATGGCTATATATAAGTTTCTGGGGGAGCGAAAGGGAGAAGCTATAACCTTAATAGTTTGTTTCTTTTGCTCCCGTAAAATTTAAATCTAGCTGTCCCTTTCACACGGTGTCAGGTCAGGCCATGTGTAGACACCCTCAGATGTTGATAAACCAGACCACAGACAAACACAGGTTTTTTTTTTCCTCTTATATTTTGGTTCTTCACGTTGTGTAGTGTCAAGTTTTATAACATTCCACAAGTGAAATCAAATATTAATAAGTCGGTTATAATTTGGTGATCTGGCAGGAACAAGGGGGCCCCTATCGATCGCGGGGCCCTGGGCATGTGCCCAGATTGCCCAGTGGGAAAGAGGGGCCTGCAGAGCACTCAACATGGAGAGGACTGTAAAGGCAGCAATAGCTGTTTTCAGGTGTTACAAAAAGTTAAAAGTCAAAAAGAGGCGGATAAATATTTAATCGTCAGTAACTTTCGGTGAATTCCTGCCTAATGAGGCGTTTTCCAAAAAAAAAAAAGTAGTTCTAAAATACTTACTAGATGGCGTAACAGACCTATCGTTTTACCTGTCATTATCATTTCTGTCGAAATATTTTATGTTTATTTTTTAAATCGTAAATTTTGGCTCCACACGTTGTGTATTTAGCCAGTGTATCTAACGTATATTGCAACTATTGTAATATTTCAAATGAAGTCAAATACATAGTTACGTTACTTGAAATTGTCTAAATAAACATGTCGAGCCAAAAAACACGAGAAAAAAAAGGCACACATACATTTTTTTGTCTTTCATGTCTTGACAGTGACAGCAAAAACTCAAAGTACATCTAATGCCATCTATTGGGTACTTTTATAACCAGGATTTCTTTTTTTTTGGAAAACAGCTCATTAACCCGTGATAACAAATGAATCTTATCTTGTCGAGAACATCGTAACAGTGAAATCATATAACGATATAACGATAACCGCGCATTTTCCACAGAAAAATAGGAGGAAAATAATTTAATAATTATTCGGGTCTGCTCATCCACTTCATAAGATAACAATACCAAATGTAGTGTGTAAGACATACAATTATTATTACTGATAATATCTATTGGTTGGCGGAAGACTTAATCTAATCTAAATAAATAAAACCTAATATAACAAAAATGGTAGGTATCTTTAAGATGGGAAAGGCTCACGAGTGGCGACCGCGAAACGGAAGACGCAGCGTAGGCAGACCTCCCTCTAGGAGGAACGACGACATTGTGAAAGTCGCTGACAATGGGCGGATACAAATGGCAAATTGTTTTTCAGTGAGCCGCTCTAAGGGAGAGGCCTATGTTTAGCAGTGGACGTCTTCCGGCTGATGATGATGATGATCTCTATACAGGATATTCGGATAGTGAACGGAAATATTCGAGAATACTGGAATATAGGCTTACACTTGGAACAATAAAGGCCTCGCTACATGGCCTGACCTGACACCGTGTGAAAGGGACAGCTAGACTTGAATTTCACGGGAGCAAAAGAAACAAACAATTAAGGTTATAACTTCTCCCTTTCGCTTCCCCAGAAACTTCTATATAACCATCTCTATCACACGATGTCAGGTCAGGCCATGTATAGACACCCTAAAGAATGTACCTACTTAATAAAAAAACATTAGTTGTGTGACATAGTCAAACACCCTAGGACATGTCTGTCGCTAACCGAACATTCAGTATAAAGACTAAATAAGCAAGAGTAGGATGTACGAACGTGTATCCTACTCTCGCACGCGCGTCCGCGCCGTTGATCGGAACAAACATTTACTTTAGTAAGATTGAAGATGTAAATATAAAGGACTAGCTATGACCCGCTGCATTGCCCGTGATTTCGTTGTTTGTCCACAATACTTGCTACCTCGCTCGCACATATTTTTTTAAAGATACTCATAAAATAATAACGTATAAGTATTTTTGAAAAATGTGCTTCCAAAATCGAGCTTAATATTTCAAATTTTTATTTTTATTATTTTATTCATTATAAGAAAATATCAACACAAACAATATGTTCTCAATTTTCAAGAATTTCAACCACCCAAAATGACCGGAACACATTTATTTTATAAAACTACACGGCACATTTTTACAATATATCTCTAAAAAACAACTTGAAGTGCGCGAGCGAGATAGCTGCGCCCAAAATTCTTGCCCTCAAGAGAAATGTAGAATGCCCATCCTCGAAGGTTTTTTCTACAAAAACATGCAGGGTTTAAAAAAGGCGAACAAGGTGAGTCGCCTGATGGTAAGGTTCTTAAATACACCTTACCATCAGGCGAAATATCAGATTTTTAGCTGCATTTATAAAAAAAAATATGCATTCAGGATCATAATATAAAAAGTATCATCTTCATTATAATGCACACTACTTTCTTGCCAATTAATATCAAGATCAATCTAGCAGTTAAGCAGAGATCATAATATTATGGCACTGCCGATTTAAGATTGTAGCGCCATTGTAATGCAGAGTTGGAAGCATGTATTTACCATGAAATCTATCTTGAATCGTAAATAACGATTAACCAGTTTACATAATATTACCCATCCTCGATCTAACAGCAAATTAAAAACATTAAACGTTAAATTATTGTCTATAAAATTGCTTTCCGTACAATAAACATCTAAAAAGCTTAACGAATAGGAAACAATTTGTTACAATTTCACAAAACAAGTAACAATAACGTCGATATACAATAAAAAATACTTCAAAAATTTAGTAAAAAGCCTTCGATACTTTCCCTAACGATAGTACGTAAAATTATTTGTAAACATATTAAGTATCTTCGTGTGTTAATTGTAATTCTACACCCAAAAGAAAGCCATTTTCCTTAGGCTACGGTTTAAAATGCGATCACAGTTCAAAAACCAAAAACACTGCTAACGATCGGTTTAAATTGCTAGTACGCTAATAGCGCGCCACCAAATTAAACCGTTCATTAGCGTGCTTATGTCAGGTAGTTTCATTTTTAAGGTTATCTGTCTCAGTGTCTCATAATTTGATGGTCACAGTTTCATTTCTGTCTTCACAGAAGACTGTGGCCTGCATTAAATGCATTTTTTTCCGATAAAAAACATAGAATAACGGAATTCACAGATGACAATTTGAATTTGACATTAGCGTACACAGCGCACTACCTCATTTTTGTGAGCAACGTCAGCACACAAAATGACGTCACTCATGACGTCATGTGGCTGACAGGAGCCTATAAATGCGCATCTTAAACCGACTTTTTGCACGCTGACAGCGCAAAGGGTAACTATGTGCGCATTTTTAACCGCACTCTTAGAACGAAGCTTTGCGGCAATAATATTCCAATAGCAAAACTATGATGCTTTACGTCAAGTTAGGATCGCGATGCGATTGAGGAAAACCTGAAAATCTTACCTTAGAATAAAATTGATATTTATGCAAGTTGTTACTGAAAGCTAGAGAAATATTGTACTCATCATTATAAAAAACCTTTACTATGGGACCAGTCATGAATACGCGAAAAAAATATCAGTTGTACTTACCATGGAAAAACGTCAATGACACTAGACCAAGTTTATGGAACAGTTGTTTTTTTGTCGCGACTTCAGGGTTGGTCCCATAGTAAAAATTATTCATAATGATGAGTACATACATAATTTTCAATATTGTGTCACCTTTAAGTAACAACCTGTATAGTCGGTCATGATCGCGTCATCACGCTTGCGGTAACTACGTCGTTTTATATTTGTTAGTTTTCCACAGTTTTCTCGCTCGCTTATTTTCACTTTATTGAAGATAACACAATCAAGAAGTATTGTTTGTCTATGACACGATAACAAACATTTAGGTATAAGTTTTTATAACTTTATTTTGACGCAGAAGTTAGGAAAAAAATACGGAAATTATGTTTTTTTTAAAATCTTTTTAACATTAAATATATTTAATAAAATGTTTCAAAACACTTTTGTTATTCAATATTTCTTATGTTATGGAAGGCTCGCACAGGACCGGAAAGGATGGCGTGAACGAGAGGAGGCATATACCCAGCAGTGGGTACAGCCTGATTATAGATAGATATGGTCGACTGATTCAATGATGACTATCTATCAACAAAGACATGCAAATGTGTGAGTAGGATAGCTGTGGCACAAATATACCCCTTAAGCATAGAAAAATATACAAGAAGAATGACAATCTCATACAAAAAAGCGTAACCCGAAAAAACAGCATAAAACTAGATGGCGATTACGTATTTAGTCAGCTAATGTTCAAACCGCTCTAATAGCCGACGGATTTATAGAAACAGTATTGGTGCAAGATGTCAGCAATTAAAGGTAATTTCAAATTATATTGCAATATACGACGTAAAAAAATTTGTTTTTAAAAATAATGTCTCCAGCGCCATCTCTTGAGAACCTAGCGTGTTTTGCAAGTAAAATATAAAATTAATAATTTTACTGTTTTAAACCAAAAAAAAAGGGTATATATTCCTATCAAGTATCGTTTTTCTCCGGAACATTTCGAATGAGTTAGCTTGGGTTTCTATTTCAAGTCAAGCAGAAATTGTGATGTTCATGTCTCAGTTAGCACTAGCGACATCTTACGTCCTTATCAGTTACTAAAATAGGGTTTTTTTATCGCTTATAAGTCTGCGTTTGACCACCAACTCGCCTGTTGGTAAGCGAAGATGTGGCCGAAGATGAAGGACGCAGACTTAAAACGCATCTTTCACGCGGGTTACGCTTCTTTCTATGGACTTTGGCACTCTTCTTTATATAACTGCCCCGGTGGCTCAGTTGGTAGTGAACCTACCTTCTGTGTTTGGGGGCGTGGGTTCGATTCCCATCTAGGACAAACATTCATGTGATGAATATTTGTGTTTGTTCTATGTCTGGGTGTTAATATCTATACAAGTATGTATTTAAAAATATATATGTACGTATATCAGTCTCTGGCAGCCATATTACAAGCTTTGCTTAGTTTGGGGTCAGATGACCGTGTGTGCAAAAATGTCTCAGATATTTTATTTTAGATATTTAACTTGTCTATGCCGAAGTAAATGAAATGGTACGGACCCCGGAGTCCGTGGAGCAATATTGTAAATAAAAAATAAAAAAAAGTAAATGAAATGATCATATTAAGTAAGTAGGTCCTTATCAATCGCATCACGAAAAAAACACACTTGACAGTTCACATAATCAGCCTCTGATTTAGTAACAACTCTACCAAAACCTTTTATTATGCGAATACAAACAAATATCCACAATAATTACGCCTTATTTGTACTCATCCATAGAAAAACAGTATAAAAATCAACATCAAAAATTGCATTGACTCAACAATTTCTCGCTAAATTGACTTCTACACATTATTTACTGCAACTAGCTATGACTCTAAAAATAAACAAACTAGTGTATAGACTAGATAATAACGATTTTAAGTTTTTTTTAAACTATTTTATAGTTACGTCTAAGTCATGGATGACTGACCTAATAGACATCTCAACGCAAACTTTGAAAAAAATTAACGTTTATTTGAGTTGTAACAAAGCTTTATGAAGTTAGTCAGAAGAAAACAAATAGTCATAAGTACTGTACTTATGACTATTTGTTTTTGTATTTAGTGGGTAGTTGTAAATACATCTAGTTTGGAAAACTCACTCGTAAGGCCGTGAGAGCACGGTCGTCTCATATTCTTAAGGTCGTGTGTTCGAACATGGGCGGGCCCGTACCAATGAGTTCTTTGGAGCTTATGCCATATTGGCTAATCGGTGAAGGAAAACATCGTGAGGGAACCTGCATATTTCCGCAGAAGAAATTCCATGGCGTATATTCCTTACGAGGGTAGATCGATATTCCAGCAGTGGAATGTTAAAAGGCTGATGCTGAATCTCACAGTAGGAAAATATATTTTTTAAATTCCCACTCTGTTATTCTTCAAAAATGTGTGAAATAATAGTTTGGCCAGGAGCGCGACCTTTGTGGTAAAATGGTAGATATTTTTTTTATTTCATTTCGTACACAAAGATCCACACTCTGAGCTAATAAAGCAGTGTGTTGACTGTTCTGAAAATGTCTGTTCGTTAGTTCTGTCAGGCTTTGCCTACTGAGGAAACTGATGGTAAAGCACTTCTAAATTTTAGAAAAACTTTTCTGCAATTTATGTACTATCGAACTTTATTTTCTTGTGTATTCATTTATTATTAATATTTATTTATTTTTGTTTATCCATGGTTTGTATATTTTTTTAGTAAATAAACGTTTTTAATTTCCATATTCACGGTTCTGTCGATAAACTTAAAGATGCTGCGTTTTCATAAATAATAATGAAATCGGGTGTCTATCGGCTCAGCCGTCCATGATCTATGGTCTAGTATAACGCGCTATCTATATCAGTGTTGCTAGCTAATATCAATACTTATTTATTTCACTCGAGTGTGAGTGTTACCCTCGCAGGAACAGTATTATAACTATGATTCTCTCTCGCCTGTAAGCCAACGATTTTAACTTTAAAGCTGTTGTTGCAATATTTTTGTTACATTATTTTAACTATTCGATAAGTGTCGTTTCTTTGGGCTGATTCAAACCGGGTACTTCTAGAGATTCAGCTATTACCTGAACCTCTTTGTACGTCTTGAAATTTACTTTTTAAATGCATTTCCGGGTGTATGAAAGGTACTACGTAACGTCCTACTAGAAGTATATTACTGCAATATTCTATTACATTATAAACATCTAACTGTTGTTTTAATCTGTTATAAAATAAATTATATTGTTTTAACGTTGATTGTAATAATGGTTATTGAGTTGTAAACGAACATCAAACAAACATAATGAGACTACAATATTTTTCTTAGTCCTAGTCATGACTATGAAGCGTAATAATCATAAGCATTTTCTTATTTACGTAATTTATTTTCTTTGCTTTATTTTTAAAAAAAAACGGTTTAAGCTAGGGGCAGCACTGTATCTTCTACAATTATTTTTTCGTTGCATTATTACCTACGTTTTGTAAAATATAAAACTTTCGCAAAATAACGCCTGATCAATCAACTTTCTTCAAGGGTAGCACCGACACTCGAGATATAACAGTGGGTATAAATAAAGCAGGTCATCTAAGATGTCCGTTTGTCGTCCCCGGCGGGGCGCGGCTTCACGTCCTCCACTTGTATCAACTGCTCTATAGGTATCAGGGACAGCTCGCCGCCCAGCATCGGCGGTGGAGGAGTCTGGAAGAAAATAACTTTCTTTTCAAACATCATGATCATTAAATATATTAATCATCATCAATACGGGGTTATAAGGAAAGGGTACGCTAAGCCGAAAAGTGTTCATAGTACTCATTATGAACAACTTTTACTATGGGACCAACACTGATATCGAGAAAAATATATCACCTGTTCCATAAAAAAATGTCAATGACACTAATTACGGAACAGCTAATTGTATATACAGCTAAATATATATATATATTTTATTTATTTAATAGACACCAACATGATGTACGTCATTGTAACATGAAGGAGACAAGCAATGAAAACAGGCTAAACGTCACCACAATTATAGGTGCTGACTACATGAAATTAAGAAGCGAGTTTTACTTAAATTGTAACAGTTAGCGACTTAAAATAAATCTCTATAAGTATACATAGTAAAGTGTGAATAAAGAAAGTCACAGAAAAATTACTGTTTTTTTTAGGTATGGTACGTACAGTGGTGAGGTTGGTGGGCGTGTGCGGCGAGAGGGGCGCGTGGTGCGCGTGCGCCTCACGCGCCTTGCGCAGCCCCAGCGAGAACACGGCCACCGAGCGCACGCGCTTCACCAGCAGGGCGCGGGCGCGGGAGCGGCCTGCAACGATACAACGTGCTCCGATTCCAGATCTACACTCTTCCCCCCGAATACTGAAATGTTAACTTTGACGACAGATTAACTCTGTTGCTGCCTTTGTCATTTACTTAGTGCTAGACAAAGGCAGCATTAAAATTAATCTGTTGTCAAAGTTAACAAGCGATTCAGTATTCGGGGGTTAGTCTCTGTCACAGATCACAGCATTACGAGATTCGTTGTTCCTAGAAAAAGTCACGTCAGTGTGAGGCGCGGCGCGGGGCGCGGGGAGTGCGGCCGAGCGTTCTCGTTGGCTGTCTCAAGGTTACGCCTACTCGCGCCTAACAATCAACCAATCAGAGTCATTTCTTATAAGTGTATTTAGACAGATGCGTGGTGCTTCGAGCGTCCTGAATGCAGTATCTAGGGTGAGATCTATGGTCTATGTCATCTTGAAGGTAATAAACTAGTAGTTCACGGCGAACTGAGACCTCGCGACCTCTGTATCTTCACAACCGCTCTACCGATTCAGCTCATATTCGAACCTAAATATTGTAATAAAAATGAACTACTTGCCTACAAAATTTCATGAAGATCGGATCAACGGTTCGCAAGTTATCATCGGACAAATATACACACAAACATACATACAAATGCCGATTTGTCCCAGTAAACTCTGAGACCTTCGCTTCGCTCGGTCAATAAATACAGTCTGGATATTATCTTTAGCAAGGCAGAATATGCTTGCTTCTGTTCCTCTGTATGTAACATACATACAAATGCCGATTTGTCCCAGTAAACTCTGAGACCTTCGCTTCGTTCGGTCAATAAATACAGTCTGGATATTATCTTTAGCAAGGCAGAATATGCTTGCTTCTGTTCCTCTGTATGTAACATACATACAAATGCCGATTTGTCCCAGTAAACTCTGAGACCTTCGCTTCGTTCGGTCAATAAATACAGTCTGGATATTATCTTTAGCAAGGCAGAATATGCTTGCTTCTGTTCCTCTGTATGACAGAAAACTTACTGCTTTTATCCTTAGGTTTGTCGTCCTCGCTGGAGGTGGCGCTGGCGTCGACCGAGGGCGCGGCGCACGGCACGGCGTTCAGGTCGGGCTCCGACCCGCCCGCGGTCACGCTGCCGGACAGCTCCTTTGGACATCATACTCCAACTTCTTAACCCGGAAACTCTCAAATGTGTATAAACTGGTAGTTCGCGGCGAACTGAGACCTCGCGACCCCTATATCTTCACAACCCCTGGACCGATTCAGCTTATAATCGAACTTAATTTTTTTATTGAAATGAACTATTTGCCTACAAAATTTCATGAAGATTGGATCAACGGTTCGCAAGTTATTATCGGACAAATATACACACAAACATACATACAAATGCTGATTTGTCCCAGTAAACTCTGAGAAACTCAGTGAGAAACTCTGAGAAACTTTGTCAGAAACTCAGTGTTTGAAGTAAAGATGGCACCACTAGTACGTTTCTATGGTGGAGTGAGATTTTGCGCCTATTATTTTCACAGTGATCGTAAAAGCTCAAACGTTTTTTTTTTCTCTTTCCTCCTAAGAGGATTTTGGTTCGCATGTCTTATGCATTTGCCAGTGTCAAGTGTACATAATATATTATCAAGTTTTGTTAAATATTATCAAACAAGTCATAGTCACAGTCAAAGGCGAGCAAAGCAAGTCACGGTCAAGTCCAAGTCATAGTCATGCGCCAGTAAATTGGTGAAAACTTTACTAGAGCGTTCTATGGAGTTTTGGAAACAACACGAAAATTCACGTTTCACGACATTATACCATTCACCAACACTCGCGCATGTTCACGAACACTTAACGGGTAAAAATTCACCATTTTTACACATTAACACTCGAAATAACACAAGTTTTGGAAAATAATAAAATGACGCGACGTGAATTCTTCACGTTCCCGCCTAAACTCAGGCTCAAACGTTTTCACCATCGAACCCTAACTTTAAGGGATCACCTAAGAAACTTAGGGTTGCTTTCGTTGTCACCATCACTTAGGGGATACCTAAGAACTGAAGGGATCCCATACTAACCCTTAGACCCAATAAATAACCCTTTAATAAATAAATATCTTAAAACTTAGGTGATCCAGTAATGTTAGTTCGTTGGTGAAAATAGGCATGGGTCTATAGGGGTACAAAAATGGAAACATTGTTATATCTATGAACACCGAGCATGTTGATCGGCCGAGCAAGCATCAAAATGAATTTCTAAACTGAATTTGGAGTAATTTTACTAAACTACCCACATTTTTGTAAGCATACAAGACGGTTTCGACCGAGGAAGAAACGCAGTTGGCGAATGGTATAATGTCGTGAAACGTGAATATTCGTGTTGTTTCCAAAACTCCATAGAAGGCTCTAGTAAAGTTTTCACCATTTTACTGGGGTGTGACTTGGACTTGACCGTGACTTGCTTTGCTCGCCTTTGACTGTGACTATGACTTGTTTGATATTATTTAACAAAACATGAAAATATATAAGTATACTTGACACTGGCAAATGCATAAGACGTGCGACGCCAAAATCTTCTCAGGAGGAAAGAGAAAAAAAAAAAGAAACGCAGAAGGAAATGACAGATCCCTGTTCGAGTTAGGATACGTAGCGCCTAGGAAGATAATATACCACAAGATAACCATAACCAACCATTGTACCATAAGATACAATACCTGCAGCGTAGGGTTGACCCGCGGTCTGTGTTGTGCGGGATGCGGGATGCAGTGCGCGGAGCGGTGCAGCGGCTCGTCCCGCAACCCGCGCACCCCTAGCAGGGACAGCGGGGCCCCGGCCGTGCCCTCCTGTTTTAATACTTATGATTAGGACAATTCTGTTGGCTGTTTATAGTTAAAGCCTTTCTTGTAAGGATTTTGACGTTAAGCAATGCGAAAACATCAGTTGAAGTTTCGTTGATTACAGTGCGAAAACATCAATTGAAGTTCCGTTGATTACAGTGCGAAAACATCTAGTGAAGTTCCGTTGATTACAGTGCGAAAACATCAATTGAAGTTCCGTTGATTACAGTGCGAAAACATCTAGTGAAGTTCCGTTGATTACAGTGCGAAAACATCTATTGAAGTTCCGTTGATTACAGTGCGAAAACATCTAGTGAAGTTCCCTTGATTACAGTGCGAAAACAACTATTGAAGTTCCGTTGATTACAGTGCGAAAACATCAATAGATTCCGTTCATTGCATTGATTGTTGCGCGTTACCTTACGTCGCAGGCCGGGCTTCGTCGGGCTCAGTTCCTGCAGCAGCTGCAGCGAGCCCGTAGTCGCCGCGGGCTCGGGCACGCTCGAACTGGTTATTGAAGCCGCTTTAGGCCTGAAACATATCGGGCTCTGTGTCAGATATAAGAATTAGTCTGGTGTCGTACACCGAAATTAAAATCACTGGTTGGAATAAATCTGGTTAAAATAAGTGATTTTTAAATTGCACGGTTTGAATATTTTTTGACCGAGTGAGCGGCGACCCTTACTTTAATTTCTAATTTTATTTCACAAAGCTGTATCTAAACCCAGTGATATTAATAACGGTCTAATCAAGAATAGAAATAATTGCGAAAGGACGATAGAGAAGGAGTGTACCTTTTTGAAGAGAATAAACGAGACAAGCTATTTACACAATATTTTATATTTTTAAAGCTTTATTACTGTCTTGTAAGTATATTTCTGACTTTTTACATGAGAAGTAATTTCATAATAAGATTTGAAGGATATTGGAAGAAAAAAGATATTGGTGATATCAAATAAATAATTTACTTCCTTCCAATGAGCAGTTTTCTTTTTTGACACCATGTCAGTTTCATTCATCCAAAATAGATGGCGTGGCTATCTCTAGACTATATCCTTAAACTGTGACAAATGTTGCGTAACCCGTTACCAGCGCGTGGGGAAAACTATAACAATCCAGAACATTAAAAAAAAAATTGCAGAAAAATTTCGACCTCTTCCTGATTTGGTAATTTTAGGTTTATTAAAATTACATTGAAAAAGATCAATAAAATTATCAATAACTCGAAAACCGTGAGACTAACTGAATACAAATTTTTATCTCCTGTATAGTCATGATGTCCCCTATCCGCAGGTAAAGGGTAGATTCCTTCAACTTTGACGGATATTGTTTAACAATTGACGCCATCTATTGTATGTAAGAAACAGAATGAAATGTCAAAAAGGAAAACTGCTAATTGCGCCTTGTCAACTTTTGGCTGATCAGATGTGTCGTGTGTTAAAACGAGACAGTAGATTTAAGATAAACAGCCTAATAATGAAACAACGACAGGGTCCGTACCGCGACATTATTAGCGTGATGATCGTTAGGTTCAGCCGCCAACGACACTGCGCGACCACGAACCGTATCGCGGCGCGATAAGATTCACTGTCGCGCAGCGTCGGCGGTTAAACCTAATAATAATCGCGCTAAGTCAAGGAAAAGGCAGTGCTTTAAAAAAAACAGTAGATTTGTGATAAAAAAAAATTGTGGTTATTTCGTTTCATTTATTTGATATCTTCGATATGATAAAAAAATATATAACAAAATATTAATTACCTTGTGTTGATTTTCAAGCAGACCAACGATCCTTAAAACTAGAGTAGACAGTTTACTTTTTCCGACTAGGAATTACGACAGGTGAATGAAAACAAAAATAAAAAAATAATACTTTTATTGCAAATAAAATTAATCTTAATTATCCTACGAATAAGGTATATAAAGAAAAATAACTCGCATTCAATGACCGTTACAAAATGACGCAACGTGGTAAATAAAGGTATCGACTTTCTCTCTTTCTCGTTGTCACGAGACATCTGTCTTTCTTTGTCTCCAGTTGACAAGCGCAATGAATACAGAGCGACCAACTTCTCTACGAATCGAATGGGAGAGCCACCCAACGTACTTTCTGAATAAAATTCACAGCCTTCCGCAGAAAATTGTTAGTTCCAACATTTGGCCACATCCACATTTAACTTAGTCAGGTGGCCTTAACTAGGTGGGCTTTTTTGGGCCATAATTTATTTCGACTGGTTTTACATAAAAATGATTTTTTTAACTGGGACAGTATTAAGAAATCTTAAACCATTGGAGATACAAGGAAACTGTATTAAGAACAAGTAGGTATTTTATTGAAAAAAAAAAAAATTTGGCAGAACATTTTTTTTTTGGTCAAGCGTGAGTCCGCCATATAAATGAGTTATTTCACTATAACTACTTCAACTGCTCCGTTTTTTTCTTCCAAAACAATGAAACGAACCATACATGAAACTGAGTCGAACCATATTAAAAAAAAACGATCAAAACAACTAATTTTTATGGAGAGCTCACGCTTGATCAAACAAATCCTAGAGAACCCAAAAAAAGAAGAAAACCTAGAGAAGATTGCCTGGTTTTTGATTGCTTTCCTAGAGAAGATTGCCTAGTACACAATCTTTAATTATAAGATTAATGTGATTGTTGCATGATTGTGGATTTTTTTGTAATACTCATAGTAATAAACAGTAAATTTTTTTTTTTTTAAATAACTACTCCATAATAGTGTTCATACAAAAATAGTAAATGGTTCCTAAGACAGTTTTCCCGTATCTCATAGGATTCGGAAACGGTACTGTCCTAGTTTAAAAAATCAGCCTGTATACCTTATTCGTAGCAATTATCTTACAAAAAGCGTTAATACTGACTTGACGGAATCAAAAGAGATTTATAGATAAAAAAATGCGCACTACACACCGATCCAGGCAAACTTTACTTGTGCCAAATTAACTGAAAAGAAAAAAGAATAAAATAATAAAACTAATGTACTAATTAACACACTAACCTATTACAATAAAAACAATGAGAGAATAGTTATACAGGGTTATTTGGAAAGGGTATGCTAAGCCGAAAAAGCCTCATAGTACTCATAAATAAGAACTATTTTACTTATTATGGGACAAAAACCGAAATCGAAAAAAATAATTTTCCATACATTTTGTTGAGCGTCATTCACATTTTTCCATGGAACAGCTAATTTTTTTCTCGATTTCAGGGTTTGTCCCATACTAAAAGTTGTTCAGGTAAGGTAACTTAAGGGCCTAGGAGCTAAGGGTCTAAGGGCTTCAGCAGTAGACGTCTTCCGGCTGATGATGATGATGATGATGATGATGAAAAGTTGTTCGTAATCATGAGTACTATGAACCCTTTTCGGCTTAGCACACCCTTTCCATATAACCCTGTATATGCAATAACCAGACGAAATTGAAAATCGAACTATAAAAAAATAAAAATATCGATATCTCAATTTTTACTGATGATAACTAAGTTGAAATGGGTTATCATTATCTTCACCATATTTTGGGTAAAAGACACAAGCCTCTTAATTATATCGCAATAAAATCTTCATAGCATTAGTACTTTCCCAGTATTAAATAAGCATTTATTTCGATGTCGATAAGATTTCCGTCGATACTTTCCCAACACTACAAAAGTTAGGGATATTTTTATGACATCAAAAATTATCTATATTTTACCAACACTATACAAATATTTTTTTTACATTTTTAAAATAATCACTAATATGTTTCCATGCGTAGTTTTTTTTCAAAGTCGACAATTGATTTGTCGACATTCTGCCAACACTACGTAAGCTTAGACTTATTTTTTAACATCAACATTTATTACCCACAAAACTGTATCGATATTTGCCTTTTGCATCTATTGAAAGATATGTATTGTACTCATCATTGTGAACAACTTTTACTATGGGACCAACAATTAAATCACGAATAAAAAATCAACTGTTCCATACATTTTGTCGTGTCATTGACATTTTTCTATGGAACAGCAAATTATTTTTCGCGGTTTCTTAGTTGGTCCCATAGTAAAAGTTGTCCATAATGACGAGTAATTGACCGAGCGAAGCGAAGGTCTCAGAGTTTACTGGGACAAATCGGCATTTGTATGTATTTTTGTATGTTTGTGTGTATATTTGTCCGATGATAACATGCGAAACGTTGATCCAATCTTCATGAATTTTTGTAGGCAAGTAGTTCATTTCAATACAATTTTTAAGTTCGAATATGAGCTGAATCGGTCCAGGGGTTGTGAAGATATAGGGGTCGCGAGGTCTCACTTCGGCGCGAACTACTAGTTATACCCTTTCAATATCGCCACACCTTTCAGTAACAACATGTATACGTCGATATTTTCCCAACACTACGCCTAAAAGCTTACCTAAAAGGCGGTATTTCCGGTATCAAGCCGATGTTGATTTTCTTCTTTTCTTCTCTCTTCTCCGCTATTTCCCTTTCCGGTTTGTCGTTCGCCTTGGGCGTGGTGGGGGTGGCGGTGCGCGGCGTGCCGCGGACGGAACGCACGTCGTCTTGGCTCGGGTGTTCAGACTAAGGGGGATTTAATATCTAATATATAAATTATAATGTATTTCATTTGAATTAATAATATTATTTTACTATTAAAACTGACGTGGTTTTGATACATTTTGTTTTAATAAAACGGGAATATTCACGTTAAATTGAGTCGGTTATTCCGACTATAGTTTCGATCACATTCGGGGACCTTTATGTGACCTTTATCAAGGAATGCTGAGCGAGACACGCGCGCGACCTCGTCTTGCCTTGCATTAATAATTAACTAACTAATAATTTAATTAATAATATTATTTTGAAAAAATTGCTAAATACACAACGTGTATTGAAGTGGCAATGAACAGGTCACATCACTCGAGGAACCGATAACCGGTGGGGAAGGTTCTTGAGTGGCGACCACGAACCGGAAGACGCAGCAGGCCTCCCACTAGGTGGACCGACGACATTATGATAGTTGCGGACAACCGGTGAATGCAAGTGGCCCGTTTTCGGTCGGTGTGGCGCTCTAAGGGGGAGGCCTATGTTCAGCAGTGGATGTCTTCTGGCTGATGATGACACAATTTATAGGTCCAAGATTTAAAAGAAAAAAAAAAATGGTCAGTGCGTCGCGTACAATGTTGTAGAGGTGAAGGAAGCTAAATAAAGTGTGACGCACCATAAGCGGCGCGTGCGCATTTTTGATCGCCTCCCGCCTCTGGAACTCGACCTTGGCCATCTCCGTCGCGAGCCACGCCGGGATCTCGGGTATAGCGAGCCGCAGAGCTACCACGACGCCTAGAATCACGTGCTGGAAAAAAAAAAGTTTTTTTTTTAAAATTTTCAAATTCCTTTTGAATCGACTAGGGAACGGTTGTGAGATGATTTTGTGTGAGTTGTGATTTTCTCTACAAAGTATAAAATAAAGTCGCTTTCTGCGTCTATAATAATAATAAATAAATAAATATTCTAATAATATATAATAATATAAATATTCTGCATGCTGCGCTTAGCAGCACTAATAATATAAACTTTTTTAGTGTGTAATCTCAGTAAGTGAATGTCTGTTATTTTTATGAGATTAAATGATTTTGAAACCGTAATATGGACGTTTTTCACACAGCGCCATCTAGCCCCAAACTAAGCAAGCTTGTACTATGGGAATCAGATAACTGATAGAATACATAAATACATATAATTTTTTTGTAAATATATACATAGAATACATAGTAACACCCAGACAGAGAACAAACATCCATGTTCATCACACAAATGTTTGTCCTGGGTGGGAATCGAACCCACAACCAATATATCAGAAGGTGGAAATCCACCCACTGAGACACAAGTATCTGTATATCCGCTAACACCTAAGCCACGCAACAGATGCCAAATCTATATCAATAAGATAATTTTTCGCGGAAGGTTTTATATACAGGTTGATTTTTATCCGAAACCATACAAGGGATTCAAGGAAACAGTCGTATGAACCATTCGGTCTTTTTTTGTAAAAACCATTTCGGCATATTTTTTTTGGTGAAGCGTGAGTTTCCCATATAAGAGTTATTTGGATCTTTTTTTTTTAATGCAGTTTGTCAAGCGTGAGTTCCCCATACAAAAGAGTTATTTTGATCTTTTTTTTAATGCAGTTTGTCAAGCGTGAGTTCCCTATACAAAAGAGTTATTTTGATCTTTTTTTTTTAATGCAGTTTGTCAAGCGTGAGTTCCCCATATAAAAGAGTTAATTTGATCTTTTTTTTAATGCAGTTTGTCAAGCGTGAGTTCCCCATATAAAAGAGTTATTTTGATATTTTTTTTTAATGCAGTTTGACTCAGTTTCACGTAAGGATCATTTCATTGTATCAGAAGAGATCAATCGGATCAGTTGAAGTATAGTTTAACTGGCATTTGCTAGTAGTTTATGAAATTTGACTAACTTACACTGCTCCTTTTTTTTTCTTCTACAAAATAATGAACAACTTCTGTTCTTACGACTTACGAAAATTCACGGAAAAAAAAACAGGTGTTCCATACAAAATGTATGAAACAGTTTTGTTTTTTTGTGAATTTTCAAGTCTTGGGACAAAGTTGTTCGAAACCTTGTTTACAACATCACCGCAACCACTCCGTCGCTGATTTATAAGCATCATGTATAGATGCATAGGTATTTGCTATAAGCAAAATGCAAATTTGTCGTATAGCTGGCATGGCCGTATATCTAAGAAAATTGTAATATCATAACATAAAATAAATAATTATAATCCGTTAATTGTTTGAATGAGACCATTATTAACGGTCTGCAGGAAAATGTTCTAGCCTGAAGCTCCGGCTCCCGTGGCTCTCGCTATCTCGTTCGTACTTTTTCATTTTTTTTTTTTTTTTAATATAAAAATAACAGGAAAAAATTAAAAAAAGTTGATATCATTAGAATTCAATTACGAATGTTTCATATCAATTTTCATGTCATCATTTTTTTATTTCGGCGAAGACAACAAGAAAAAACAATCATTTTTCTTGTTTTTTTTTCTTTTCTTATTTAAAAAAACATATTACATGATTTTATTTTTATATATTATATCTGTAATTTTTATATTAAAATATTTCTGGAAGTTATAAGGCTGTAAAGGCAGACAGACGGATATGACGAACTTTTAAGGGTTCCTTGTAGTACTACGGAACCCTAAAAATGTAGAAGTACGAGCGAGACAGCTGAACCAGTGTTGCCGGTCCTGAATGTCTGACCTCCAGCGCCACGATGAGCAGTACTGTCTGTGCGGGCGTGGCGTCGGGCAGCAGGCGGTGCACGGGGCCCGACAGGCCGATCAGCGCGCAGTTCACCAGCACCGCCACCGCCACCATGGCCTCCATCGCGTGCTGAACAACAATCATCGGGAAGTATCCTTATATATCCAAAGGAAGGCCACAAACACAGATCACACTAGATACCGTATTACGAGGTTCGTTGTTCCTACAAAAAGTCACCAAAGTTCGAGGCGCGGCGCGGGGCGCGGGGAGTGCGGACGAGCGTTCTTCTTGGCTATCTCAAGGTTACGCCTACTCGCGCCTAACAATCGACCAATAGGGAGTAATTTGTTATAAGTGTATTTAGACTGACGCGTGGTGCGAGCGTCCTGAAAGCAGAATCTAGGGTGTGATCTGTAGCCACAAAGTATTGTTTGCTCACGTCACTCAGGACCGCCTTGCGGCACATCCGCCATGTTTTGTATCCCAGCCGAGCTAGTACGTTAGCTGTCGAAAACTGTCAAATGTTTTTGAAGCGTTAGGAAAATCACCAGTGAAAGGGGTGGAGTTGACGCCATATCGTGTAGTCAAAGTGCGGCAAATGACGTGACTTGTAACAGGTTTTTTTTTTCTTTCGTCATTGGTAGTATCGCAATTAACGCATTTTTTTGGCGTGGAAACGTCTTTCGGGCTGGTCGTCGCAATCGGTGGCCGTACCAGCGCCCAAAGCTACAAGTCCGCGGTGCTCTCGAAGGCACCTCACTCAGTTTGTTGAAGAGTCCTGGCGCTCGTTTGATTCGGTACAAGCCAGCATATATATATATATATATATATATATATATATTTTATTTTAAATATTTAGAGCGAGAGGCAGCGAGAAAGGTCTCGAGTTCTTAGGCTGGCTTGACCGACGACATTGTGAAAGTCGCGGACAACCGGTGGATGCAAGTGGCACGTTGTCAGTCGATGTGGCGCTCTTAGAGGGAGGCCTATGTTCAGCAGTGGACGTCTTCTGGCTGAAACTGTAATGTAAGGGCTGCATCGCCTAGTGTTGTATATATTCTGGAAATAGATCACTGAATCGTCGCCATGTCCAGCAGTGGTCGTCCCCTAGCCGCTGGAGAAGGAGCCTCACCTGCCAGCTGCCGATGCTGCAGACGCGCTCGCCGAAGGGGCGCTGCGCCACGTGGCACAGCTTGAAGGCGTCGGCGCGCACCTCGAGGGCGTTGTTGCAGAGCGCGCACGCGGCGGCCAGCGGGAACGCGCTCGAGAACAGCACCACGTGCCCGAGCTGGGTCAGCATCTCGAGGTACTCCGCGAACGTGCCCTCGTACTGACACGACACGTACAATTTATTTATTGAACTAGTAGTTCGCGCCGAACTGAGACCTCGCGACCCCTACATCTTCACAACCCCTGGACCGATTCAGCTCATATTCGAACTTAAAAATTGTATTGAAATTAACTACTTGCCTACAAAAATTCATGAAGATCGGATCAACGGTTCGCAAGTTATCAACGGAAAAATATACACACAAACATACAAATGCCGATTTGTCCCAGTAAACTCTGAGACCTTCGCTTCGCTCGGTCAATAAAAATGAGCCCCCCTTTTTCCTGGTCACGCTAAAACTTGAGAAAGGCTGGACCGATTTTGGTGATTTCTTTTTTGTTTTCGAAATTGTGAGGACAAGGTTTGTATGAGTTTAGCGAGGCCGAAAGCCGAGCTTCGCGGGCATCAGCTAGTAATATTATAAATGCGAAAGTTTATAAGTGTACATAAGTATGTGTGTTTGTTCCCGTTTAACTCAATAACGGCTCAACAGAGTTGAACGGGAACACACTTACATATTTACCTACTTACACAAAAACTTTCGCATTTATAATATTAGTGTGATTACTAATTACATGTCAGGTATTAACACATAGGCTACTTTTTATCCCGGAAAAATATTCGGTTTCTGTAGAATAACTGAAGAAGCCGCGGGGCGCAGCTAGTAAAATATGAAATTAATAATTTTACTGATATCATTAATGAAAAATATTCATAACAAGTAGCGTTTTCTCTCCGTACCATTACGAATAAGTTAGCTTCGGTTTCTATTTCAAGTCAAGCAGAAATTGTCACGATCATGTCGCAATAGCGACCTCTTACGTCCTTATCAGAACTACAATTGGGTTACGCATTTTACTATGGCGATTGGCAATCTTCTTAATATAGTTTCTCTATGGTAGTACTAATTTGGTATTCTTTTTTTTAAATAAATAAATAAATAATAAATATCTGGGACATTTTTGCACACACGGTCATCTGACCCCAAACTAAGCAAAGCTTGTAATATGGCTGCCAGAGACTGATATACGTACATAGATATTTTTAGATACATACTTATATAGATATTAACACCCAGACATAGAACAAACACAAATATTCATCACATGAATGTATGTCCTAGACGGGAATCGAACCCACGCCCTCAAACACAGAAGGTAGGTTCACTACCAACTGAGCCACCGGGGCAGTCTACTGTAGTACCTTGAACAGCTGTGACTCCAGCTCCGCCTGGTGTATGATCTTCTGTCCCACAGCTGATACTTCCGAGTCTCGCCTGTCTTCAGCACCTCCATTCACAGCGAGGAGGTGTTCTGGAGGGTCGCCTGAAGAGTTCGTGCGCTTCTCGAACAGCTCGTTCAGCTGCTCCGACGTTTGTACTGAAAAGATAAATATTTTAAAAAATAATTCAACTAGTAGTTCGCGGCGAACTGAGACCTTGCGACCCCTATATCTTCACAACCCCTGGACCGATTCAGCTCATATTCGAACTTAAAAATTGTATTGAAATGAACTATGATTGCCTACAAAATTTCATGAAGATCGGATCAACGGTTCGCAAGTTATCATCGGACAAATATACACACAAACATACATACAAATGTCGATTTGTCCCAGTGAACTCTGAGACCTTCGCTTCGCTCGGTCAATAATTAAAAGAAAGGCAATTTATCCTTCTGCAAAATGTAGCCTATGTCACTCCGGTCATAAAGAGGAATCCAACGACATCTCGCTCATCAAAATCGGTGCAGCCGTTTTAGCATGTTGGAGGTAATGTAGGAACACACAAACATACATACATATACACAAAGAGTTATTACTTAAGTATCTTTTTTGACTCTCCTGAGTACTGAGTAAGCATTGAATTCATGAATGTTAAATTGTAAGCTGAGGATAAAATTATGTTAACATTTGTTGACATTTCATGTTCAGACGTAATAATTATTATAATTGAATGTTATTAACATTGTATAATGGTGTTGACATTTTAATGATCATTGTATTCAATGAATAGCCTCTACTTAATTTGCAAACTATTGTATACAAAAGGTTATTATTTTTGACTTGTAGATGAATATTTACCAACAAATAACATTTATTTTAACCTGGCCTATGTCACTCCGGTCATAAATAATCCCCACAATCGGCAGCCGACTTGGAAATCGCAGAACGATTCACCGTTTACTAAGAGCTGCTGATTATACTCTGTAATCGATCTCAAATTCGGGAAAAGTTTGGATAATTACGAGCATATTATAACTGGATACTGATAAGCAATAACATGTCAAACCACAAAAAAAAAAAAATGTTAATGATACAGAACGCTTCTTTGGCTGACAAAGAAGCGTTCTGTATCATTAAAATATATATTTTTTTTGTTGGTTTTTATTATTTACAATATTGCTCCACGGACTCCGGGGTCCGTGCCATTTATCAAATTTTACAAATATTTTATCAACTTAAACGGAATATAAAAACTAAAGGCTTTACAAAAGGAATATGTAAAGTACTGCCCCGGTGGCTCAGTTGGTAGTGAACCTACCTTCTGTGTTTGGGGGCGTGGGTTCGATTCCCGTCTAGGACATACATTCATGTGATGAATATTTGTGTTTGTTCTATGTCTGGGTGTTAATATCTATATAAGTATGTATTTAAAAATATCTATGAACGTATATCAGTCTCTGGCAGCCATATTACAAGCTTTGCTTAGTTTGGGGTCAGATGACCGTGTGTGCAATAATAAAATAAAATAAAATAAAATACTAATAAAGAGCTAAGTGCTATTATAAATTTGCGTATATACTCCGAGCAGTCCAGCTCCCGCAAGCAGCACCCGTTCGCGAGTTGCCGCATGCGCCAGCCATCGCTCTCCTCAACCATGTTGGAGGGAAGAGGGCGACCCGCCACACGACGCCGCCGCAAGAAGAAGCTTTTTATTGAGCGTGACTGCTCTGGGGTATACACACAAAACTTAACTTTTAAAACTTTTTTGTTGGTTGACATGTTATTGCTTATCAGTATCCAACTTACCTTTGGAAGGGCTCAAAGCTCCAAAAACGTCGACGCATATCTTAGCCAGCCTCAAGTTTTCGATCAAGTAAGGCAGAGCCGACTCCTTCAAGTTGCCGATGATCTGGCGAGTTATCAGCAAGACTGCCAGTTGCTGGAACATTAAAGACCTCAATACATCAACCTTTAAACATCCCTTTGCTGATATATCGGCCTATCCTCGTAGGGCGATTAGACCATAACCACCACGCTGGCCCAGTTTCTTATTGGCAGATTCACATACGCCATCGAATTACTTCTCCGGAAATATGCGGGTTTCCTCACAATTTTTGCCTTCACCGAAAAGCCAGTGATATATCCGTACGTAAATTCCAAAGAACTCATTGGTATGGGTCCACACGTATCCGAATCCACGACCCCACAAATTTGAGGCGAGTGTGCTCCCACTGATCCACCACGGCCTCAATACATTACCTGATCTAATTTTATACATAATTTAAAATTTAAAAAACAGACTTCATCAGAACCATTTATTTAAATTTGCTTCGTCATTACCATAATCGAGATTATCTTGGCACCACTCGTGAAATACGTATCATTTAGGAGTTCCGGTAGAAATCTGTGGTCTTCTTCATCAGTTCCACTTCACCAAATGATACTTTCTGAATGCAAATGCTTGACTTGTTGTGAAAATACCAAAATCGCTATATGTATGCCTATAAAATTTGCGGAGTTCCGTCAATTCCTCATGGGTCCCATTATCAGAACTGGGTATTGATAAACATGGGACCAATCTGGAAGTACTTTCAAGTACAAAAAGATTTTACCAAATCGGTTCATAAATGATGGAGTTCTGAGGTAACAAACTTTAAAAAAAAAACAGTCGACTTGAGAACATCCTCCTGTTTTTGGAAGTCAGTTAAAAGAGCTAGCTTCATAGGAGTCAACATCATCACTAGCCAAAAGACGTACTGTTGAAGAAATGCATAAATTAAAAGAAACATCAAAACTATTGCATTTAGAATTTACTAGTTGTTAACCGCGACTTCGTTCGCGTGGACATATATATATCCTACACCCTTCTTTGTGATGTACTCCTTATCAAATTTTATCAAGATGCGTTCTTCCGTTTAACCGTTACAACGCAACAAACATCCAGACAGAGAAAAAAAGTTACTATAGTTCGCCAGATAGCGTTGATAAATTTTTGTGCATTTTTTAACGTTTTGCATGGACTGAAAAGTTTGTAATGTTGAGTTCTGAATCGCACAAGCGAAGTTTTTTTCCTCTAGACGAACGTATTCATTTATATACCTCGAAGCTTTATTGGTCTTGATGAGACTGCGGCAATATTCCTATATAATATTAGTTACGATTGCATTGCACACTCACTTCTTTCAATTTTTCCATATCCTGTAGATAGAAGGCAATGTAGAACAAACTCATAAACGAGTTGAGGAATTGAAACTGAAAAATAAAACAAAGTTACCATAAAATGACATCTCGAGCTCATGTTACACCAAAGCAACATTGTGTGGCTGTGTGGCATGCTTTATAATGTGGCATGTGCTTATAAAACAATACTTTAAATTGATGCACAAATTATTTCGCGGTTTCACCTGCTATCCTAAAGGAACTGTTATCCCGGAATATTTTTAAGAGATAAAAAGTACCCTATGATAAAACAGGGTATAAGCAACCTTCACACCAAATTTCATTCAAATCATTGTTTGTTCCCGTTCAACTGTGTAACATCTGAACGGGAACAAACAAACTTACGCACACTTTCGCATTTATAATATTAGTAGGAAAGGATTTGCCTTCAATCTAGTTCTACTTTGAACTAACTTTCACCACATCGATTGAATTAACGCTGCGACAACTTTCCACAAAACAAAAACAATTGACTCTTGAGACGTTGTGCGGCATCGTAGCATGCGGCCACGGATGGCATGCCAAAAACCCGCACACTGTTACCTCGGTGTAAGCTAATGCTTGATAAACACTAGTCGAAACTAGAAAGCTGTACTAAAACTTAAAAAAAATGAAAAGAAAATAAATCAAATGATTCTTGAATATGAAAAAGACCCGATAATATTTTAACTAAACTATGCTGTCTCTTTTTCGGGCGTGACAGTTCTCATCATTCTGGATTCTTGAGAAGAATAACACATTTTAGCTAAAATAACTTTATCGGGGGTTATAAATAGGAGATTTTTGTATGTATTTTAATATAATTTATTTTCTGCGTAAAAAAATATTACAAGATGTCACATAATTATTTAGTTTTATTTTAGTCACATGGATATTAATGTGATTAATAAGGTGTTGTGTGAACAAAAGTATAATTTCATGCTTTGTAATTGCTCTAATAGGCATGCAAGCCAATTAAAGTCTGCGTGCAAGGCTTTCCACCAGATTTTTAGATTTTTATTAGATGTTAACTACCAAATCTCCGGAGTTATGTAAATAGTGACTGTTACAATCGTCACAAATAATTTAAAGCTAAAGTTAAATAATCGCCAAGCATGGAGACGTTCCGACAACTAATATACTCGATAGCCAGTTCTCATTCAACATGATCACTTAAAGCCTACCATGATCAGTTTCACTTTCAGGTCCACTTGATCTGACATCAGTTCATATTGCGTATTGATCTTACGATCTCTAGTATGCAGTCGGATTGATTGAAGCAATTCAAAATGAAACCAAAATCGAAATTAACTGTTCGTGTATGTACGCGCATGCGACTACGACAACCAGATTCAATATGCCCGTTCAGTTTAGTTCTTATGTCTGTATTACGTAGTAAGTCAAATTTAAAAAAAAATGGATGAATCAGTAATTAGCGTTATCCGAAGTTATTTATTTCCTTCCACCTTTAGGTATTGTTTAGTAACGTTCAGGAAAGCGAAGCGTGTAAGCACATTTGAGCTCCATAGCGTTTTATACAAACCAATGCTATTTTCACAATCAGATGGTTCTCATATTTTGTCTCGAGTCGATAGTTTTCTGTTGTCGAAATAAAATGTTGATATCATATATTTTTTGATGTCCAGTCCCGTTTGGTAAGCAGAAAAGAGACAAAAAATATGCACTATAGTATCATTACTACTAAGTGTAGTCTAACTATAATGACATTCATCATAATTTGTGTACCTGTTCATATATGTCAAAAATAAATGATTTGATTTGATATGAATAATGCCTTCGAAATTAATCCTAAACTACTTTTTAAATTTTGATACTTTGCACCTGTTTTTCATCGAAAGCCAAAACTCACTTCGACTTCAATGTTCAAAAATCTGATTTGTTTTGCCTCATTTATATACATGCCACAATACCGCACGTTGTCGCCCTAATGTTATTCCCACTTACGGCATTTTGTAATCTGATACCGTGATTTATTTACTCTACTCTATTTTCTAAAAATTTGATTGCGAACTTAATTACACTAGTACAATAGTAAGATATGTTCAAGTGATCGATTCAGCGGAGTTTTACGGAAATAACAATTGATACTTGTTTTTTTTAAATACTACTAGCTAAATAATGCAGCGCTACTTCTACAGGACAAGATAAGTTTAAGATACTTTCCAGAATTTCGATATTCACCGAGAACCAATAGCCTAAGCTAAGTCCTATCACACACAAAATAAATATTCCCACATAACATTATAAATGTTATACCATACCTTTGTCGTTTAGCCACCTTGCTATCCTAGCGTAAACCTCCTCTTCAATGGCTATTATTATAGCTAGTAACGCGCGTGGTATCCAAGTCAAATATACAATGTTGGTTTCCCACCAGTCCTGGAAAATTCATAAACACACGTTGGTTTATAAGGACCTCAAATATAATAATTATTTATTCATTTAAGGTAACTTCAGTGTTAAAGTTACAAGAAAACGGCCTTCGAAGATTATTTGATTTATAAGATAATATAGAAATGTCAATCAATCTTTATTTTCATTTAAAACTAACTAGAATTAGAAAAAAAACAACATTTTACAACGTATCAGAAAATTTAAATATATTTTTTTATATCACATCATATCTGACGTCTGCACGGGGTCACTACGCCCTACTTTTCTTGCAACAATACATTTTCTTAATTCTTGCATTCTTGTAATGTGCGTCATTGTAGCATAATTCCTGCGGCATTATGACATGCAATCTTATGGCATGGCATTAAAGCCGCAGATGTTACCCCGGTGTTACATGACCTTTAGCACTTTTTTACCTGAGCCCTGAGCAGCGCGAACGTGGCGCCACACGCGACAGAGAGACACGCCAGGACGAGTGGGAAGGAGACGCAGTGGCGCCACACGCGGCGCCGCCACGCCGCGTACTGCGGCTCCGGCCGCCCAGTCACACTGCTCGTACCCATTTCTCCCTACAAAACTTAAATTTAATAATCCGACACAACTTGAAAAGAGCTGATGATCTTTAAATGGCTGAACAGATTTTCTTCGTCATAGCTAAGAGCACTCTTGATCAAGTAAATTTTCAAAAAAAAAAGCCAATCAAAATCTGTTCATTTGTTGGGAGCTACGATGACAAGACCGATACACACACTTTTAACTTATGACACCCCCCTGTTTTCGGCGGGAGTAAAAAAACAGATACATAAATAAAACTAGTGTAACAACGCGCTGCCTTATCGCTAAAAGCTATCTCTTCCAGACAACCCAGCAAGAGGTAACACAAAGACATATCGCTTTTATTAGCGGTATGATAGAAAAGCTAGATATTTTATCAAAAACTAGCGACACGCCCCGACTTCACACGGGTACCAAACTATACAGGATCACCCACTGGGCTAATCTGAAGAGTGCCTAAAATTTTCATCTAAATCGATCCAGCCGTTTTGGAGTCTAAAGGGAACATACATACATCACCTTTTATATATAAAGAAGAAGATATCACAGAACACTTTATTTCTATCAGATTCACTGACACACTGTTCATTCGCGAAATTACTTGCTCTCTCCTTTTTCCTCCTATGAGGATTTTGGCGTCGCACGTCATTTGCAAGTGGCAAGTTTTGGTAAAAATGATCAAACAAGTCATAGTCACAATGGGTGGTAATCGAACCCAAAACCTATAGATCCGAAAGCGGAAATCCACCCACTGATAGTTTAACTAGGTGTGCTAAAACAGCGTGACACTAATACGATTTATAACACTATTATTACCATGTATTATTGCAAATAAATGATTTGATTGATTGATTGATTGTGGTCTGTGGAAAAATATCCTACCTGAAATAAAGGTCTAGGCTCCACTAGCAAGTCGTCCCTCTGGTCCAGTGTTCCCCATTTATAAGCTAGTGCGTTTGAGTATCTGAAATCAAATTATTTCAAAAACACGTTGGGGCATTTTTCATCGAGTTGATACTACACTACTATTTTCTATATATATAAAAAAATCAAGCCCTTTTCTGGGAATCAACGCGCAGACCAAACCGCTCAACACTTGAAATTTGAAACCAATACTATGGTTATGTTGGTATAGTTTTTTAGGTGAACAATACATAACAATTTTGCAATTTTGCACCCGCTTAAAATTCTTGGTTTAAAGTTAAAAATCGCATATCACATCAGGTGGCCCAATTACTCTGAAACCTACTCCTGGATTTTCATAAATATCTTTTTAGTGTACAGTAATTCCCTCGTGACAGTTTTATTATAAGTATAGATTATCTGATAATTATCACTATGGTTATTTATCTTGCCCCGGACTGCCCCGGTGGCTCAGTTGGTAGTGAACCTACCTTCTGTGTTTGGGGGCGTGGGTTCGATTCCCATCTAGGACAAACATTTATGTGATGAATATTTGTGTTTGTTCTATGTCTGGATGTTAATATCTATATAAGTATGTATTTAAAAAAAAAAAACTATGTACGTATATCAGTCTCTGGCAGCCATATTACAAGCTTTGCTTAGTTTGGGGTCAGATGACCGTGTGTGCAAAAATGTCCCAGATATTTATTATTATTATCTTGTTAATTTCAAACCTACAGAGGTTTGAAATTAACTAGATAAATATGTTAATGTTAGAGATAAATATGATAAATAGGTTTCAGAGTAATTGGGCCACCTGATGTGATATGCGATTTTTCACACAGTACACCTGATTTTTTAGATTATTTCTACCGTACCTTTTCCATGTTTCGAGATAAACACACGCCCATAAAACATTGAAGAGAGAAAACAACACGTAAGCTATATCTTTCCAATTGTCATTCGCTGTCCCGAGCCATATCTGTAAACAAACGAAAAAGTATTATAAGGTTTTTCTTAACCGGAAAAATGTCATTCACCCTCGATGAAATGTATGGACCAATGTTTTTTTTTTGTTTATGTCCCTTAATAATAACACTTGTCAAGCCCGGACGGGACGGGACGGGCCCGATGTGATTAGAATCAAGCTTTACTTACCCAAAATATAAAACCTACTACAGCGGGCACGGTCAGCGATCTAGTGTAGTGACCGAGCCAAGCGAAGTACATCGCTATCTTAACTCCGAAATATTCACTTATTTCATCTGAAATATATCAACAAATATTACAATATTGTTTTCTCAAATAACGTTACTATAATTATTTCACGGAATTAACTATCAGTACAGAGCCTGGCAAACATCTTGAGCAAAAAGTAGTGGGGCAAAAGGAGGATAAATGACACGTAAGTCATCTCCTTCGCTCCTCAAAAGACGTCTAAAACGGACTGTTATGTAGATGCCGCCATTTTTCAATATATTTGCCGGCTACACAACAACTCATGAGCAGATTGCACACTTGTGCTATAATCGATTTGAAGAAAATATGAGTCACATCTTTGAGGTTTCGAACCGCAAAGAAATGAAATCTCTGCGCACGAAACTCGCTCCGTCAAAGACACATAAAAACCGATTGTTGCGCAGATGACGTCATTTTTCAAGATATTTGCCTGGTACAAACATACTATGTGCGCTATTCATACCTATAGGCTGTGGCGAGAACAGCGTCCTAACCCATTTCCTTCTCAAGTTTTCTAAAGTGTTCCTCTCGTGTAGCGGGAACATGCTCGCCACCACGCCCCGGCTGAGACACGCTGGCACTGAAACGGAAGCAATTTTGGGTTTTATTTTTGCCATCAACCGTCTTTGGGATAGATAATTTTTTCTTTGAATTCTTTACGTACGAATAGTCTCCGTGATCACGACACGGCTGACAATAGATATGTTTTAATAAATTTGATTGACCTTATGTTGCCCTCGCATGACGTCATCATTAGTTGTTGAAATCGCTGCTCGACTTATCAAAAAAAAAATGCAAAGGGAAAAATTACTTTGACACAGTCATTACAGACCGCGACAGTAATCCTAACTGATATTTATAATTCAGAAGAATATAGCCGCAGTCGTAACGGGAACAATAAAGTTTCGAGGTATAAAAATTATAAAAAAAAAGCCACCGGGGGGGTTTTAGTGGGTATAATCCCACATAACCCGGCTGCACCCTATAGTAGTCGGGTATCATGTGAATATTATCCCCAGCAAAAAAAAAAAAAATAATAATAAGGAATCGTTTGCAAAGTTCGCGTGGCCATAGAACGTTCTCATTACATGCAATGTATTTTACAGTATCTTGGCTGATGTTCTGCAAACATTTCTCGTTATTTCGATTCAATGCAGACATTAAGATACATTAGTGTGTGGCATTCCGCCAAGTAAATTGTCGAAAAACATTACTTTCTTTCCGGAAACGGTCTTTTTTATAACAATAGAAGCGATGCGACGATTTCCTATTCAAAGCCTTGAAATAAATCATACCGAGTGTGTCTATATGATAATGTAATACACGCAAGACGAGGTCGCGCGCGTGTTCGCTGAGCATTCCTTGATAAAGGTCACCGAATGTGATCGAAACTATAGTCGGAATAACCGACTCAATTTAACGTGAGTATCCCCGTTTTATTAAAACAAAATGTATCAAAACCACGTCAGTTTTCATAGTAAAATGTAATACAGCTTTAGATAGCGAACAAGTTGTCTTTCTCTAGGGTTCAAGTCATGTAAGGGTAGTCGTTCCGCGAGGTTTAGGCCCATTCGATATTTGAAATTGTATAGCTGTCGCTCTGTTTCTCGTGCGTGCAAGAGAGTTCGTGAAATTTCCTAACTTTTTGATAAAATTTGCGTTTCGGGGGGTAGTCTGTTATCACCCCCTAAATCCTAACAAAATCTTTTGTTTTTGGTGTCAGTGGCTTGGATAAGCCATTAATCCAAGCCGCTATGTTTTGCTTTAAAAAAAAATGTTTATGGTATTCTAACAGCAATTACTTTTCTTCGCCGTATTATCGACATTTTAAAGTTTAAAGTGATTTTTTTTGCGAAGAACGAAGATTTTGCGAAAAAAAAAACATACAAGCATCGAAATCGGATAACATTTAGGGTGGATATCAGACTACGCTTTTTGTATGGACAAGACGGCGGTATACTCTATTCTTAAGAATAAGAAATCCTATACACACCCACACTAAAACGTAATGCACAACTAAATAGAAGTCCACGTGAGCTCTACTTTGTTATCTAAGTGCACGCATCAGTGCAGTCGCAGAGACGTGCCAGGATCGGCGGCGCCAGTACGACGACGCCGGTCTTGGGTCAGCGAGTGCATACAAAATTTATGTAGTGTACTTTTGTAACTTCAACCTATGTTATTATTAATGAAATCAAAATCAAACACGAACTAACAAGAATATATTTTTTAACTCGAGACTCATCTTCCTGAAGGTTGGGTCGGCATAGCACGTTTCCTTTCTCCATTTCACTCTGTCAGCCGTCATCTCGACTTTTATTGCCCTCTCACTCATATCGTTTTCCACATAATTCATCCACACCTTCTACCCGTTGCTACTACTTACCATCATATCTAAGCACTTCCTAGGCACATGACTATCCTCTGTTCTAATGATATGTCCTTACCAGGATAGTGTACCACTATTTAATTTTTCAGTGCCTGGCGCTACTTTCGTACTTCTCCTAAGATACTCGTTCCTAATCTCGTCGATTCTTGTTCTCCACACACGCATCTCCGCTGCACGCTATCTCCTTTCATGTTCTCCTTCAGTGGCCCAACACTGCGATCGACACAATACGACTGGTCTTGTAATGGTTTTGTAAATTTTCCCCTTTAGTTTAAGAGGCATTCGTAACTAAACGTATCTGTGCCTTAAAACATTCCACTGTTGGGATATCAGCCTACACTCAAAAGGTGATTAGGCCGTATCCACTACGCTGGCCCAGTGCGGGTCGGCGGATTCACATACTCCATCGATTTTCTTCTCCGGAATTATGCAGGTTTCCTCACGATGTTTTCCTTCACCGTAAAGCCAGTGGTATATCCGAAGTTTCAAAGAAATCATTGGTACGGGCCCGCCCGGGTTCGTTAATTAGTAACGTTACGGGCAACACATTTCTAAACCTTTTATTATATTTACGATTCAACAAATCGTGTTAGATTTTGTCCGATGACACGACCCCATAACTATTCCTATACGGTCTACGGCACGTATGGGCAAAGCCCGGCCCGCAGGCCAGATAAGCCCCGCCGCGGCATTTGATCTGGCCCACGGAACACTTAGGCTAAGATTCAGAGACAAGAACGTAAGACAGTCAAATTCTAGACGTAGCCGAGCATCGGCTAAGACTAGTCCGATCTTTGATAGTTTGAGAGTCAACAAATTTGTATTCAGAATCATAGTTCGTCACAAATTTTTGCCCGCGACTTTTCAAATGTTGAGCACACCTGGTAAATAAAAGTATGGCGGAGTAAGTGATATTAATCGAGGTGCCCTACGCACAATACCTTGACTGTTCCAGACACGCAATCGCTTCGTAGGTTGTTTCAAAGCAATGTAAATGTATTACTAGCTGCGGCCCCGCGGTTTCACCCGCTATTCTAGAGAAACCGAATATTTAACCGGGATAAAAAGTAGCCTATGTGTTAATCCAGGGTGTAAACTGCCTCCATACTAAAATTTTATTCAAATCCGTGCAGCCGTTACAGAGTTGAACGGGAACAAACACACTTACAAACTTTCGCATTTATAATATTAGTGTGATTTATCTAATAAGCTTTACCAGTTCTTTGTTTTTTTTTTAATAAGATTTTGACTGCTTTTACACTGCCACCTCGTTTGATGTTAACCGATGATGCGGTTGACGATGGAGCAGAACAGAGTATACCGCCGTCTCGTCCATACAAAAAGCGTAGTCTGATACCAACCCCTATACGTTATCCAATTTCGATGATTTTTAAATATGTTATCTACACCGTGGAACACTGTGCTTGTCATTTTTTTTTATATTTCGCTATGTATTCGTTATTATAGGCACTTTTAAAGTGTCATTTTTTTTTGCGTCGAAAACACAAGAAAAGTAGTTGTTAGAATACCATAAACATTTTTTTTTTTTAAAACCAATGTATAGCGGCATAGATAATAGTTTATCCAAGCCATTGATACGAAAAACAAACGAATTTGTTAAGATTTAGGGGATGATAACAGACTACCCCCGAAAAGCTATAAAAATGTTTGGAAAATTCACTAACTCTATCGCACGCACGAGAAACAGAGCGACAGCTATACAATTTCAAATATCCAATGCGCCAAAACCTCGGGGACTACCTCAAGGACTATCCTCTTAAAATAAACCAATGCAATCATTACTTGAAGACACTTAGTTTTATCTGTTCTATCTGGGTACTTAATTGTACCAGGCACAGGATCTCATCTCTAGAATTTTACACAATGAAAGCGGAGTCAGCGTTTTGTACGGGTTTCGGAATATCAATCAAGACTCGAAGTCGCTTCTCGTGCTCCTGGCCTTCCGTAGGGCAGAAGCGAAATAGATCATGCAGATTAAATGCACTCTCGGAAAAGAAACCGATTCAAAAGTACAACAAATAAAAAAAAAAAAAAAAAAAAAACAAGCTCGACCGAAAAATATAGCCTACTAGCTGTTACCCGTGACTACGTTCGCTTGGAGCAATAAAAAAAAAAAAAAAAAAAGTAGCCTATGACCGTCTCCGACCCTTTTAGCTATATCTATTCAAAAATTCTCGCTCCGTTCAGCTGTTTAGCCATGATAACGCGACAAACACCCAGACAGAGAGACATTCGCATTTATAATATTAGTCAACCTCACTCGTCAAATTCGGGCAAATCCGTTACATAATATAATATATGAACAGACAAACATAAATACTCTCATACAAACATACACCCCAAAAACATTAACCTCCTTCTTGGGCAGTCGGATAAAAGCTAAAATGATAAAGCGAAGGTTAGAACGCTGTCCTATGGATTTTTGGCATGACGTCATGCGAGAACTAGCGTGTTAAGTCAAGTTACCCACCACTCTCTGGAGAACTTAAAAACTAAATAACTGTAGACAATACAAGGCCACCAAACTTTAGCAAGGGTTTAAAGGGTTTAACCTTTGTCTAACCAAGGGCCCTGCAAGGTTACTTTACCTATTGACGGTGGATGCCAAAATGGCGTATTTTTTTCCCGACTGCCCAAGAAGGAGGGTGATGTTTTCGGGGTATAAGGAAAGGGTATGCTAAGCCGAAAGGGGCTCTTAGTACTTATGATTGTGAACAACTTTTACTATGAGACCGACCCTGAAATCGAGAAAAAAAACAGCTGTTCCATACATTTTGTCGAGTGTCATTGACATTTTTCTATGGAACAGCTGATTATTTTTTCTCGATTTCAGGGTTGGTCCCATACTAAAAGTTGTTCATAATGATCAGTACTATGAGCCCTCTTCGGCTTAGCACACCCTTTCCATATTACCCTGTATAAGTATGTATGTTTGTGTTTCTATATAGCCTCCTATAGCCTAAACAGCTTGAACGACTTTTACGAGTGGGGTGTCATTAGATTCCTCTTTAAGTCCGGAGTGAAGTGGGCTACATTTTGCAGTCGGGTATTTTGTTTCTATTTTAATGATATCGCTTGTTTCAACAATCTTGAAAGTGATAACGTCATTAAACGTGTGAATAATTCGCGCCCGACAAAATTTTATTGCAGCAGGCATACTAGTCTAGGGAAGAACTTCTTGCGCCTCACGCCCGTGGCAGTTACGCGCTATGATCGTGACGGTTGAGCTGTTGAGCGCCATGCTCTTGGCAGTTGCGCGCTACGCTTTTGGCAGTTGCAAGTTACGCTCTTGGCAGTTGCGCGCTACGCTTTTGGCAGTTGCAAGTTACGCTCTTGGCAGTTGCGCGCTACGCTTTTGGCAGTTGCAAGTTACGCTCTTGGCAGTTGCGCGCTACGCTTTTGGCAGATACTAGCCTTGTAGCTCAGTGAGAGGATTTCCACCTTCTGAGCTATAGGTTGTGGGTTCAATTCCCACCCAGGACAGACATTTGTGCGATGTTTGTGGATGTTTGTTCTTTGGCTGGGTGTTTCTATGTATGTGTTTACGAAACAAAAAAGTATGGAATGTATTCTATCACTTATCTGGATCCCGTAGTGCAAGCTTGCCTAGTTTGGGGCTAGATGGCGTTGTGGAAAAAGAAATAAAGGTTTTGGTAGTTGCACGTTACGCTCTTGGCAGTTGCGCACCACGCTTTTGGCAGTTCAGCAGTTTAAGCCTAGTTAAACTTTTCTTACCAATGCTTTGTCCCAGTCTTAGCGTGAGCGCAGGCTCTAAGGCATGCTCGTCCCCGCGCTCGGCCCGAGCAGACTCCAACACGTGCTTCACTAGGGCTCCACGTTCTTGAGAGTTCAGCAGTTCAGCAGCAGACGAACCCTGAAACACAACTGCTATGAGTAACTAGCTAAGCAGGTAACATTGGGTATTTCGTATTGAAATTCTTTTAATTCATTAATTATATAAATCTAAAACAAAGCTTGGCTAAAATAAAGCAAAGGTTTATTATATTTTGGTGAATTTGTGAAAACTAGGATTCACTGTATCGGGGTGGCACGTAATACATACAATTATTATTTTAGAGCTGTCAATTTTAGTTTAGTAAATGGCACAACAGAATCGACTTCAATAGCTATCCCAATCTAAAACGTGAATACATAATGAGGCATATTTAGTTTAAAATTAAATAAATAAATCTGGGACATTTTTGCACACACGGTCATCTGACTAAGCAAAGCTTGTAATATGGCTGCCAGAGACTGATAGATATATTTTCAAATACATAAATAAATAGATATTAACACCCAGACATAGAACAAACCTAAATGTTCATCACATGAATGTTTGTGATGGGAATCGAACCCACGCCCCCAAACACAGAAGGTAGGTTCACTACCAACTGAGCCAACGGGGCAGTCTCATTATTAACCTCACATTCATGCACGGAAACCATTATGCCCTATATGAACGTGTCGATAGCAGCGTTTTAGTGCCAGAATGTTCTAACAGCAGTCTAACAAAACATTGAGGTACCTAAAATAGACAATGCCAGCACGATAAGCCTCGGTCGTCAGTGGAAATAGCATCGCCCAATTGGGGAATAGGGGGCTTTCACATCGGCCAATAACGACACCGATGCCGATATACAGGTCCTAGAAGTCGATATACAGGGTTATAAAGAAAGGGTATGCTAAGCCGAAAAGGGCTGTTAGTACTCATCATTATGAATAACTTTCACGATGGGACCAACCCTGAAAACGAGACAAAATAATCAGCTGTTTCATATGAAAATGTCAATGACATTCTACAAAATGTATGGAACGGCTGTTTTTTTTCGCGATTTCATTGTTGGTCCCATAGTAAAAGTTGTTAATAACGATGAGTACTATAAGCCCTTTTCGGCTTAGCATACTCTTTCCTTATAACCCTGTATAGTGTCCCAGAAGTCAACGGACAGCTGGCAACAATAGGACATCGGAAAAAGGACCACAATAAACGACTATATTGTGTTTCTAAAACGGTTAATTTTCGTGAATTAGGAGATTATGTTGCGAGATAATTGACCGAGCGCAGCGAAGGTCTCAGAGGTTACTGGGATAATTCGGCATTTGTATGTATGTTTGTGTGTATATTTGTCCGATGATAACTTGCAAACCGTTGATCTGATCTTCATGAAATTTTGTAGGCAAGTAGTTCATTTCAATACAATTTTTAAGTTCGAATATGAGCTGAATCGGTCCAGGGGTTGTGAAGATATAGGGGTCGCGAGGTCTCAGTTCGCCGCGAACTATTAGTTATATTGTCAAAAGTACTGAGTGCCACGTCCAGTCCGTATAGTTTTTGTAAAACGTAACTTTGAAATAAAAGCAACCCTTTCTGACTATTTTTCTAGAGAACCCAGCAGCGAGTCAGCGATCATCCTTCTAGAGTGATAAGTGGCTAAATAACGAAGTTAATTTTGTGGTGTCAGCAAAGAGTTATTATATTTAATGGCAGTAAAACTTGTTCATCATTATGAACAAGTTTTACGAAAGGAGTATATACTCATCATTATGAGTATATACTCCTTTCGACTTACCACCGTACTGTGTAACCCTGCGTAACCTATAATCGTCTCCATAAACCCAACGAGTTACAGAAACGATTCTGTACCGCTATTTGAATCGGAAATAATACTGGGTGTATCGGAATAATTTCGGAATTTCGGAAACGTAGTATACCGATTATCGGTAACTTAGGCTAATACGCAATTCCGATGTGCCTTCCGTGAGAATTCCGTATTAAGTATTTATTTTCGTATTGATTCGAATCTGCCGGTATGAATAAGGGCTGTTTTCGTGTTTCTACGTTAAGGCGAGGATCGCAAAACAACAAAAAGTAGCATTTTTCAGCGCTTCGTTCGAAGTGACGAGATTACTTAATTAGGTGCAAAAAATACTGCAGATAGAAAATAGAACTGAAATTACGCTGAACCGAATAAAATTTCGAAAATCTGTCTTAGTAACAAAATAAAAAATCGCAAAATGACCCCCTGAAAAATCCTTCTGAAATCAAATGCTCTGAATTTTCTGCGGTAACTACAAATTAAATATCCAGGCTAGTGGTTTATACGGCGAACCAGGTAGTTTTTTATTTGATTTGTATATTTCCGATAATCGGCCAAAAAGCAATAAAAAACTACAATTTACCGTTTTCTCATCAAGTATGATATACGATTTACAACTTTAAACCTTAGAACTTTGAGCGGGACAGTACTCATTTCAAATGACGATCAGTCCTTGCCTTAAAAAAAATACATCGGTATTTGGATTATTATATTTTGAGCGGTACATCTGATTGGAAAATTACAAAACTTGACACTGGCTAGATACAGTATCTGTGGCGCCAAATTAATCTACTAAATGTTACTCGCGACTTCGTTCGCGTTGAGAAACAAAAAAAATAGCCTCTGTCAGTCTCCGACCCTTAAGCTATATCTATGCAAAAATTCAGCTCGATCCGTTCAGCAGTTTAGCCGCGATACCGCGACAAGAACCTAGACAGAGAGACAGATAGACAGAATTACTTTCGAAATTATAATATAAGTTAGGACTTAGGATGTCACAGGGTTATTGGTAAGTAACGTAAAACCTCTCGTAGGCATGTTCCCTACATCATACCTAACAACTTTTGCTTCATGACTTTTAATAATTCGTATTTTTTTTCTCCCAAAATAAAAACATGTTTTTTTTTTAAATCAAGGCCCCATATGACAATAACATTAGGCGGTCACAAATGAAAAGGAACGCGGGGTCCCGAGCGAGGCTTAGCTGACATTTGCAAAATAACAAGGATATTTTTTCCATACAAAATTTATAAATTGTTTTTGGTGAATTTCTTAGTTTTGTAGAAAGTCATAGAAGCGGTTTTGGTCGGTCATTGCGAACGACATAATTCTCCAAATTAAAAAGATTATTATTATTATTTTAAAAAGATTGCTTAGTACACATTCTTTAATTATAAGATTAGACTAAACAACCATGTATTTTGGAGTTTTTGGCGGGAACGTGAAGAATTCATGTCGCGTCATTTTATTATTTTTCAAAACTTGTGTTATTTCGAGTGTTAATGTGTAAAAACGGTGAATTTCTACCCGTTAAGTGTTCGTTTAGAAGTAATAAAGTATTTTTTTTCTTAATCTCAATTTCTCTTTGTAGGTGGTACCAACATCCATACATACGGGACATACGGACAGATGAAAGCAAATATTGCCAGTTGTTTCAAAGACTTCGCTACTGAGCTAAATCATATCAACTACGATACTTGTACCTACATCGCTTCTTCTCGCTCGCTACATCAAGAAGTAATAATAATAAATAATAAATAAATATCTGGGACACTATTGCACACACGGTCATCTGACCCCAAACTAAGCAAAGCTTGTGATATGGCTGCCAGAGACTGATATACGTACATAGATATTTTTTAAATACATACTTATATAGATATTAACACCCAGACATAGAACAAACACAAATATTCATCACATAAATGTTTGTCCTAGATGGGAATCGAACCCACGCCCCCAAGCACAGAACGTAGGTTCACTACGAACTGAGCCACCGGGGCAGGTCATTATTGTTATAGGTTACCCCATATTTCGTATTCACTAAATTAATAAATGCAAAAAAAATGGTATTTATTATTGGTCAAATATGTTCTATTAACAATACTGATTGCGTGATAAAAAATTGCACACTACTTAAAATGCTAAGGTTGCTTGGAAGAGATCGCTTTAGCGATAAGGCCGCCAATTGTTACACTAGTTTTAAGTAGATTTTTGTATTATGCATGTAATTTCTGGTGTGAACAATAAAGAGTTATCTATCTATCTATGTTACCCTGTTACCCTGTTGTTATGAAATGTGGGTTATAGCAATAGTACATTTTCACCTCTTGCATTATTTACATTCTATGACGTCATAGAATGTGAAGCACGTATTTTAAGGTGCAACGTTTCGCTCGGCGCGCGAAATTCAAATTTTCTCGCGTTTTATGTCAATTACAGCTTAATTACTCATTTTTACACTAATTTTGCGATAATAAATAGATTGTTTCAAGAAATTACACCAACCAAAAATTTAAGTTGAAAGCTAGTATAAGTACATTTCCCACTAAACCAAAAACCAAGATGAAAATCACCTAATTGAAATTTGTAGCTAAACCAATGTTATCTAGGTAATAATTTTACCCGTAATTTCTTAAAACAACTTTTTTATTGGCGCAAAATTGGTTTCGATAAATCCACGATGAGTAATTAAGCTGTAATTGACAAAAAACGCAAAGAAATTTGAATTTCGCGCGATGAGTGAAACGATGCACCTTAAGCATTTATCTACGCCAGATAACAGTACATACAGATAACCACATTACGAAAACCGTACAATAGCCAAGAGATTGCGCGGAACGGATCTCTGGCGCTCGTTTTCGTACAAATAAGCGTCATTTTCCCAATCATTACACCCTTGTTCGCTGCTTTCAAAGAGATAAGCCGAAACGACCGTAAAAATTCATAAAGGTTATATGCGAGCTTTTTTTGAGATATATTTAGGGTACCGTACCTCAAAAGGAAAAAAGGAACCCCTATTCTGGCAAAAAAGACTTTTTCTCACGTCTAAGAATAAGTATATCAAGTTGCAATTAACATCAAATACTTAGCGGTCCCTTGGGACAGTAGAAAAATTAAACTTCGAATCCCGGGATTCTGAAACGTTTGTTAACTTTGACGACAGATTAAATCTATTGCTGTCTTTGTCATTTGCTTAGTGCCAAACAAAAGCAGCATTAGAATTAATCTGTTATCACATCATGTATATCACAAAGACGGACATAGGATACTTTTTTACGTCCACGCGCACGAAGTCGCGGGTAACAGTAAAACTAGTAGTTTTATAAATTTACGTTAAAAAAAATTGTACGGAACCCTCGGTGCGTGAGTCAGACTCGCTCTTGTATTTTTTTTTTCCACTGTACTTACCTTTTGGAAGCAATGCATGTCTCTCACAGTGAACTCCTTGTAACCGCCCCCGAACTCTGGCTTCAGCAACTTGGGAAGGTGCACCTCTTCTGCTGTTTGGAGCAGTCTGTCAGAAGGTAAACATTGAATTGAGAGATACTGAAAAGTGCTAGAGAAACAGAAAAGCTCACAAGGGAATAATTCGAGAAAAAGCACTGTGTACTTTCGCTTGAAGATAAAAAGTGATAAATTTAGCGGGCGCTGGATAAAAATCTAATAATTGGTACAACAACTAAGCCATGAAAACAATCAAAATTATACACTAAGCTATCCCAGAAATTATGATCACCTCACTTTAGAGTAACAATAACTTGAATAATACAATTCCCTTCTGACTTTCGGAAATCTAGCGATTTAAAATCGCTAGATTTCCGAATGTTTTTTCACGGTTTAAATACTGATGCAAGTGAGTAGCGCTACCACCCAATTGGCGTTTTCTCGTTTAATTTAGACGACACGACGCGGCGCCGACATGTCGTTGTCGTCGACAGCATGTCGTCGCAGCAAGTCCTGCAGGCCTAGTACGGGCGCCCACCCGTTTTGTCTTCGCGCCAACGTGACAAAACTAGAATATGGATACATCCGTCTCTTTCTCGCGGGATAAATATGGTGGACAATATTTTATCCCGGCGCCCGTGCTAGGCCTGTGTATCTTATATAAGTGTTGTGTATTCACGCAAGCTTCCATGTGAGTCCATTCAGGCATGCGAGTGGGGTGATCCACCCGCGCTCCCGCGGCTCTCTCTCTCTCTCTTTCTCTTCCTCCTGCTCTTCGGTCGGTCAAATGAAGAATATAGCTGCCGGTGGTATGTCGTGTAGTCTAATGAAGAAACGCCCATTAGGCCTGTAAATTTTTCGAATTATACTCACACATCGTCGTCAGCCGTGATATAGAAAGCGGAGCACTGTGAGGACGAGTGCTGTCTCACGCACACACGTAATCGGGGGCGACTCCCGCGCAGCTTTTGCAGCAGCCATAGTAGCATACTGTCTGGGAGACCTGTACAAAAATTACAAGTTAAATAGAAAACTAATTTTATATCCGACGTGCCAATTGAAAAGCTATTATTATTCTATTTTTTTTAAAGTTCTTTATTTAACATAATAATAAAATACGTACAAACTAGCCACAGTCTAAAATATTGTATACGCCAATATTGTGTGAATAACTTCTTCAGGCTAGCAACGCCTCTGTAAGTCTTTTAAAAACATAGTTTGATTTTAATTATATTTAAATCCATGAACTATACTAAAGTATTAGTGAAAACAAACTATTAATAGACTTAAATTTACGGTAAAAAGCCTATTGCACCAGGCTCATTAGTTGAAAAGCTGCATACTGTATTAACCTTTTAGTTTAATAGGGGAGCAGCTGGTAGGTACTTATTGAGCTGAAGGTTTGTTCGAACGTGTCGATCGCAAAGAGAACTAACTATAGGGCGCCTTGAAAGCTACTCGTCAAGTTCAAGGCTCGGCTGCCAAGTCACGGAAGTGTTTATCTTTGTACGTTCAGTTTCAGAATTAAGGTGCAACGTTTCGCTCAGCGTGGCAAATTCAAATTTTCTTGCGTTTTTTTGTCAATTACAGCTTAATTACTCATCGTAGGTTCATAAAAACGAATTTTGCGACAATAAATAGGTCGTATCAAGAAATTAAGGGTGAAATGATCACCTAGATAATATTGGTTTAGCTACGAATCCCGATAAGCTGATTTTCATCTTGATTTTTGGTTTAGTGAGAAGTGTACTTATACTAGCTTTCAACTTGAATTTTTGGTTGGTGTAATTTCTTAAAACAATCTATTTACTATCGCAAAATTCATTTTCATGAACCAATGATGAGTAATTTAGCTGTAATTGACAAAAAACGCAAGAAAACTTGAATTTGGCGCGTTGAGCGAAACGTTGCACCTTAAATTGTTTCTTTAATGGGGCGTTTGAGACGTGCTTGGACCCAATTGGGTTCACCAAAATACCCCATGTAAGTTCTACGATTTCTTTATTTAATTTAGGGGTTATGTTTTTCGTTATTTATATGAGATTTTGGGTGGATTTTACGATGAGGGACGAAGAAGAAACACGATATGTCGCACAATCAACATTTTTAATGATTACTAAATTCATCATCATCATCAGCCGGAAGACGTCCACTGCCGAACATAGGCCTGCCCCTTAGAGCGCCACACCGAACGACAACCTGCCACTTGCATCCACCGGTGGCCCCTCTTTGCACAATGTCGTCGGTCCACTTAGTGGGAGGCCTACCTACGCTGCGTTTTCCGCTTCGTGGTCGCCACTCAAGAGCCTTTCTATACGAAACTACTAAGTTTGACATTGAAAAATCTTTTTACCATATTTATTTTACTATTTCTCTTCTTGGCTCATGCAAGATCTCATTTATTTAAGCGAACGACAAGTTTTTTTTCTACTGCTGAGTTATTATAATATGCAATATACTCAAATCAAATTAATAATTAAACGAAAACTTGTTAACTGATGTAATAAACAAAAAATTTGACGCTGAACGGATCGACCTGCATTTTTGTATAGATATAGCTTAAGGGTCGGACACGAACGAAGGCTACTTTTTTTTTGTAGGTCCGCGCGTACGAAGTCGCAAGTAACAGCTAGTTTTATATAAATATATAAAAAAAAAAATTGTGCAAGCGAGAGAGCGTGTATAACGTAAAAGCATCCTTAAGGAAACACATAGCAACAGTAGATTACATTAACTACCTATTGAAATATTAAACTTACTTGTTTTGTATGTATTTAGTCCGACAAAGCAAACTTTCCATAAAACCAAAGCCAAAAAACTAACGGCCACCACAGACGACAGACTCCTTGGCGGATGTGTAAAAACTACGAAAGAGAGGGACAAAAATCCTGTAGAGCTGTAGATTAGATAGCTGTAGATTTAGCTACTGGAGTTACAATTGTTTGGAAGTTCATTACATCGACATAATTATAAAACGTATGGATAACGGGCTCCCGTAATGTCTGAGCGGCGTACGTGGCAAATGTCAAATGACTTTGGTAATACAAAAAGTCCGCCAACTAAAAGTCCGACGTCTGTGCCGGCCTAAGTGATACATCAAGCATCAGACACATTGGAAGAATGCCAAGTATTGAACATGCCCAACGAGCCGAAATATAGCTAACTAGGAAACCATGTATGGTTCCTTCCTATTTCCCACAGAATGTCTTTGACCTTTATTTTAGGGACTGTCACAGAATAAAAATAGTAGAATAGTGTTTTGATAAGTCTACAGCCGTGCCGTGCCGTGTCTACAACTGTCTCTAGTAATATTACTAGTAGTTTGCGAACAGCGAGCACAAACTTTTTTGAACATCCTCAATTTTACAACTTCATAGAACTTTTTGTCGTCGGTGATTTTTGATTGGAGGGGTATTTCCCCAAAAAGGGGGGAATTTTGTTTCGGAGACGTTCACTGGCCGATTTAATTTCTCAGTTCGGGACAATCGAACTGAGACCTCACGACCTTATGTCTTGACAAACTCTTAGACTGATTTTACTCTGACTGACTTATGCGAAACTATTATTTAGAATTTAGTATCGAATATTTCTGCCACAATGTAAATATGGCGCAATAAATTAGTGGCACAGACTCGGCTAGAATGCTGTACAGACTAGCTCATAGAATCAATTTTTTTTTACTTTTTCTCTATGACTTAACTTTAATCAGAGTGTCATATTAATAAATGAGAATTAAAAAAACTAAAATAAAAATGTCGCCGCAGCAAACTCCCTCCTTTTTGGGGAAAATGCCCATGTTGTACCCGTACCGGTAGTCGTTGGGAAAGATGCGCTCGAAGTTGTTGACCATTATAACTACCTTGGACAGACTGTCCAGTTAGGTAAGTCCAACTTCGACAAAGAGGTCGCCCGAAGAATCCAACTCGGATGGGCAGCGTTCGGAAAATTGCGTGATATCTTCTCGTCCAATATCCCGCAGTGCCTGAAGACAAGGGTCTTTAACCAATGTGATTTGCCAGTGATGACATATGGCACTGAAAAGTGGTCCTTGATGATTGGCCTTTTAGAGAAACTCAGAGTCGCACAGCGGACAGACAGCTATGCTCGGAGTTTCTTTGCGCGATAAAATCCGGAACGAGGATATTCATCGAAGAACCAAAGTCACTGATATTGCTTTCAGAGTTTGCAAGCTGAAGTGGCAATGGGCAGGCCACATGACTCGAAGAACCGATAAACGGTGGGTAAGAAAGGTTCTCGAGTGCCGACCACGCACCGGAAGTCGCAGCGTAGGCAGGCCTCCCACTAGGTGGACCGACGACGTTGTGAAAGCCGCGGGCAACCGGTGGATGCAAGTGGCAAGGTCGGTGTGGCGCTCTAAGGGGGAGGCCTATGTTCAGCAGTGGACGTCTTCTGACTGATGATGATGATGATGATGATGACCCCTCCAATCAAAATTCGCCAACGAGGAAAAAAACTATACATTTGTAGAACCTGTATACAAAGTTTCATCAAGTTTTTTCTTTAGTTTTCATTTGTTGAAGAATACCACCTGTACGTGAGTATCGAAATAAGGACAGACGAAAGCAAATTTTGCCGGTTGATGCAGACTTGCACGTGTTTATTGGTTTGTTTATTATTCTTTCAAGCAATAGAACAATGTATCGACCAATGGATGGAATGGATGGGTAAGCGACATAGTCTACATTATCCTGGAAAAAAAAAAAACCAGTAGGATTGTCCTACAAGCAGGATGCAGATGTAGAATCACACCTATGATTGGGCGGCTAAAAAATACATTCTTGCAATTTGCAGCTAGAGAAGGCCAATCAGTAGATCCAATTTATGATATTTTGCAAGTAATATGTTCAGGTTATATTCTGTTTCCGCACTTAGGATAGGATGTGGTAGGCCTAGGAGTACACAATATGAAATATTTAATGTAAAACATACCTTTAGGGAATATAACAACAACATCGGTATGCTGAGTGGGTGTGGAGTGCAGGAGCAAACGTCGGGGGTGCATCAGGTGAGAGCCAAGCTGGCTCGCCATTGGAAGACGTCTGCGGAGCTCCCGGCCCGCTGAGGGAAATTATATTCTTAAATATTTAGTCATTTAAACACACAAATTATAAATATTTTGTAATTTGTTTTCTAGTAGAACAAAGCTGAGCTTAGATGAAACATCAAGATGAAATAAAAAAAATGGTTTACAAAAGATTTACTGATTGTTTATACTATAAACTATTTTAAATGGGTGTTTTGAAAGTAAAATATAAAATAAAATATTCATAGCAAGTAGGGTTTTTTCTCCGTATCATTATGAAAGAGTTAGCTTGGGTTTCCATTTCAAGTCAAGTAGATATTGTGAGAATCATGTTGCAGTGTAAAGCACTAGGGAGATGTTATGTATTTACAATCGAGTTACACATCTTTTATGGCCATTGGCACTCTATTTTATATAATTTCTCAATGCTTATATCATGATATGAAACTTGGTTTTAGAACTTCAATTATTGTAAATGGTGGTAGTCTGTCAGTCATCATCATGTTAGTTGGACTACAGAGAAAGGGATTAGCGGGAAAAAAAAACTTTATCCCCTTAATAGTTAGTTGTAAATAATATTTATACAATATTTATACATAAAAGTCCGTCATTCAAATAGCATAGATTAAATTAAATGTATGTGCATTATTTTCATGATCTCATCGCCACGAAAAATAATCATGTATCTTTTGGCCTAAAATTCATTCAGATTATTTTGTTTCCTAGTCCTACTGAAACGCAGATTTAATTTTTATTTATTTTACTCAATTCTTTTGTACAGTTTTTTATACAATTCTCAATTATTTTATACAATTCAGGTGGGTACTTCTAAAATTCGACGTACTTACCACTGTCCAATTTATCTTTTGCAAGTTCGGCGAAAGATTTATGTTCTTGAGGCGTAGAATGGGTACTGGCACTGCAGTCGTCCTTCTCACCGGCCCCTGGACTTTCCTCGCCGTCCATGGTGAAAACTAACAAGTACACAACTTCGGAATAACCACACAAATAAAGCCCGCAATAGACCTTCAATTTCTTACATCATCGACAACAATAGCGAAGTTACGAACGCGAAACTGCACTGCAACTTTACTGTTTGTTGTAGTACTGAGTGAAATAATTTAACCAACTTGAAAAAAACTACACATACGAAATTTGTCCGGCACGCTATGCTGTAAACTCTATCATATTTATTTACTCGTAAAATAAATTCCGCGAGAAAAACAGTGTCCACCGACAAAGACTGCCAGAATTTAAAATTGATTTTTGGCCGCCATTTTTCGTACGAATTTATGTTGCCATATACTTTCCAAAGAAATAAGGCTAGATCAAAAATAAATTAAGTTAATATGGGAGAAAATAAGAATGATGTTTTAAATTATTATGTTGTGTTTTGAAAGCTGGAGAAGCTTTGAATTTTTACACCTACTGTCTGTGTCTACTAATGGGCATAACCGTTGCATTTTACTAATATATTAAAAATTCTTATTATATTATAATTTTCTATCTGTATTATTATACTGTAATAGTATTTATTGTAGTTAGTTTTCGCAATCAAAAGGAACGAAGTTGTTCATTACAGGACCTGTCTATTTCATTTTTGTGTATTTAAGATTAACTGTTATGATTATCCAGTTTGAGTTCATATTAAGTAGTGTTACCTTGCCGGATGCCGATATCGAAAAAAAAAATAAGTTGCCCAATGCCGAGTATCAGCGTGACGCAACGTAATAAGTACTGCTTGTCCCAGTTAGGTGGCGCTTTGATAACTATTATTATAACTGTTATGGCTAATAAATATGTCGGATCCGGAACATGATCTCGGCTTCGATAACTAGACGAGAAGTGCGCCAGCGTCGCGTCATTCGGCAACTACCTGTACAACTTCACTTCGTGCGCTTCCGGCAGAGCCTCGGTGATTTCGTTCGTCTGTGCTCTGATTCTATACCGACAGCCATGGAAAGAAGACGTCTAGGAACTGCCCTACCGTCTCGTTATTACCTACCTGCTAAATTAGGCTGTTTCGATTGGTGTTTATGGGTGGAAATAGTTTAAATAAAAGCCAGCGTGTTTCCTCATTTTGCACGAGTACCCACAAAACGCCCCTATGATGTCGGCCTAAAAATCTGATGTCTCCGACAAATATTTTTAATGTGTTGTAAAATAATAAATAAATAAATAATGAATTGTATTGGCTGTTGTATGTTATAACCACAACTTTGATCAATCCACAATAAGTACTGAGAAAATCTTAGGGAAATCTAAGGGGGAGGCCTATGTCCAGCAGTGGACGTACGCAGTGTAGCTGAGATTATGATGATGATGAGTATCATTACACCATACTCACAAAATGTCTTCTAATTATTGGGGTCTCTATCTGACTAAAGAAGTTTCTTGCTTTCATTTACTACATTATTTTGACTGAAATAGCTGATAATAACTAAAAAAAAAGAATTTTTTTTTTGTTAAGATAAGCTGTAGAATTAGGTAAATTTATCTTGATCCAGTTTTGTTAGTTCCTTATAAAAAGATAAAACTAGTGTAATATATTGGCAGCACTTGCGTTAATGTCAAAGCATGTCTATTTTTTATCTTAGATTTTGGCTCCGCACATAATGTATTTACTAGTGAATTTACTTAATTATGTGTACTTAAATATTTCATTATGAAATAAATAAGATTATGAAATAAACAATAATAATTCATTATGAAATAAAATAAGTAAAGCTTCGACCACTTTACTGGAGCATGACTTGGACTTGAACGTGACTTACTTTGCATGACTTAGACTATGTGTTTGACGTCACTAGAAATATTACAATACCTGACACAGGCTAAATACATAAGCGTGAAGCCAAAGCATAAAAGAAAAAGAGGAATCAGCATGTTGTCGGTTTTTGGCGGGATCATGAAGAAGTCATGTCGCGCTATTGTATTATTTTCCAATAAGATAAACTTAAGATAAGATAAACTTTTATTGTAAATAACTGTGGTTACAAAGGTCTTAAAATAACAAAATAAGTATCAACAGTACAAAATAAGTATCATACTTGTGTTACATCGAGTGTTAATGGATAAAAATGGTGGATTTTTATCCATTAAGCGTTCGTGAAAGTGTACGAGTATTGGTGAATAGTATAATATCGTGGAACGTGACTTTTCGTGTTGTTTCCAAAACTCTATAGAAGCTTCTAGTGAAGTCTCTACCACTTTACTGAGGCAAAAAAAAAAAATAATACGGAAGACAAAGCGGTATGGCCTTAATGGCTATAGCCTGATCAGAAATGGGCAAATAAAGAAAAAAAAAAACGTAATTGTTGTCACTGTCATAGAGAAATTAGTGAATCCTTTGTTTTTTTTCCTCAAAGTAGTTGTCGTCAGTCAGTTTGTCACTCAGTCTGTTGTTTCGTTTCGTAGTTTCTTGTTATCTAGTTATTTTGCGCGACATTACAATTTACAATGGACGTGTGTTAAAAAATCGTCGCGACTTTCTCTTAATTATAACAAAGTGTTGAACGACTTTAGTTTTTACCAGAGAATCAGAAGAACGAAAACATCCAGACGCCAGCGAATAACGATCGTAAGTACCTTGATACAATACATGACCTTTCTTTGTACTTCGTCGCAATTCAGCAAATTGTCTTTCTCTCATGAATATTTTATCACATTTCTACTCTTTCGTGAAGTCTTTGTAAATGTAACCAAGGTTTGTCGTTCATTATGTTTCTAGGGCACGTAATTTTGTTTATGTTTTCGTTGTTCTATTTTCCATGAGAACAGCTGTTATTTCGTCACGCCTCACAGCTGAGAGTCGAGAATGGTGTCGTTTGACTTGATAACAGCCCTGCTGTTTGTTTTCCCATCTTGTTAGCTAATTATCTGTCTGCGGCGGAAATTTTACTCCGATGATGCGTGATATTGATAAAGAATATGTTAACTGAAAAAACAAATCGATTTTGATGACGAGGCAACGCCAGACCTAAATAATTGATAGCTGTATATTTTTTTCGTTTTCACCTGTATTTTGCATTTTCGCATAATTTTTATTTTCATGGCATTGGGACATGAAAAATAATGTTCATAATTAATAAATGTGTATGGAGTGGATTGTAGCCATTCGTTTATGTAAGATATGTTTTAAGTCTCAGTAACTTGTTCCATAAATATTGAAGGTCATAGTTACAAAGGTTACCAGGGATTTGACCTTTTGCTCATCAACTCAAAAGGGAAAGTTTAGTGGCCTCTGGAGGTTGTAAAGGTAAATGCTTTGAATGTAACTATACTTTAAAAAAAGTAATTGTTTGTGGCCTTGTTACATTGATTTTGGTGGCAATTAATTTATTTAATTCTTTTAATGGGTAATAATAAAATGCTCATTAAACACTTAACATGCATCAAATGTTTCTATCAATTAAATTCTGATCATCATCATCACCCAAAAGATATCCACTGCTGAATAAAGGGAGATGCCTCATTAATTTAACTGCCTTAATTAGTGGTTGACTACGCTACGCTACCCTACGCTTGGCTGGCGATTTCGGGATCATATAATACTAACCGTTTACTAAGAAGATGCTGTTGGCAATCCTCCGTAGCTTTAATCACACTTTTATTTATTTATTTAGAGGTGAGTAGCATAGGCTGATGTGCCTACATCACACGGTATTGAAACTTAACTTAACTTATAACTGTCAGTCAAGTTCATCTTCTCCTCAATTGTTTCTTGTTTTGTTGTTGTGTTTTAGGACATCCTTTAAATAAAAAAAACAATAATATAATTATGATAGTAGGAGAGAAGTATATTATCACAAAAATAATTATGGGTTCCGAAAATAATTGATCGATTAATTGTTTTTTAATCATATAACACCTGTTAAAAATCCCTGTCATTGCTCCATCGTCAAGTGTGAGAAGTTGTAACCTTGAGAAAATCAAAAGGATTGCTTAATCTCAGTCCCCGTAACCTGCTCTTTCCTTCAACTTTCTGGTGTTATTGTAAGAATAACTATCTCGTAATTTGGTATCTGTAACTCTGCAATTGGCCTTAAGATTTTTTTCCTTGTACAGATGTCAGTGGAATGGGCCAGTCTGCCGCTGCTTCCCCTCAGATGTATATTGGAGCACCTGAGCGTGGAGGATGCGCTGGCAGCCACGTCCACATGCCGTCACTGGCGGCAAGCCATGCTTCTCTATGAAGGACGAAGGTACGTCTCACCAACTCTCTTTCCCTTTTATCCGTTTCTTAACCCATAACGATGAAGGCATACATTTTGACTTTGCATACATGTCATTGACATTTTTTTATGGAACAGCAGATTTTTTTTTCTCTATATCAGTGTTGGTCCCATAGTAAAAGTTGTTCATAATGATGAGTACTATAAGCCCTTTTCGGGCGGTCACATGCCGATGGGCGACATTGTAGAATACAGCATGTACAATATTAATTATCATAAAACAGAATGTTGCATTGATGTTTAATTTCTCGTGAAACAAATAAGCTGATACAGCATGATAAAATATTTATGAGAATGCTTATGTATAGCTGCATTATACTCTCAGCCTTATCATTATACTAGGAATTAATATAATTATGTAACTACTAGCTGTTACACGCGACTACGTTCGCGTGGACCTAAAAAAATAATTATGCATTCTCCCGAGAAAAAAATTGCCTATGTCCGTCTTTAACCCTTAAGCTATATGGAAAAATTCAGGTCGATCCGTTCAGCCGTTTAGCCGAGATAACGCGAGAAACACCCAGACAGAGAGACAGGCGGCAGAGAGACAGAGCTACTTTCGAATTGATAATATTCGAACGTCGCTACGTCGCAATAAAGTTAATTTTAGCACGAACAACGAAGCTTAACTAACCGCGATACAAATACCTAACAAGGCGAGATTCGTTAGCTCTGTCCCTTTAGGTTAGACGTAAAAGCGCCGCCTATGAATTTCAAGGACAAAAATCGAGCTGGCTGTGAGATATGAATAATTAGACTAGTATTGTAAAGACGCGGTCTACTCAAAAAAACAACAAGTATTTTTTTAGCGCCTAGTTCAAAGTTACGGGATTAGATAATCAGGTGCAAAAAATACTGCAGGTAGAAAATTAAACTAAAAATACGTTTAACCGAATAAAAAATCGAAAATCTGTCTGAATTACAAAAGAGAAATCGCAGTAATGACCCCTTGAAAAAATCCTCTGAAATGAAATGCTCTTCATTTTCAGGTTACAACGCGTTTTCCTTTACAGATTAAAAAGCCAGGCTAGTGCTTTATACGGCGAACCAGCTAGTTTGTTATATGTTGTTTGTTATGTTATGTTATTTATTGTTATTTGTAACCACTGAAAACTCAGAGCATTTCATTTCAGAAGATTTTTTATATCGAGCGCCAACCCGTTTTCCACCAAGAATGATAAGCGATTTTCAAGTTTAAACCAAGAGCTTTAAGTGGGTGAAAAATCATTTCAAATCGTGATCAGACATTTCCATTATGGCTGAACCAATTAGTATGTATGGCGCACTGTGGAGGCAGCTTTTGCTTGGATCACAAGTCAATCCTCGCCGAAGCGCCAAGCTCTTAATCCCTGCGATCCTAAAATATTAAGCAGCTCTACCTGGTGATGCGAGCACGTCTGTTACCGCAGTCGATCATTAGGCTTAAAATAACTGTCGGGTGCTTAATAACTCACATTTACAAGTTTATGTAAATAGAGTTGTAAATATCAAACAACTTTAATTTACTTAATATAAAGTTACAGTTAGCGTATCTAAAATGAAATGGAAAAAGTGAATGGTAATTCACGCGTGGGGTGCGTCTCCGCGCGAATCGAAATTGGTTCAGGCGTTCAGGAGTTATGGTGGAATTAGAAACCCACATACGTACATGAACCATAAAAAAGATAAATCTCCTTTTTTGCGCAGTCGTGGAAAAGTTTTTAGTATTCATCGTACTATATTTTGTTAATATATAAAAGACGATGTATATATATACAGGGTTATAAGGAAAGGGTATGCTAAGCCGGAAGGGGCTCATAGTACTCATGATTGTGATCAACTTTTACTATGGAACCAACCTCGAAATCGAGAAAAAATAATCAGCTGTTCCATACATTTTGTCGAGTGGCATTGACATTTTTATATGAAACAGCTGGTTATTTTACCTCGATTTCAGGGTTGGTCCCATAGTAATAGTTTTTCATAATGATGAGTACCAACAGCCCTTTTCAGCTTAGCATACCCTTTCCATATAACCCTGTATATATATATTCCCTATAGACGCCAATACGGCTGGTCCGGTTTTGATGAAATTTTCAGGCAATCGACAGATTAGCCCAGCGGGTGATCCTGGGAAGTGTGGTACTCGTGCGAAGCGGGGGCGCGTCGCTAGTAAGAGATAAACAAAAAGCAAATAAAAATTAACACGCATTTTATTAGTAGGTAATTGTTGTGTTTATAAAAAAAAATAACTAAAGATAATCTTTTGTATAAAAAATATCTATTCCAATTGTAAAATGCTTTAAAAAAAACAATTGTAAACTGAGGGTAAATTATGTTTACTTTTGTTGACATTTCATGTTCTGAATAATAATTATTATAATTGAAAGTTATTAACATTGTATGAATTTATTGGCTCTACAAGATGTCTAGAAATACAATCACATACTTATTATTACGTATAATGTCAATCAATCAATTTTATATTATTATAATTATTTTATATCTTCTGATACAGGTATTTTTTACTTAATAGAAGATCCCAACCTACCTTTAGTTAAGAAAGTTTTGGCTACAGTAAATTTTTTTTTTTTTTTTTTTTTTCATAATAATAGCAATGTCACAAAGAAAACAGAACACAAAAGTCGAATTATACCTACAAATGTCCAGGGACCCTATTCGGAGAAATGACATTTTATCTCGGTCACTGTCTCTCTAATTTAGAATTTAATGGGAGTGAGAGTGACCGAGATAAAATGTCATTTCTCCGAATAGGGTCCCAGCACGATCAGCCAAGTACCAAACCTCCGCATCAAACTGGCAACGTTACCGCGCTGGATGGCCAGCGAGATGTGCTGGGCAAGAAAATGGCCCGACCGAGGATCCCGCCCCCTCTCCCTCAAGCGACGCCCTAGATCGGCCACGAACTTCTTGGCGTCGGAGCCCCACGATCTCGCCGTCTCGATGGCAAACGGCACGAACTCGTAAACTGATTCAAGGCTTGCGTATTTTAGACGTTTGCCTTTGGCGGCCGACTCCGCTCCTGCGCCAGCCGCCTGCCGGGTAGCGGCGAGGTGGCAGGTAGCGAAAGTGCTCACACACGTGGCATCCCAAATTAGGCACCGCCCCCTATGCCAAGGAATCAACGTGAGGCCGTCAGATCGTTTGCCATCTGACCGCTACAGACCAGGAGGCTCCAGCACACCTACAATGACATTGATGACATTGATGACATGATGTTGACATTTTAATGATCATTATATTCAATGAATAGCCTCGACTTAAGTTGCGTACAATTGTATACAACAGGTTATTTGACTTGTAGACGAATATTTACCAGTAAATAACTTTGACCTTGACTTTATTATATTGTTTTTTTTTTATGTTTTGTCTAATTTTTTTCATTTACATAAATTGTCAAAAAGTGCCACTTTTTCTGTATGTACGACAGCGGCTTTACGACATTCCAACATTCGAAGCCGTTCAGGGAAATTAATAATGATCTATCTGAAGCTATATGTTCGTCTATTACAGAGAAACATTGACACTTAAAACGAAGAATCTTGAAAAGAATCTTTTCCTGAGCAGAGTGTTCAGAAAGCATGCAAGAAAACTCCACGTTTACATCAACTGCAGTGAGGATCATCTCAACAAGTTTCTCACTTTTGTGCTGCCACAGTAAGTATTGAGATTAGAGTGTCTATTAAATTCAATACTTTGCCATAACATGGATGCTGCGATCTAAAATTAAACTTTGTATTGGATACGGTTAAGGTTGATAACAGAACGATTGCTTTACTGAATAGTTCATAATGAAAGTCTAGGGTTGCTACTTTACAACATCGCTTACATGCTCATTAGACTACTCGAAAACTATGTTAAAATAAATTGTGACATAGGTCAAAAACAAAGTCAACTGATGGCAACCAAAAGTTGCTAGTAGGTAATTTGAATCCTAATAATTTCCATATCAAGCTCTAGCTCGCTTCGCTTTAATAGTCAATTAAAACACCTCATTTCACCTCTTTAGAAGCCAGAATGCTATACAGACTAGCTCATAGAGTTTAACTTAATTACTTATTAATTTAAATCAGAGTGTCATATTCGCTCCGCGAAAAAGCTCTTTAATTGAGAATTAAAAAAAAAAAAAAAAAAAAACCTCTTTAGAGGTTGATTTTCGAAAAAAGGAGCAGAGGTAGAAGGAATAAGCCTAACTTAAAAGTAGACTAGGCAGTCCAAGAAGGTGAATATCGTAAAAAAAAACAAAAAATCTGTCTGAAAATCGATAATCTTTGACTAGCCAGAGTTCGTACAAAACTACGATCATCGCAACGATTGATCGTCGCGGTGGTACCTTTTAGGATCAAGCAAAAAAATATGGCTTCCATACAAAACAAAATGGCCGCCATGTAAAGTTAAATCGCCAAAGCTATAGAAGATAGGTCTTGCTAAAATAAATCATAGAGCAAGAGCTGCAGCGATGATACCTCAGCGGCTAGCACGTTTGGATCGTACGCCGCAGGGCGTGGGTTCAAATCCCAATCAGCTTGAGCTACCGGTTAAGGAAAACATCGTGTGAAATCCATAGCATGGTCGTAGAGAAATTTCTAGTACTCTGCTGGCGAGCTACCACACTCAAGTTGATATCTATAGCCGAGCACGATGTCTTCCGGAAGCACGTGAGAGCCACGTTAACCATCTCCGACCACTTCTGTTAAGATCAGGTGAGTTGAAGTCAAATGCCAAGCCTGCTATCATACATAAAAAAGGAGCTATATGAAGGTCATAAAAATCCTACTAGATTTAAAATAGCGCCCATACTTCATTCATAGGAAAGTCGAGGTAGTAGCTAGTGACAGCCCCTTTTTTGACGAGGGGGTAATCTTCACAAGATACCCGACTGCTATGGGGTGCAGCCGGGCTATGTGGGATTATACCCACTACCCCAGGTGACCTGCCTTGGCGCTTGACCGAGGGCTACGAGATCTCCAAGGGAACGCACCGCAGCCTTCAGCACAGCAAGTGACAACCCTAGACTGCCCTAATCCGTAACAAAAGAAAACTGCTCTAGTATAGTCATTTCGAGTTACATCACAGATAGGTTTGTCAATGGCAAACTGTAGGACATGTTTGATCAATAACTTTGTGACGCAATTTAGCAAAGGTTGTGTAACTTCAAGATAACCGTTTAGTTTTTTATGTAACAGAGTGAAGAGTCTGATAACGTGTCGCTTGCCCATGCCCATTACAGTACAGCGCTACCCAGAATAAATTCTGAACTTCTCCATTTTAGAATACACTTTAAAATTTTTTGAACTTCTTTCAAAATTCTGGGTGAGTGAGAATCCATGACGTTTATACCATTATTGGGAATGCGCTCATCAGCACGAGATGTTATTAGATGTTATTTCTCTTTATGCTCAGTAATTGTTATTTATTACACTTATTGTTATTATTGTAATATTTTGTATATAAAAACATAAAAATAATGTATTAAAATGAACACTTACCATTCCAAGAAATCACTGAATATATCCAATACGCATATACTAATATCTAACTAAACTCCCGAAGGACATGCGACACAAGATTACTCTTAGTGTAGGTGCTGCACGACATTGTCACGTTCAACAATATACATCAGATACATCATTATTTATATTTGTTGTCATATAATTTATTTCAATGTACTTGGATATTGGAAATAAATAAATTTGAAATTTGAATTTTACCGGACACGTTACTCTTTAACCCAACTGTAATGTTGGCACAATGCTGCCTGGCGCTTGAATAGCTGGCAAAGTTCTGGTTCTCTGGTGCTCAGGCCGACGACGCATATTTTTGAACTGTTGATGTTCGACTTTCTAGGCTTAAGAACTGATATGGGTAATTTCATCAACGGTTCGTCAAACAAACAAACCATCTGATGTGTCCGTCATCTACGACTTACGGACTGCAATCTAGATAATACATCCAGACTATACTGTGCATATAATGTTGTAAGTCGTGGATCACGGAGGTCTCCTTGGGCCGATCGCGATCTGGTGCGCTGGGTGTTTTTCTGAGCCTGGGACGATGTCCCGAAACCTGTGCGTACTATTCGGACGCATCCCTCTGCCGCGGCGGATGAACTCATCACTCGGCCGCGGCTAGTGGACGCTTCCGATAGTTTGTTTACAGCTTAAGTTATCGTCGGATAAATTACAGACATATAAACACCGACTTGTTGTCGTAGACTGAATAAATAAGTGAATATTGTTTTATTTTTGTCATAAAGTTGCATTCATAACATTTACACAATATAATATGAACTCGTCAATGAGCTACAATGCTTAGCAATATTGTAGCTGTTTGGTGTTTCCTTAAAAAAAAAAACACAATATTAAGAGAGTTTATTTTATTTTCGAGCAAATGCCAAGTTCAGCATAATCACTGCGCTGTATCGCTCGGTCAATAATCAGCGATGTATTCAAAAGACCTACTTCGAAGAACTGTTATTCTATTGCTTCCATTCGTGGTAATCCAAAATCTTAATTTACATATTAGCTCCGCTTGCGAAATTTTTTGGTAAAATCTTTCGATAAAAATCGTTTTTTTTTACTGACTGTTGATAAGAATTATGTAATTTACAAAATCGGACATTGCTGTACATTATGGCAACAAAAGTTTCACTTTCTCCAATTGTGATTAATTATGTATGTAGAACATAAGTTACACAACATATTGTAGGATGTTAAGAAATCGTAATGTGTAGGAATTTAGAGCAAGCATTTGATACAAAACATTGACGTCGATTTTGTTCTACCGTTTTATAAACTAAACTAAATTTGTCAGTTCTAAAATAATTGACATCCTCCTCTATCGAAATGAAAGGAGATTGAAGAAAAAAATTGTCTTGTCGGATTGGTTATGTTTAGCGAGTGATGCAACAGAATCGACGCCAATGTAACTATTACATTACATTAGATAATTGTTGTAATTGTTGTGTTGGTGTTATAAAGCTACCTGAAGGCCTCTTACATGGTTTATGATGGTGTTATTAGATATTATTTAAAGAAGACAAAGTGTTACTAACATTAAAAATCTTATAATTCGTTTTCGTATTATATTTTGTGTTTTTTCTATTTAATTATTTGGGTAACTTAAATAACATTAAATAGTAAATAAATTGAAATAAACCCTAAGTAATCTAATAAACCGCTATCAGCAGGCATCGTGCCCAAAATGCTGGCCGAATTGCCGCGTTGGATAGCGATGGCGATTCTTTGGGCAAGGTAGAGGCCAGTATTTTGGTCACGAGATGCTTCGACCAGACGCGTTGATAATTCTATTATTATTTACTATTTGAGATAAAAGTAATTTTGCAAAGAATACCTACTAGTATTATAAATACGAAAGTGTGTTTGTTGGTTTGTTTGTTCCTCTTTCACGCAGCAACATAGCAACGAATTGACCTGAATTTTGGCATGGATATAGTTTAAGGGTCGGAGAGTGACACAGGCCACTTTTCGTTCCGGGAAAGTGTACGGTTCCTGAGAGATTATCATGCGGATGAAACCACGGGACGCAGCTAGTAACTAATAAAAATAATCATTAGTTATTAGCCTAAGTTGAAAATGTGTCGCCAATCACGGTGTGTTCTGTTATCACTTTAGAGCCCGTTCCCATTTCAAGCTAGCTGTGTTTGCCACCTTAGACCATACCAGGCAGCTGTGGTCAAATTCCCAACCTGTCCATAAACCTAACCATAACTTGTTTGTGAGCGTAATTTTTTCTTACAGATTTTTAGATGCGATCAAACTCCAAGAAGTGGTATTTATTGGACCAATATACATTCAACAGAATCCGGTCGTGCCATTTGCTAAGTTAAAGAGGTGAGTACAATCAGAAGTACGCAGTGAACGTAAGTGAAGTGATATCGCATTCACTTACCTTATCACTTCACTTGCAAATTTGATTTCGCTGTTCAATACATAATACTGTACGATCACGTTGTCATTTACAGTCACAGAACACACCCTAAATTCTGCATTCAGGACGCTCGAAGCGCACCACGCATCAGTCTAAATACACTTATAAAAAAAAATACTTTGATTGGTTGATTGTTAGGCGCGAGTAGGCGTAATCTTTAAATAGCCAATGAGAACGCTTGGTCGCACTCCCCGCGACCCGCGCCTTCCTCAAACTGGTGACTTTTTGTAGGAACAACGAATCTCGTAATGCGGTATCTAATGTAATCTGTGTTTACAGTATACAGTGACAACTTTTCACTGGGCATTTGTTGTTTTTGAAAATAAGTACAAACGGTTTAAAAAAAAAAAGGGACAAGACTTATCTCAAAAGTATATTCTAAACCACGAAGGAATATTCTGAAGACCGCAAATTGTTTGCTTATAATTTACATACGTAGTAAGGAAGTATATGTATATGTTTTAATAAAACTGGAATACTCACGTTAAATTGAGTCGGTTTGAGTTTCGATCACATTCGGTGACCTTTATCAAGGAATGCTAAGCGAGATACGCGCGCGACTTCTTCTTGCCTTGCACTGATATATATGTATATTATAGTATATTTCTAAGTAGCTTATGATAATATATTATGTTTTAAAACCATTATTGTGCGTTCGAAATTGGCACGCTGTTGGAACTCATTGTACTAAGCTTAGCAAATAAAGATTTTCTTATTCTTATCATAATTATTTTCTTTCAGAATAATAACAGAGAGCCTGGTGTTCAAACACTCGCATTTTATGCAGAAACTAGCGTTTATGGGCTGCGAGATGAGCTTCGTTCAGGATGACAAGGATAGATATGTAGTGAGTACTTTTTTTATGAAAACATAACGAAAATTGCATGAGAACAACAAAGAATAACAAATGTAATTAGGTATTTCCATAAGACTATTATCGACGGTGGTGGTGCTATCTACGTCTATGGTACTATCTAGTGCTCGACTGTATGGCCACAAGTTAAAAATATTCCTCCAAGCCTTCTTGGCTTAGTTGGTAGCGCGCTTTATGAGTAGAAGGTCCCGTGTTCGATTCCAGGCCGGGTAGAAATTATTAAGAAAAAGTTACTTAGAATAGCTCTGGGTCTGGGTGTGACTTGTCCCATGTTTTTGTGTGTGTTCCATGACATCTCCGATATAGGAAAATCTAGTGGGGATCTATGAATGTGAAGCGTTATTTATTTATCATGAATCCTCACTTGAGACCCAGATCTCATTCTAGGCTAGGCGTGCTTATCATTTTCGATCACACTGCCGTGAGTTGTGATCAAACTCCTGGCCTGCGATGTAAAAAAAAAACTATCTAGCAGAAGCTACTTTACTTTCCCTAAAAGCAAAATATTGGATTAGACAATGGAGTAGAGTTTTCAATTTTATTGAAATATTTTCATTTTCAGCACAAACAAGTGGAATATTTCTCGAAGCCGCTTTCTTTCGCGTGCGTGACGTCACCAGCAGACTCTGTGCTCTCGAGGTGTAACGTGGACATGATGATGTTTTCTACGTTGAAGGTAATGGAAAATTCAAACGAGGGTAAATGTATAACTCTTTATTGTTCCTTCTTGTAATAAACTTGAATGCAAGAGGGAGAATGAGAAAGAGTTATGTACCTACATTTGAATTAAATTCAATGTTAATAATAACCCTCAAATGGCCCCCAAATGGCGCCTAAAATTAGCAAGACACAATAGATGAAAAACCATGAACATCTTCCCTGCCTTGAAAGGCCGTTCTCATTTCAATGAAAATAACATGACGGTAAACGCCTTCATTCCATAAGGGCGCGTTCAAGTATTACGTAAGCACTATGGGGGGGTGGGGGGTCTTTGTTTCGCTTATTTTGGATGACATGGAGGGTAGGGGAGTCTAGATGATGATTACGTCATCGGTAGTTATATACTTTTTTCACGAATGGCAACCCTCCAACTTAGAATCATGGATTCGGGTTTCATGGACTGAAGACTGTTAATTTGAATTTAATATGTGTACCAAAAATTTTTGTAATATTTTTGTCCCTTACTGTATGTTGAATACTGTATCAGTAAAATCTAATCTCTATCCTAAATCTGTTTTCTTATTTTTAAAATTATAATTATAATATTAAAAAAAAAACATATATAATTGAACAATGTTTACGTAAGCATGGGGGGAGGGGGTAAGAGCTTTGCTTACTTTTGCTGACAAGGGGGATGGGGGGGTAAATAATTGTAATAAATCTACTTACGTAATAGTTGAACGGCCCCTAAAACTAATTTGAAATACTGTCAATAAATCGAAAAGTGACCTGATTGAATTTATATTGTTTTTGTAGTGGTCTAAAAGCGAGTTAAGCTTATGTTTCGTATATTTCCAGCACATAGTATTCGAATATGAGCTAGTATCGACGGAAGCTTTGGAGACGCTCTCACAACTGAGCAACTTGACTCTCCTCACACTGAACGTGATATTCAAGCGCCAGATGGCGCTGCCTGCGGTGGACTGGCGCACTGTCAATGCGAGCTTTAGCAGAGGATTAGACGTGGCCGTTAATATTGTAAGTAAAGTATAATTAAAACTAGTAGTTCGCGGCGAACTGAGACCTCGCGACCCCTATATCATCACAACCCCTGGACCGATTCAGCTCATATTCGAACTAAAAATTGTATTGCAATGAACTACTTGCCTACAAAATTTCATGACGATCGGAACAACGGTTCGCAAGTTATCGTCGGACAAATATACACACAAACATACAAACATACATACAAATGCCGATTTGTCCCAGTAAACTCTGAGACCTTCGCTTCGCTCGGTCAGTAATAATAATAAATGTAAGGAACTAATAAATATCACTCAACATTTTAATATTATGTTAGTTCGACCGTATAAAAACAGATGGCTTCATTATAAATAGGCCCCCAGTCTCATTCCGCAGTGGAATCGTGAGATATGCACAAAAACTGTTCTGTGTATTTAAGTTGAAAATGACCGAAGAAAATTATTCAAATGTAAAAATAATAATATTTTGATAACTTTAAAAACATGAAATGCGCAAGAGAGATAGCTGCGCCCTGTAGGCACTCATATATTTAATGTAACTGTATTGTTATCAGATAAGCGTGCCACACAAGAGGTTCAAAGCGGTGGTGGACAATGTATTTGTTGAAGGAATGTCGCTCACTTCGCTCAAAGTTATGTTTTGTAAGACTGTAAGTACCTTCATCTAATACACTTTATACATACACTTTCCCAAAAGAACATTTTTTGCTCTCTTATATTTTGCCTCCACACTAGGGCCGGGTTGCACCATCTAGGTTAATTTTAAGCTACAGTCATGACTGCAGTTAAAACTCCAATTTGTTGCACAATTTTAACTATGATCAAAATGACGGATAACACATGCTGGCTAAACTTCATGGTTAAGGTTAAAGTTATAGTTAAATTAACTATAATAGTAACTTTAACTGGGATCATGGTGCCTTAGTGTTTTTGGCCGGATTTTTTTCCATCGTTAGATGACTGTTATCTGAGGAATAATATGGCGGTTTGACAGCTTTTGTATAGAAAACATATCAATACGCCACATTATTCCTCAGATAACAGTTTTCCTTACGTTGAAGAAATCCAGCCTTACCCAGTGTCAAGTTTTGTAATATTAAAAGTGAAGTCATATATTTCACAATTAAAACAATTTTCAGTCATAGTCTAATTCAAGCAAAGTAAGTCACGGTCAAGTCCAAGTCATGCCCAAGTAGAGCGGTGGACACTTTACTACAGGTTTCTTTGGAGTTTTGGAAACAACACGAAAAGTCACGTTTTACGACATTATACTAGTACCATTCACCAACATTTGTGCACGTTCACGAACACTTATTGAATAAAAATCCACCGTTTTTACACATTAACAATCGAAATAACACAAGTTTTGGAAAATACAGAGTTATAAGGAAAGATATGATAAGTATAGGCTATTTACCACTAACATAACCTCAATCATTATTATTTTCTCAACTTCTGCAACATTTCATTGCAAGTTGCTTTTTGATGCTTATGGATAAATGGACCGTTGCAAAAATATATGTACTGTACGTCTTCGAAAAGGGCTGGGTCTCAAAATACATGGAAAGTCGCCATCCTTCTTTGTGGAAAGCTATTTCCTTAGTAAAATCTAATTGTTTTGATGTAATATTTCAGCTGTACATCCCGTTGATAAGTCACGTGTGTTGTCTTTACAATAATACGCTGCAAGAACTGGTCTGGTCGGACTGTCCACACGACGGCGCAGAGTGCGCGAGGACCATCAGATCTAGACCCGACCAGGTACATAATATTTGAGAGATTTCCTTTATGAAATATACATTTTAGATACATTTGGCGGTAATGATAGCGCTAGGTTAGCGTATTCGGATTGCAGACCGCAGGGTGTGGGTTCAACTCCCAACAATAACCTTGAGCTACCGGTGAAAGGAATCTAGTACCCTGCTGGCGAAGCTACCACACGGAAATGAAAATCGCCATAAAGCTAACGGTTTGTTCCGGCAGCTTCACTTGTGTGCCTGTTCCCATTCCAGGCTAGGTGTGTATACTATCCTTGACTACACTTTTCTGTAGTGGTAGGGCTCTTGCAGAGTCCGCCTGGGGAAGTACCACACCTTTGCCAGTTATTCAACCGCCAAGCAGTAGTGTGCAAGCACTACTGTGTTCCGGATTGAAGGGCAATGTTTCCAGCGTAATTACTGGGCATACAGAGATTTTACATCTAACATCTCAGGGTGATGAGCGCAGTGCATTGCCGCGCGTAGTTTTGAACTGTAGAAGTTCAAAATTCTGGCTGGCATTGAATTGTTATGGACAAGCGTGACGCTTAAAATCAGGTGAGCGACTTGCTCGTCTCGTCAACGAGAAACAGAAAAGAAAGACACCATTTTGCGGCCTATACTCTCGGTTTTAGAAGGCCGCAACAGTTGTTCAGAACTCTGAAGTTGGTAGGATTATACCTTTCCGAAATTCTTCGCCTCGCAAATATTCGCGATAATGCGAGGACCAGCGCAAGGAGCATAGCTGCAGGATAAGATTAGCTTGGACTTTTTTTTTTTTTGTTATTTTTTATAATGATCAAAATAAAACTAACTGCTTACGCCATTTTTATAGTTGAAAATATCTAATTGAAAACTTGATCTAAGTATTTTTGGAATATTAAGCCCGAAGCACATTTTACAAAAATACACCTAATAATTTTGTATCTAAAAAAAAAACAACATAAAATGCGCGAGCGAGATAGCTGCGCTCGGTATTCTGTGCCTTAAAATTTGAGCGTTATTTCCAAAATTTACAGGTGTTATTGGCGGAGGTATACAATCAAGTGAACCCATTTGTACTACTTTGCTGGCAATGCGTCAATCTACGCAGACTAGCTATCCACGGTAAGATTATAATCCCTGTCAAGACCATTTAGATCACAGATCACCCCTAGATTCCGCATTTGGGACGATCGAAGTGCACACCGCATCGGTCTGATTATTAGTTTCGAGTCCGTACATTACTGCTATCAGTTGGGTCCCATATAATAAAACTCTAGTGGCAGTGGGCAGGACACTTGGCTAGATGTGGTGACGGTAGGTGGAGTAGCTCTGACGGAATGGTGGCCACGTGATGGTAAGCGTAGCCCTGGTAGACCGATACAGCGATGGCGTGACGACATCCAAAAGTTTTGCGGCAACACCTGGACGAGATTGGCACAAAACAGGGTAGATTGGCGAAAGAGGGAGGAGGCTTATGCTCTGCAGTGGGCTGAATAAGTTGCCGATGATGATGATGAGTTGGATATCGAAAGGATTTTATCGAAATCAATTTGGAAGTCGAAACTGCGGTATTGCGAAACTGTTCTACACCAAACAAACCGCAATGTCAGCATCATTTTAAAAATTGTATTAGAAAATAGAGCCTAGCCTAGCCTTATAACATTTTTTTACATTGGGATTTGGGACAAGTCATTTTACAAATAAACACAATAAAAAAGTCACATAGTCACAATAGATAGCAGAATTAAGAACTAAAAAAGAAAAATTACAAACAGAATATTTTATTAAAAATATTGAAACAGAATAACAAGATTGAAAATCATTTAAAATACTATTGAATTATTTAATGAATTATAAAATTATTTAATGCATGCATTTAAAGATGTCAAATTAAAACTATATTATTTTTACTGAATAACTTACTATCATCCTTATCACTACAACACACTATTTTCTGGTTCATATAAGAATGAAGATTCATTCAGGCGCAGTTTCATATACTCATTAAGTGGGTAAAAAGGATTGGATACTGGCCACGTAAGGTATATATATACCGATTTAGATCTGTTTGTACAAAACTGCATAATTTCTACATAAACCGATTATACCGATTTTAATTTATATATTTTTGACCGAACGAAGCGAAACTAGGTTGATTTTCATAGGAATTATTGACCCGAGCGGAGCGAAGGTCTCAGAGTTTACAGGGACAGATCGGCATTTGTATGTATGTTTGTGTGTATATTTGTCCGATGATCAACAGTTCGTAAGTTACGAACCGTTGATCAGATCTTCATGAAATTTTGTAGGCAAGTAGTTCATTTCAATACAATTTTTAAATTCGAATATGAGCTGAATCGGTCCAGGGGCTGTGTAGTTATAGGGGTCGCGAGGTCTCAGTTCGGCGCGAATTACTAGCTTAAATTGATTTAGCGTATGCATATAGTTTGTTCCGTCGCAGGTTATTGGATATGGCAGTACGACCTGCTCGGGTTCGTGAGACTCCGCAAGTCTCTGCAACTGGAAGTGTCGTCTCTGTACGCCAACCAAGAGAGGTTCGGGTCACGGTCGCAGGACGCGGACTGCGTGCTGCGAGTCATGCACTACGACACGCCGCTTGCCGTCGACACCAACTATGTACAGGTATGAACACAGATCACAACCTCGATTCTCCATTCAGGACGCTCGAAGCGCACCACGCATCAGACTAAATACACTTATAAGAAATTATTCAGATTGGTTGATTGTTAGGCGCGAATAGGCGTAACCTTGAGATAGCCAATGAGAACGCTCGGTCGCACTCCCCGCGACCCGCGCACTTCGTACCGTTCATTCATTCATTCATTCGTAACATACATTCATTAATTCATTATTTTTTAATTTCGTTTTCATTCTTAATGCAATACTTGTCGCCAATTAATGAGTTTTTGGCTCAATAATACTTATTTTCGAATGTACAATACTCTATTTTATTCATAGCTAACCATCAACTAAAATATAATACTAATATTATAAATGCGACAGTTTGTGTGTACTTGCACACTTTGTAAGTAGGTAAGTGTGTTTGTTCCCGATCAACTCTGTAACGGCTGAACCGATTTGAAGGTTTTTTTTATAAAGGAGGTAGCTTATACCCTGGATTAACACATAGGCTACTTTTCATCACGGAAACAATACTCAGTTCCTGATAACATATAATAGCGGATAAAACCGAGGGGTGCAGCTAGTGAGATATATAAAACAAAAAAAAACAACCAGTTTTCTTTTAACACATAACTAAAAACTCTTTGGTGGTAGCATATCAAAAACAAAAGACAAACAGTTTTCTTTTGAAACGCTACTAAACCTCCTTGGTGGCAAATAATAATAGTATTTATGTTGTATAAGTACTTTGTTTTGAGATGACTTTACACATACGTAGGAGAAGCCACTGGCACCTGACGCACAGTCCTAGACTGGTCCGGGAGCCTATCGATCAACATTAGCTTCCTTGTTTCCTGGGAGTTATAATCTAGAGCTTTTCAAGGTCAGAGTGAATAGGTATCTTCTAAGTCTGCGTGCTTCATCTTCGGCCACATCGTCGCTTGCCAACAGGCGAGTTGGCGGTCAAACGCAGACTTATAAGCGATAAAAAATTTATATGTAAAATCTGAATTTATGTCAAAATAAATAATTTTGTATTTTTGTTATTGGCCAATACTGCCGTGCTAATAAGAAAAGGCACATCTAACATATTTTTCAAAATTGAGTTAATTACATATTCTGAATCACGAAGTCTTCGTTATTCAGAATATGTATTTAACTCAATTTTGAAAAAAATGTTAGCTCTAAAATGTTACAAAAATGTTCATCTCCTGTTGAATGAAAATTGAGTTAAATACATATTCTGAATAACGAAGACTTCGTGATTCAGAATATGTATTTAACTCAATTTTGAAAAAAAATGTTAGATGTGCCTTTTCTTATTAGCACGGCAGAATACACCACAACCAAAATGTTCATTCAACAGGAGGTGAACGATTTCTCGGACCGCGAATGGCGTCCCCAGCCGTGGCGTCGCCTGCACCCCGGCCTCAAAGTCCGTAGCTCCCCCGAAAACAGAGCCAACTATATCGTCAAGGAAGTACTGAAGCCTCTCGGCGTCACGTAAGTGTGTGCGCGTTTCTAGCTGTGTGAGTGTGCTCGCGACATGCAAAATTACCAAAATATATGTACCGAAATATAATGTGAATGAACAGCTTTTATGTCAATGGGTGCAAAAAAAAGTTTTGTCTAAAAGAAATTTCTAATATTTCGTTTTGTTTTATTTCGCTATCCCTTTTGTTTTGCCTAAATGCGATACAGCTATGGCTGTTTTTGCATAATGCGCTCTCTCGCTCTCACAATCAACATATATAAAATGACTGATATTTGAATGTGCGAGCGAGAGGGAACTAAAAACGGCTTTCTGAATTTAATAAAAAAACAGTCAGGAATAAATTTTATAGAATGATAAGGTAAAACGAAATAAAACAGAAAAGGTTTAGTACCTTTCAAGTTTTGGTTAAACGGTTGTATGAAAATTAATCTCTGAACTAACGAAATTCTAAATGTGAAACAAACAGTTTCGGAAAGTGTACCTATATGTTCCCATAAACAGGCCAAAAAAATCTTCATTGACATATAACTGATTTTCACCGACACTGGCATTAATTATTTAAAAATGACGCCAATTACTTTTAAAAAAAAACTCAAGTTTGCATGTCGCGAGAATGAATAAATTAAGCTAGAAATGTGAAGTTTTCTTTGCGGCTGAAATCGAACCAATCGAATCAATGGAAAATACGATTAAGTACACCTAACAATTGCCAATCTACTTGTCTCTGAGAAAAGTAATTGTTATCCGAAAATACACCCCTTAGGGGGGCGTATACACTGGTTCTCGCCGTCTCGTTCGCACTACATCGACATTTTTTATTGTAAAAATAACAAAGAAGAAATTAAAATAAATGTCTTGTCATTGACTTTAGAATACCATTGCCAATGTTCTTTTTCTTTTGGCGAAAAAAAAAAAAACAAAAACAAAAAGAACAAAAACATTTGTTGTTTTTTTGCCTTTTCCTTATCCAAATAAAAAAAAATAACATGAAAATTGTTATAAAAGATTTGCAATGGTATACTAAAGTCACTGATAAGACATTTTTTTAATTTTCTTCTCTGATATATTTATAATAGAAAATGTTGATAAAGAGCGAACGAGACAGCGAGAACCAGGGTATACGTGCCCTTAAGGGAAAAATTATAGATGATCGTGACTATAGATAGTTCAATCTATGAAGACGCGCCCCAGCCTTTTTTCTAATCGCTTCCAGTACTAGTGTGTAATATTCACGTACTGTGTAAGTTCTATATAAATAATTATTTATGTGGTTAAATGCCGTGCGCGGACACAATACTATTGACTAATCAGCGGTTGATTAACAAGTTGATGTTAAACATCAACTTGCAACATCATCAACAAAATCCTTAAAATTTTGCGAAGTGGTCAAGTTTCTCTAATAGTAGACGAAATAGACGTAGGTCTATTTTGTCGAGCCGACGACATAGATAAAATTTTCCGAATTTGTCGATAATGACGATCGTTTTATTGACGAGAAAATAGCTAAATGAAAACGATCAAGATTCAACATTCATTTATTTGTCAGAACATGTTTTTTTTGTCATGTAATTGTCGTTTCTAAACATTGTACATTTGCGCCGAAAGCACTAGAATAAGGGAAGGCGCGTTATTGTAGATTTTATTAACTAAAAACCCTCGTATAAAAAATGTTAAATTGAATTCAACGGCCACTGAAAACCGAGTTCCTAAAGATCTGATATAATATTGTTATTAATATCACAAAATGTTGACAAAAACTGTATTTTTTGTATTTATTGTTAAAATTGTATGTTTGTTCTTTTAAAAATATGCATCATTCTGAATCTTAAACGGATATCTAGTGCATTTCAGCTTCAGTATCGTGCCACTCGACTCGTGTTTCGTCTTTTCTCTTACTCGGCATGATAAAAAAAGACATGGTCTGGCATTACACCATGCTGACGTCACTATCCGCTATTTTGTCTATTCGCTCATATAGCTTAGCTCGACTAGGCGTTCCTAAACGATCGCCGATGTTAAAACTGATGACGGGGCCTTATCCCGTAACTCTGGTGGCAATGGTCATCCCGTCCCACTCGCGCCAACTTACTCGCACCATGCGAGCGAGCAGGATAGCAAACGAAGACCATCGACCAGAGTTACGGGATAAGGCCCACGGTCAGTCTCCGGATGGGCGACAGCAAGTCGCATTTACAACTGAGCGCTACCTTGCTTTAGATGACACTTTAAATTGTAGGTCCAGGTTGTTTGTCTTATAATAACAACCGCATAAGCGTACGCAGAGCCCTTCAAGCGACTTAACAAGTCTTATTATTAAAAGAAATCAAAATCCATCACGTCTTGAAGGTCCTTCGTGTAGAGAGAGACACGATATCGACTGACACGATATTCAAACGGACAAACACTACACATCCGTTGAAGGTGCAACGTTTAGCTCAGTGCGCAAAATTTAAACTTTCTCGCGTTTTTTGTCAATTACAGCTCAATAACAAAACTAATTTTGCACTAATGAATAGGTTATATAATAATAATAATTCTTTATTGACACCTAAACATAAGCCGCTTATACATAATTTTGTAACTTTACTCAGAAGAAGAAAATCAAGTAATCAAGGTGAAAGCTAGTAAAGCTAGTAAAGCTATAAGCTATAAGTACATAAATATCACTAAATCAAAGACCAAGATGAAAATTAACTTGTAGACATTTGTAGCTAAACCAATGAATTATTGATCATTTTAACCTTAATTTCTTGATGTAACCTACTTATTAGCGCAAAATTAGTTTTCATACGCCCACGATGACGTAATTGACAAAAAACGAAAGAAGAATTAATTTGACACGCTAAGCAAAACGTTGCGTATTAAGATTCATATTTCAACATGGACTTCCTTAATTTTATTGATAACTATTTACATTGTAAATTTTTTAATGTTAAATTCATAATGATTCTGTTAAATCGACATATTTTTCAATACTTGTTCTAAGTCGATTGGTGTACTTCAGCACTCCATTGAATTTAAAATTCTCCGACTTTTTCATCGACTTTGGACTACATTGCGACACGGCTTACATGAATGTGACCAAAAGTAGAACTACAACTGTAATTTTCTCTATTGTTAAAGAGAGACAAACGTAGTAAGAACGCTTTCAGCGCCCTCATCTACATTCATTCTATTTCATGTCGCTCTGTAAAAACCTGTTTTTTTTTTACAATCGTGATATTCAAAATGTGACGCGTGTTATAATGTTGCATTTCTATGCTCACCACAGATTATATATTTCTTATTATTATACCAAAAGTATTAAAAATTATAATCAACATCTTCCAAATTTATACAATTATCGAAATCTTAGTGTGTTTAAGCTTATATAATTTTTGCTAATTTTGTAAGCTCCATATCGTATTAAATCATCGACTAAATGATCGTCGACTAAATGATCATCGATCCATTAATTTCGAGATTCGAAATATTTTTAACGTTGACGGTAGAAGCCGAACAAGCTTCGATGTAGCGATGCTGTTTCAACCAAAAATGTCGCAAGGCACATTTTCGGTTAAACCAGCGATTTTTTTGTAGATTAGTTAATTTTAATATAAGATTTTTCTCAATTACTTAGTTGCCTAAAATTGGCATAATGGTATCATCGCAATACATGTCAGAATGCCATCGTGTTAAAGTATTTTTTACACCACCATCAATTCTAAATGTTAATTATTTAAAACCTCTTACCTGAAGTGAAGTTCGACCGTTTCGTATTAAAGTATCAGGTTCGAATTATACAAGATGGCCCAAATTGAATTTTTTTAAACTGCAGACACGATGCTTTAATTTCATACGTCGTTTTTATCAAATGTAGTTTATTTAACTCCAAAGTCGGTGTGGGTTTATCAGATCACTAAATCTGAATAAGTAAGGTGTAAGGAATGTAGTTATTATAAACTATTATTATGTATTATATTATTATGATATAATTAATAACATTAAAAATTTTATATAACACGTGCAAAATTAAATAACTATGGCCTACGATCTGACAATTAATATGTATTTTCAAAATATTTATAAACGAGTATATTTTATGCAAAACATACGAAATCACATAAAATATAATTATATTTTACGTAATAATTATTTCCTGATAAAAATATTAAAATGACATTTCTAGATTTTGTTGAAATAATACATAACACTAATAACTAGTTTGATTAATACTGAAAACTTCATTAAAAAAAAAGTATATATCTTAAATATTATATACCTATCTGTCATGCAGATTTCAAATATAAAAAAGTATTTAATTCAAAATAATGTTCCTTTATAAAACCGTCTAAAATAATATTTGAAAGATTTGAATATCTAAATGTTAATGCACGATAAAATATAATTATTAAATAGATTTTAAATCTCCCGCGTGTAAATAGCTATTTCCCTGTATGTATAAAGTCTTAATAAAATCAATGCACACTCTTTAAAAAAAAAAAAGTAAAATGCCGATATTATATTCAAAAGATAATGCTGTAAAAAAAACTACTTTAAAACCCCACCTTGCCTGCTATCAGGAAATGTAGATACATTTGAATGTGGCGTCTTTACATTGATCCAGTAACTGAAGTATAATGGGAGTTTTGTGTTTTACGGTGAACTGTTTTTCACTGGGTAATGTTAAAGCTACATAAAAATTTGTCAAAGTAGCTCGCTTGCCGTATGTGTCATCATGTTTACAACGAGCAAAATTATGTTCAGAAATGCTTTAAACATATTATGGCGTAGTTTCTATCACTTCTGCGCCGTTAGCACAGATTTCCCGTCCCTGGAATAACTCGGATGCTCGGATATTTATTATTGAAAATGCCAATATGTGAAACTTAGTACCTAGCTAGCTATCTTATAGTTTTCAAGTGATATTAATACCGAGAGGCAGACAAAAGGTTTTCACGATGTTTTAGGGTTCTGCAGTACGACATAAAAATAGTTTTTGATACAGTTTCTCGATCCAGTTACTGGCTTAGTGTAAACGCTTGTCTGTTGCTCTATTGAGGTTTTTATTTAGTAACTAGTACGATTTCTTAGTAGCAAGCATTGAGAAAGGCCGAATGATATGTTTAATGGCAACATCTCAAAAATCGCGAATTTATCATGTAGTTGTAATATGGCAATGCTTACTATCTTTATTTTAAAACAACGGTGTTACTAATATCCTCAACGACTATGGCCGAATTTTACTAAATATTGAAGGCAGATCGTGTACACGTCTCTTCATTTATTTATCAAGAAAACAATAAACAAGTTTTATTATTATGTACCTAAAATCTCCCAGCTTTTGCAACGTTATTGCAGCTGTCAGAATGTTTTTTAACAAGGCTCGGATATAACGGTACAGTCGAAAAATTATTCAGTCGACTTGCGAACTTCCTACTTTTTTTTTGGAAGTCGGTTAAAAACAAGCCAACATCGGGATGTCTAAAAAATAATTTCAAACTCTATTAAATACTTGTTTTTTTAACTGCCTTTAAAATGTAATTAAATGTTATACATTTATGAGTATACGTGTTCATTGAATTGTATCGCTGAATGTAAATCGTGATGGTCTTTTTCTCTAAAGCAAACTACCAATAATTTGGTAGAACTAGCTGATTTAAAAAAAAATGCTGGTATTATAGAGCTTATTGTTATCGTTAAATATTTGTAACACCGTTGTTATATCGTGCACCAAAAGTACAAGTATTTGAAAATTGTGTGTATTGTTATAGGATAGCTCTAAAATCAAAAAACTCAGCTTATTTCACCGAACAGTTGTCTGATTCTAGTAAACGTCAAGTTCAATCGCAATAGACTTTTTGAAAGACCAGTAAAAACAAGAGAAATTTGGGGAAAGGCCCAATCTCTGATATCTAACAGATGTAAGATTGATTGAAGGCTCATTCAGAAAGATGGGGAAAGTCCCCCACTCTGATATCTAATACTAAGACTGATTAAAAGATCATTTAGAAAGATGAGGGAAAGGCCCACTCTGATATCCAACAGAACTAAAATTGATTGAAAGATCATTTAGAAAGGTGGGAAAAGTCCCTACTCTGATATCCCACAGAACTAAAACCGATTGAAAGTTAATTCATAAAGAATAGAAATATGGGGAAGGCCCCCACTCTGATATCCAACAGAACTAAGACTGATTGAAAGATCATTCAGAAAGTTGGCGGAAAGGCCTACTCTCTGATATCCAACAGAACTAAGACTGATTGAATGATCATTCAGAAAGTTGGCGGAAAGGCCCAGTCTCTGATATCCAACAGAACTAAGACTGATTGAAAGATCATTCAAAAAGGTGGGGAAAGTCCGCCATTCTGATATCCCACAGAACTAAAACCGATTGAACATTCATTCATAAAGAACAGAAATACGGGGAAAGCCCCCACTTTCATATCCAACAGAACTAAGACTGATTGAATGATCATTCAGAAACAAGAGAAATATGGGGAAGGCCTCCACTTTGATATTCAACAGAACTAAGACTGATTGAAAGATCTTTCAGAAAGTTGGCGGAAAGGCCCACTCTCTGATATCCAACAGAACTAAGACTGATTGAAAGATCATTCAGAAATATGGGCAAGACCCTCACTCTGATATCCAACAGATCTAAGACTGATTGAAAGATCATTCAGAAAGTTGGCGGAAAAGCCCACTCTCTGATTTCCAACAGAACTTAGACTGATTGAAAGATCGTTAAGAAATACGGGCAAGGCCCCCACTCTGATATCCAACAGATCTAAGACTGATTGAAAGATCATTCAGAAAGATGGGGAAAAGCCCCCATTCTGATATCCAACAGAACTAAGACTGATTGAAATATCATTTAGGAAGAGGAGAAAGCTGGTTATCATATCCAACAAACCTATTTTAAAATAGTGGTTGGTGAAAGAAAGAAAAGATAGAAAAGGGGCCCCAATTCTGATATCCAACAGATCTACTTAAAAATTGAAATAATTACATATCAGGAGTCTTACCCTTACCTTAGCTATTACTCTTAGCCCGTTTTATTATCCAATTGCAATCGATTTTGAAGGATTCTCTTTCTCTTGATTTCTTAGATGACAGAATTAAATTAATTAGAATATCGTTATCCCCTTATGTATCAGGCAAGTTTAGAGATAGCAATACTTTAGTTAGTTCAATTCTGTCAACTTAAACTTCTACCCCCTTATTAAGGATAAACCTTGGAGCAGTTACTCAGTCTTCTGTCTTTTTCAATCGAGTAGTCATTTCGAAAATAGCCACAAAGACTAAAACCTTGGAATTCTGAAACGTTTGTTAAATTTGACAACAGATTACTTCTAATGCTGCCTTTGTCTGGCCCTAAGCAAATGACAAAGTCAGCAATAGACTTAATCTGTTGTCAAAGTTAACAAACGTTTCTGAATCCTGAGGAAAACGTGGTAATTAATCCAAGGGCACTCCACGTTTATTAATGCGGCGGCTAAAATCGACCATATTGTCAGGGAATAAGTCCCGAGTGGATGCGTTCTTCAATCAGCCCTTGACGTTTGTTCGAATTGAACAGCAGATTCGAAATTATAGGACAAGGCGATGAAACGTACTTTTGGTGTACAAAAAACGAATATCAAACGACCATCAATCTAGTCAAGAGACCCATAAAACCATTGTACATATATTAAAGGAGAATGCCAAAAACGGTCTCAACATCATATCGTTTTGAAATACCAAAAAAAATGGTTTTGACATCGCATCGTTTAACATTGCACAAAAATCAACGAGAAAAGTATTACAAATACATAAGTATGTCAACTAATAGCTTTAAGAGTCGCGATGCTGTATATGATACAGTAAATTTCTTTACAAGTGCCACCCTTTAAAATTGAACGAATAGGTGAAGAATAGGCAATAATTTTGCAGCTATATGATAGCTTTAAAGTTTAAACACAATGGACTGTGCTTAAAAAAATGTCTTTTTTTGTGGTGTGTTCCATTAATAACTTTTCCAACGCTACTTTACGTTTATTGATAGGGGATTAAGGGGGGACCACTTGGCGGCCTGTTGAAGAAGGTGGCGCCATTATGCACAGCTCGAAGCGCTTTGTTCGAAATTGGTAAGGTTATATAATTTTACAAGTGGTCCCTCCTTAAGGGGTAAATGGTTCACGGAATACATTGCAATGCCATGCAAGAAATAATCGAATAAAAAGGACAGTAGACAATTTAATTTGATACTGAATTATGCTATAATTAAGATTAACGACGATTTTACGAACGAATAAAGCGAAAAGAACCAATATTTTAAAATGCAATTGAGCCGAAAAAGTTGGTCAGTTTCGTTGGCGATGCCTAATAAACCCCGAGACAAGGCGAAAGCGAGAGTGAGCGTTTTCCTTTTTTGACACTTTGCCTTTACCGTAACTTCATTTATACCCAAAATAGATGGCGTCGTGATCGTGACAATATCCGTCAAGGTTCAAGGACATTGCTTAAAGATTGAGACGCCATCTGTTTTGGATAAAACAAACTAAATGAACATGAAGTGTCAAAAAGAAAAACGGCTCATTTCTATAGATTGTACATATGTATTTACAAAATGAACTTGTCAAAATCGTATTTTTTTTTGTGCCATGACGTTATGATTAAACTATAGTCAAAAAGGCGCCAACGGAGTTGACAAACTAATCATTGCTATGTGCGTGTTACGCTACATGAAGCGGTCCGTCCCCAAAACAAACTCAAATGCATTTCGATGAATAGACTGACAACAGCTTTGCAAAATGCATTGACGGTTTAAAAAAAATACAGTGCTTACAACATAGAATAATACCAAAATATTTATAACTAAATTTACAGTTGGTTTATTAACACTTATGCACTACGCTTTAAAATTCAATCATAAAAAAAAAGATTTTGTTTTCGATGTAAAGTAATTTAGCACGAATCACGGTAGCACACCTCCGCTGTGAAACCATAGCGAGAAAAACTGGAGTTTCTCTATAACAGTTAGCTGTCATAATGCGAAACTAAATCAAACTTTAATGCATAGACAACTAGTCTCTCTTCACCAAGACTTCATCGATGTAGACGACCGCCACATCTTCGCTTTGGTCCAACATTTTGACCTTTTTTGTCTAGAAGATCGATTTCAGCGATAATGGTGCCAGTAGCTACACTATTTTTTAATAGTGTAAGTTTTTAATAGTACGTAAAATCTGGCAACAATAACTATTGTAAATATTTTTTTTTTTTAAATCAAGATAGTATTTAACTATAATTTTTTGCACATCTGAAGGAATAGCGATTTCGTTGCGTCTTGGTCCGCGTTTGTTTCGCGGCGGAAGTGTGCTACCGCCTTGAGACTCATGTGCATTTAGCATTTTCAAATCTGAAGTAAATAGTAATTTGTTCTAGATCGACGTCCTTTCCTTGGCCACACACCACATACCACCAGGCGAGTTGGTGGCCAAACGTAGAACAACTCCCAATTTTTGATAAAACTGACCACGTGTTAATAAATCAAACGTTTAAAAGCAAATCATTAATGTGAAAACTTATGAAAAGCTATAAATTTTGTATGTAAAAAAAAAAAAGAAAAACCCAAAAGTATAGTCACGCACAAACAATGTGATCGTTTAAGCGAATCAAATACAAAAATCACACATGCCTTTGATTATAGTACTAAAATTTAGAACAAAATATTTTAAATTTCCAAAGTATTTCCAACATAGTTATAAGGCCAATATAGGGTCGTTAGAACGGGGCCACGAAATAGGCGATGGTGGCAGCAAATGACAAAATACAAAACTTAATGCAAACTTTTTGCGTCCTTCGCTTATTTCGTAGCCGCAACCTTATATGTAGTTAACTGTTGCTTCAACTAGTATTTAAAGATAAGTACTCCTTTAAATATACTCGATAAAAATTATATTGAACGTTTAAAATGATTTCCTTCAAATATTTTTATGAAAATTTTACGAAAGTTCGAAGTGAAAGAACATTATATTTTGTAAGGCAACGAAGAGACTTACCAACATACATTCCCTGAGACTGAGCGAATAGAAGAGGCTAAGCACCAACAACAAATATTATTAATAAGACCTGTAAACTAGACAACTACGAAAAACTAACCAGCTATCGAAAAAAATTATGGTATTTCAAGATTTTGAAACAGAGATGGCGCTGTATTCAATATCAACTCTATTGCCTTGAAATGACATATTTAGACAGTTGCTGTTTTTTAAATGTGTGATAATAACAAAATGACATCGTATTGAATATTATAAACATCATAATAACCGCCTCTAAGTTATATGTTATCAAAATATCATTATTTTTGCCCTGTCCCATTAAAACTCGGAAATTAATATTTCTGATCATTTATCGCTCATTAATATGAGCAATAAATGTTTTGATAATTAACACTTTACAACTATAAGTCGAAATCTATTATTTCCATGTTTGACCTAAACATTGACGTGGGACAGGGACGGAAACAAATTTTTATACCACCAAGCGAGACTCGTAAAGGCTGTGAAACAACTCTTGATTCGGTTTGGCAAAACAGATTTTCAACGATTTTACAAAACTATTAGTTATTTAAACCACAGCTTTGACGATTCTTTGGAAGGATTATTACCGGAAGCGGTGATTAAATTTAGTAATCTCTTTATATGCTACATCGTTTTGAACTCGAAATGAAGATTTGTACTATGAAATAATAAAATGAGAATATCCCATAAAATGTGTCGAAACCACATTCGTTTTTATAACAAATATTCCATTCGATGAATATGGGTCTACAAATTTTAACAATACTCTTGCATACAATACTAAAATTCTACCTAAAAGCGAATGACAAAGAAAACATTATACCTCATTCTATATATCTAGGTACAAATTTGCTACGAAAATGGACACATGCTTTTGCAGCTGTCAAAGTGGCGCTAGCATAGCTGCTTCCTTTTAAGAGAATTATGTTACTATGCCATTAGACATTTTTCTATTTATGTTATTGAATATTTGCGAAATACGAAGATAACTTATAAAAAAGCAAAAGCTAAGCTGGTGCCATCGATAAAATGTTTCTACCGGTCAACCCCATTCAACGATGGTCGGATGATTCAAATGAGGCGTTTTCAAAAAAAAATATTGTTCTAAAATACTTACTAGATGGCGTAATAGTCCTATCGTTTTACCTGTCATTGTCATTTCTGTCGAAATATTGTATGTTTATTTTTTAAATCGTAAATTTTGGCTCCATACGTTGTGTATTTAGCCAGTATCAACTATTGTAATATTTCAAATGAAGTCAAATACATAGTTACATTACTTGAAATTGTTGAAAATTGAAATTTGAAATTGTTAAATAAACATGTGGAGCCAAAAAACACGAGAAAAAAAAAAGGCACAAGTACATTTTTTGTCTTTCATGTCTTGACAGTGACAGAAAAACCTCAAGGTACATCTAACGCCATCTATTGGGTACTTTTATTACCAGGTTTTTTTTTTTTTTGGAAAACGCCTCATTTGTTTTCGTAAATGTTGCCAAACCGAATTGCCTAGAATTAGACCAAATTGTTGTACTTATCCATCAAAATAGTGATAATTAAAGGGAATGTCGATCGTTAGTGGATCAAAGAACGTGATAACAACTGTTGTGCGAAATGGGTTCACTCACTAATCTCTGTTATAGCTTATGAGTAATTGAATATGGTTATATATATTATGTTACTGCTTTTGTACTTTGTCATTGTTAAAAGTCGTGTTACAATAACAATAGTCAACGCACACGGGAAACATACCATGCCATATGTTATTATCATAATAATTATCATTGATAAGTTCATGAACATGGAACGAAAATCTTGCGTTGGCATCGAGTGAAATGGTAAAAATAATAGCAATCTAAAAAAAAAAATAGCAGTTTTAGTAAACATTTACTCGGAATTGGAACACAAGAAAAAAATGCATTTTTAACATGAAAAAGTACTTAGTATTAACGTAGTTTTATTGTTAAGCCTATGATATAATATCGCGTTTTTTTTACATGTGAGTGAATCTAAGTATTTCTTAAGAAAGTATTTTTGAGAGTTTATTTGTTTTAATAATAAGATCTGGATGCTTTAAACGTTATTCCTTTTAAAAGAATCGGATATTGCGTATTCACGAAATTATATGTATTAATTAATGTTTTAAAGTAATATTGTATAAGAGAATGCAATACGCTTTTGCATGACTTGTAAGCATCCAAACATTTTCAAACTTTACTAAAGATGATATATTCAAATACACGTACAATCCTTCGCCTTTGACTGCTTTTATGAATAAAAGTAGCTTAGACATAAATACAAAATGTTTACAGACATATATATACATAGTCGTTATAATATCAGAAATTAAAAATATATTGATGCATATTTGGTACTTTTACATAGCAATTTAAGCATGTTAATGTAAAACAATTAGTGTAATTATTGATATGAATATGATGTGATTAGATAAAATGTACCAAAAACTACAATAAAACTTGACAATGTAGTTTATGAACGAACTTTTCTATGTGAAGTTCGATCATTCCAACTTGAAGCGATATTACAATTACAATAAGGCTTACTTTTGCTTAAAAGTGGTTCGATTTAGCCAACAAAAATATATACGCCAAATCTGTGGCAAACCTACCGAACAAATATCAATATTGCACAGGTTGAAAGAAAGTCCAAAATAAATAAACTGCCACCAGCTTACAATGAACTTTGTGTATTACGTACTAGAAATGACGCCTCAGACTTTGACTTTGACTTTCAGACATAATACCTGTGTGATAAGTTTTATTAAAATATTCGCTAGAAAAAAATGCGATTGGAAAATTATTTGCATGCATATGCCCGAGGTGACTCGAAGTACGCAGTGCATACATTTTAGCGTATAAAGCAACAAACACGCGGACATGATCACACATCGATCGTTTAGTAATCTACTGAGTGACTCAGTTGCCACGTCGTCTTGAAGCGCCACTTCTAGAACGTAGTACATAGGTCATGCCAGCAAAGAGGTTTTCATTAAGAGTTCGCTTCCCTCATAGGCTGTCTCTTTCGATCATATTCAACATTTTTAAAGACATAAATAAACCTAATTTATCTTCAAAATACAATGAGGCATTTTCCTTTTTGACACTTGGTTACATTCAGTTTCTTTCATCCGAAATAGATGGCGTGGCAAGATTGTCACGGAAACAATATCTTTCAACTTTGACGGATATTCCTCATACATTTTGACAACTTTGACGGACTAATAACGAAACTTTAACGATTACGACGCCATCTATTTTGTGTTAAGGAAACTGAATGTGATGACATGAAGTGTCAAAATGGAAAACTGCTCATTGCCAATGTTTTATATCAAATTTCGTGTTGTATTTTCTATTTTGGAAACCGAGGTTTTCTCCCTTTTCTTTGGTATCAATTATTGGTAATTGTATTTCAAAGATAAATTACCGTTTTTTTGTTTAAATTCCCACTCTGTTAATCTTCAAAGACGTGGAAAATGTGTGAAAGTTGGTATAAATTATTGGTAATTGTATTTTAAAGATAAATTACTGTTTTTTTGGTTAAATTCCCACTCTGTTAATCTTCAAAGATGTGGAAAATGTGTGAAAGAGATAGCTATGGGGGAAGCTCGGCCTTAAACGATATGTTACCTAAATAGAAAAGCTGGTATGAAGTACTTATGTCTGCATTGTTCTATATTATTTTACTTCTATGCCTTCCTCATTAAGACTTAGGAACTTGATAAAGCAAGCGCCGGGAGCGCGGACGAGGCGCTTCGAAACAAAAGTGTTTGGCGCTCTATGAAAACAAATACAACAAGCGCCTGCCGCTGTTTTATAGAGCACCTTATATTTTTGTGTCACAGCGCCCCCCGTCCGTGCGCCCGGGCGCTTGTTGTATCAAGTCCCTTAGGTATGTGTATATTTTTTGTTTTCTGTGTCTAAAACTGTCCAACATAAAACATGTCAAATATGTATCAGAATGTTCTAAAGCCCGTAAAATCAATTAAAATTTTCGAATTTAAATCCTGTACTTATAATAAAATTTCTGTATTCTACGTATTTATTCCTGGATCTTCAAATTATGTATGTGTACCTATTTCACGACTAAATATATATCCTTATGTGTAGCAATTATGCGTTTTTATTCGTCCAAAAATCCGACATATGACCCATCCTTTTTTTTAAAAGCTTGACAGGTCAGGAATTAGATTTCAATCTCACCAGCAGGGCTAGCATGCGCACGGCGACAAAATCTTTTTGTTATGCAAGAACAAGACATGATATGTATACGTTTGTCTCATTTTTCACTAGCTAGCCTTGCTGATGTTCACTGTATTTTTTTGTTCGAGGTATAAGAAAACACCCAGCCTGGAATGGGAACCTGCCTCTCAAATGTGGCTGCAGGAACACATGGAGATGCTTGGCAAAAGATTTTCAACCTGAGGGTGGTAACTAGTTAGCTGGGTATCAACTAGAAAGTACCCTACCACACCACGCAATGGTTTCCTCTCTTTATGAGTTTTGGGATTTGAACCCACACCCTGTGGCGTGTGTTCTGGACGCGTTAACCTTTGAGCCATAATCGCTTTCAGTGTGACGGAGTGTTGTAATTAAGTGGTAGGACTCTTTTGCAAAGTCCGCCTGAAGAAGTATCACTCCTTTGCCGGTTATTTAACCGCCAAGCAGTAGTGTGCAAACATTACTGCGGTTTTTTGAAAGGAAATGATTCCAGCGAAATTGAAAAAACGCCACATTTTTGAAATAATCATATCACTCGCTAACGCGAGTGGTTTGGAGTTTGCAAAATCTTTTATTTCGCATGATATTTTGGGCGAAATATCATACGAACGATAAAAAAATGGAGCCCCTGGGCATTAACATCTAATATATTGGGGTGACGAGCGCAGTGCATTTTAAACTGTCGGGGTTTATACTTCTGGGTAGCACAGTTTAAACAAACAAGACACAACACTAGACCACAGACAAATACAGGAGTTTTTTTTTCCTCTTATATTTTGGCTCCACGCGTTGTGTAGTTCCAGTGTCAAGTTTTGTAACATTTCCAGAGAAGTAAAATATTATATATCCGTTATCATTTGGTGATCTAGGAGGAACTAGGGGACGTCAACCGTGGGGCCCTGGACAGTTCAGTTTGGCCCCTCTTCACTCTGGGCTCAGGCCCAGAGTGAAGAGGGGCCAAACTGAACTGTTACGGGCAAGCATCACCTTGCTTGTCTCGTCTCCCAGCATCACAAAAAAATATACAAGGTTATTTACGTGAATGATTGTTATACGATATGAAATTATGTAGGCAGTTTCCTATGCGCCCACTTATATCATTTGCTAGTGAAGGTTGGGCATAAATGCGTGTGTTGGGTCCTATAATAGAATCTTGCATGTAATTAATAATACGTGGGTAGTAATGATGATTATAAACTTGAGTTTTGACGTGTAATGCTATGAGCATGTTATCTTTATTTAATAAGGAGAATTCTGTGATTTCATCGAACGTTTCATTACTAAAGTTTTAAAGATCAGTTATCATTATCAACAAAGACATCTCACTTAAGGGGCGTTACGCTTGGTAGGCGGCTTGGGGTTGTCCAGCGGCCTAGATTGTCCAGCAGTGGACTGCGATGTGAGCAGAGGGCACACCACACAACTGGGAAAAAAGAAAATCCCAGTTCTCACCTCGAGGACATTGCTAGAGGTAACGACTGCGAATAATCCAATTTAAGCCAAAACCCCCTTGCTTTATAATTATTAAGATGGTGACCAATATAAATATAATCTCTCGTGAAAATATATAGCGTAAACATACTCTCGCCAATCGTAAGCGCAATTTCATGAATAAATAATATTAAATATTGGCTTGTACTATGGGAACCAGATGACTGATAGAATACATAAATACTTGTTTTTTTGTAAATACATACATAGAATACATATAAACACCCAGAAAAAAAACAAACATCCATGGTCATCACACAAAATGTTTGTCCCGGGTGGGAATCGAACCAACAACCTACAGCTCAGAAGGTGGAAATCCGCCCACTGAGCCACAAGGCTAGTCGATAGAATTTGAGCCTTTTTGAATTATAATCGCGATTAGTTGCTTCGTCACACGCCGTCGCCGTGTGTTTTTGTATTTTAAACAGAATGTGTCTGTATGCACCATCAACTATTTTTATTATCTTTTCAAGCTCACACAGTACTCAGTATATACTATCATAGGAAACATTGGTATGGAGTTTTGGCGGGAACGTGAAGAATTCATGTCGCGTCATTTTATTATTTTCCAAAACTTGTTTTATTTCGAGTGTTAATGTGTAAAAACGGTGAATTTCTACCCGTTAAGTGTTCGTGTACATGCACGAGTGTTGGTGAATGGTATAATATCGTAAACGTGAATTTTCGTGTTGTTTCCAAAACTCCATAGAAGGCTCTAGTAAAGTTTTCACCACTTTACTGGGGCATGACTTGGACTTGACCGTGACTTTCTTTGCTCGACTTTGACCATGACTATGACTTATTTGATAATATCTAACAAAACTTGAGAATATATATGTATACTTGACACTGGCAAATGCATAAGACGTGCGACGCCAAAATCCTCTTAGGAGGAAAAAGAAAAAAAAAAACATTGGTATAGTGTTTCTATGGTACTACTAACTACAATACATAGGTACTAACTCAGTGGTCATGCCTTAGCTTACAATGCACTTAACCTGAGGTAGCTAAGTGCGTTTAAGACCCAAAGTGGGTCACAAAGAGAAGATTGATGTATTCCTGCAGTACAAGGTTTAGTCATCCGTCAATACCACCATCCCTTTCTAATCAGACGAGGCGGAAAGAGTCGGAGGTCGTATTGTTTGTCGTGGGAAAGACATTAGTCATGTCTTGTAGGATGATGCGAGGAAATGTGTTTGTGTTACCTTCAAGACTTATTTGGTTAGGCACCTTGAAGATGTCTTGGGTTAAACTCTGAAGATTACGTTTTTTTGCAGAAGTTTGTAGAAAAATACATAGAAAAATTACACGAGAAGAAAAAGAATGACAAACTCATACAAAAAAGTGTACACGATAAAACAGTATAAAACCAGATGGCTCTTACGAATTTAGTCAGTTTATGTTCAAACCGCTGTAAAAGCCGATGAAAATATAGTATTGGTAATTTGTCCACAATTTAAGGTTTAGTTCAAATAAGATTGCAATATAAGTACGACCTAAGAAATATGTTGCTATAAAATAATGTTTTCCACGCCATCTCTTGAAACCTAATGAATTTTGAAGGTAAAATTTACAATTTTTCTGATGTTAGGTACCTACTCATGCAAGTGTCGTTTTTTTCTCCATACCATTACGAATGAGTGAGCTAGTTAGTAGTAGCTTGTCTATTTCAATTCAAGCAGAAATTGTGACGATCATGTGCAGTTTAAAGCACTAGCGAAATCTTACGTCCTTATCAGTACTACGTTACGACCATTGGTACTCTTCTTTAATAATGTATCTATGGTTCTATGGTAATAGTGTCAATTCTGCTGTACCATTTTATAAACTGAACAAAAATTCACAGCACTAAAACTGTTGACTTCCTTTTTCACACATTGAAATGAAAAATGACGCGAATGATTTTAGTCCTGTCTGAGGTCCTCTCTCAGAAGTTTGGTGAGTGTCACATAAGAAAGTCGCCATTGTCTTTCTTCGCGTACCTATACGTCGTGCCTAATCCTAACTAATATTATAAATGCGAATGTAACTCTGTCTCTCTGTCTATCTGTCTCTCTAATGTCTGGGTGTTTGTCGCGTTATCACGACTAAACGGCTGAACGGATCGGCCTGAATTTTTGCATATATGTAGCTAAGTTGCGGAGGCGGACACAGGCTACTTTTTGTAGGTCCACGCGATCGAAGTCGCGGGTAACAGCTAGTCACTTATATAGCTGCATAAAAAAACAACTGAGTGATGACAAAAACATTCAACAGAACGGACAAAGCCTCAATTTATGAGGGCGACGATATATGCACACATGCACAGCACACCTGTGTCATATTAAGCAGGTGACTCACTGGTAAAGGTGGAATTCAGGCCTCAGACATTTCATGGATACATCTGAAGGCCTAGTTTCATACCCATTTTATAATGAGATTTAGGTAACGTGATAGAAATATCTGGGTCATATGCGGATTATTAAACATAGATTGAAGATGCCGATTCTGTCCAAAGACTTATTTTACAGGAATAAATTGAAAGAATAGTAACCGTCACACTTGTCTCATTTCCATTTAATTGTGGCTTGTTTGCTTAAACAAACTTAGTTATTTCGAATTGTTCCCTCTACGCCGCTTTCCATGATGTCGCTCTGCGCCTATACACCAGTCCCACTACGCCGCGCGCCGCAACTCCTATACAAGGCTTCCCACCACGCCGCTCTCCGCCTCTAAGACAGTCCCATAACGTAGCTCGCTCACTTTAGGGTCATCCCTTCGCAGAAAACTCTGAAATCATGAATTTTGTGCTTTTGTTAAGGAACTAGAGCTCGGTGAGTTATCACAAGCGGATTACGAGACACTCCAGGCATATGCGAATAAGTTTTTTTTTCTAGCGAGTGATCGAGTGTGTCTAATCGTATGGTACAATATTAAATGGACATCGCAATTTAGTGGGGTGGCTAAAGGGTTGTTCATCAAAGTAACTAAAATTTGGTAAAATCATATTGAACTGTGCACTTTTAACTTTAGACAACGTCACAAATCGGCGTTAGGTAGACTTCTATAGGAACTTGAAACGAAAAAGAACCTACCGAATATTGTAAATCGAATATTTTCAATGACTTTGTATACAAACTTTGTCACCTATACCAGTTATTTAACCGCCAAGCAGTAGTGTGCAAAGATTACTGTGTTCCGGATTGAAAGGCAATGTTTTCACCGTAATTCCTGGGAATAAAGATAATTAAAATCAAATATCTCAGGGTTTTAATAGTATATATATAACTGTTGAAGTTCAAAGTTTTGGGTGAATTGTTATGGGCAAGCGTAACGCTTAACATCGGGTAAGCGACTTGCTCGTGTCGTCACCGAGTACCATAGAAAAAACTGGTAGTATACGACAGATTATCGTCAGCGTAGTCGAAACACTATCTAAATCGAAGCAAAAAACGGATATTCTGATAAAGAACAATTAAAACTGAGTATTTACTGTTTTAATTGATTTATTTTGATTAATCGCTTTCAGCTTCGAAATTCGAACGTGCACTAGATTAACTACCAATTATAAACCAGAAAACTGCTATTGATCGTCGAGTCGTTGCAAAATAATCGATAGCTCTATGTAGATCAAAGGAAATCAGTACATTTGATTGCAACTTGTGATCAATAAATTATAATTTCAGGTTGCACCGTTGCCATATTTCCACGCCCATAGAACCTGTTTTTCGCGTACGTCACTTTGACATGTGCATTCCCGCGCTTTGACGGCCAATCGCGAGGCAGTACCGCGCATAGAGTCGGCGCGCGCGCGCGTTCCACTTTCAAACCTGCGTACGAAAAGTTTTAAAACCCGCGCTTATTTTAATTCTGTCAAAAAGTTTGTGTTTTTAAGAGGTTGTGATATTGAAAGTTAGTTTTTAAGTGAAATTTCGTTTATTCGGATCGAAGGTTTGTTTTTTTTTATCTCCGATGAGGTAATGCTGAGTAAATAAATCGCACCAATCATCTTGCGAAATATTGTTGTGACCGGTCTGGGACCGAGTATTGGTACCTGTTAGTTTTTGCTCGAGTAGGTTTCATAAGTCTCTCACGAGTAACTCAGTGTCATGTAAATTATTGCCCTAGATAAGGCTTTGTTAACTTGCAGGCTGGTATGTGAGCCAGTTCTAGAGTTAAACAAGCATAAAAATACAAAAATCAGTATATTTAGGTATAATCACTTGCCTATTTCCATCGGACATGCAAAATCAGTGTCTTAAAGTTACGACATATCGTACGCCTTTAGGGAACCTCCTTAGTTTGGTGCGAAGCATTTTTCACTGTTAGGAATGTCCTAGAGAGTTAGGTATGAACTTATGAGCTTTCAAAGCTTAGTGCAGATGGGCATAATTATTCTAGAATGATATACTAAGTAGGTAAGTATATCTACGCTTCCGAACTTTCTACGTGACAAATATTATTGTGTATTATTGTTTACGTACTCAAATGTCGTAGGAATTAAAGCTCAGTGGTTACTCTCTGCTGACTAGCTACCACCTTCAAGTTCAAAGTCTGTCGTCAAGGACCTCGGAGTGTTCCGACGGCCTCACTTCAGAGCCTGTTCCCATTCCAGGCAAGGCGTGTTAACCATCAGGTCAGCCTAGCCAGTCAAAAAAAAATAGAAATACTTCTATATTTTGCTTTATTTTTGAAAAGCATTAAATATATAATAAGGAATAATATATGATAAGGAACATACTTGGCAGTTCCTTATCATCTGCCAGAAACTTCCAGTGCTTAATTTAAGGGGTTCCCACCGGAGGACGGGCATCGTCCTTGTAGTAACCGGTGAGCGTTCTGCGATCTTCAAGCCGTCTTCCAAGCGTGGGGATTATTCCCCTCTCACCATAACAGATGCAAATGGCAGATGTCGTTCAGTGTGGCTCTAAAATACAGAAATATTTATTTCGTAACAAAAAATACAGACACACAAAAGAAACATAATATGAATTAAATATAAAAGTAATATACGCTGAGGCCTAGGGAGGCTTGTGTTCAGCAGTGGACGCCTTGATGATATTACTATATAATTAAAAATAAGCTAGAATACCGAGTCTTCCGAAATATTATAAAATTCACACAACCAGGCATTTATTATAAACTATTATTCAATTTAATCATGATATTTATCATTTATCGACAAATCACAGAAAAACTAAATGTTCATGTACATAAAACGTTACTAAAGTACAAAAATACAGTTAAAAAATACTCCGAAACTAACATAGCGTGCACCAACAGAGCGTATTATCAAAACAAAGACAACCTAATCAAATAAAATTATTTCAAATTTAAATAAACAGTAAAGACAGACCAACAGAGCGCGTTGAAGTTTTGGCGGGATCGTGAAGAAATCATGTCGCGTCATTTTATTATTTTCCAAAACTAGTGTTATTTCGAGTGTTAATGTGTAAAAACAGTGAATTTTTACCCGTTAAGTGTTCGTGAACATGCACGAGTGTTGGTGAATGGTATAATGTCGTGAAACGTGAATTTTCGTGTTGTTTCCAAAACTACATAGAAGGCTCTAGTAAAGTTTTCACCACTTTACTGGGGCATGACTTGGACTTGACCGTGACTTGCTTTGCTCGCCTTTGACTGTGACTATGACTTATTTAACAATATTCACCAAAACTTGAAAAAATATGAGTGTACTTGACACTGGCAAATGCATAAGACGTGCGACGCCATAATCCTCTTAGGAGGAAGGAGAAAAAAAAAAATAGCGTACATCAACAGAGCGTATTATCAAAACAAAGACAACCTAATCAAATAAAATTATTTCAAATTTAAATAAACAGTAAAGACAGACCAACAGAGCGCGATGAAGTCTTTTCTATGCAAACAGTTTCGAGCGGTAATGTTACTCGTAAAAAAAATATAATAGTTATTCCACGGATTATACGAGTTACGTTAGACTGTTACTTATTCATCAGATAAACGCAATAGATGGTTCTGATGGAGGTCACGATTATGAGGCCGTTGTTCGTTCTCACCGCTCGGATGTCATAAGTTCACGTGGAATTGCTTGGAAACTTAGGGGACGTTAACACGAAATATCAGTTTTGGTAGATAACATAGATAAATATTATTTGGCGGATATGATACATCCAGTTAAAAATTGGCTAACTGCGAATCGGAATCGAGTAAAATCCTTATCCGTCCTTATCAAAGTTACTCATTCGGTGCATGATCCTTAGCGCTAGCTTTTTTTTTTTTACTCCTTGACGAGACGAGCAAGTCGCTCACCTGATGTTAAGCGTCACGCTTGCCCATAACAGTTCTGTGCCACCCAGAATTTTGAACTTCAACAGTTCAAAACTATGCGCGGCAATGCTCTGCGCTCGTCACCCTGAGATGTTAGATGTTAAATCTCTGTATGCCCAGTAATTACGCTGGAAACATTGCCCTTCAATCCGGAACACAGTAATGCTTGAACACTACTGCTTGGTGGTTGAATAACTGGCAAAGGTGTGGTACTTCCCCAGGCGGACTCTGCAAGAGAGCCCTATCACTACAAAACCCCACTTGTCTTGCACTTGACCGATTTCGATATTTTTATATCATAGAAAAATTATACGAAAAGAATGACAATCTCATACAAAAAAGTGGAGCCCGAAAAACCTGCATAAAACTACATGGTACTTAAGTATTTAGTCAGCTAATGTTCAAACCGCTATAAAAGCCGATGAAATGTCCTGAAATTTGTCGGATCTTGATAAAATCTGATAAGGAGTTACTGTATATCACAAAGACGGACATAGGATATTTTTTTTACGTCCACGCGAACCAAGTCGCGGGTAGCAACTAGTATTATAATAAAAGGCAGTGGAAAGTTTTTTTTCACGTATACGTGAACGAAGTCGCGGGTAACAAATAGTCTTTTATAAGGAGCTAATAAGAGCTAATAATTAAAGTAAGTAGGTAGTAAGTAATTAAGGAGTAGTGATTTAAAAGCGATATTGTTTATATTACTTAAAATATACTAGTAGTTCGCGGCGAACTGAGACCTCGCGACCCCTATATCTTCACAACCCCCAAACAGATTCAGCTCATATTCGAACTTAAAGATTGTATTGAAATGAACTACTTGTCTACAAAATTTCATGTAGATCGGATCAACGGTTCGCAAGTTATCATCGGACAAATATACACACAAACATACAAATACAAAAGCCGATTTGTCCCAGTAAACTCTGAGACCTTCGCTTCGCTCGACCTATAATTGGCTGTCTTATAAAATGTATCTATGTTCATTAATTAGTATTATTGTGCTTTTGGTCTTAAATAAATAAATAAGCCATGGTATTTACAAATATGTTAGACAAGCATGTGTAGACATATTCGCGTGTTTACAAACGTTAATGTAACTCGAAAGATCAGGGGCGCTAGTCTCGACTTTTCGCTACAGCACTTTGCGACCGAATTCAGTCAGTATGACGTAAAAATTCGACTTTGAACACGAATTGTAAACGAAATAACGCAAACATAGCGTTGAATTTTGCATTTTGCGTCAATTCAACGCTATGTTTGCGTTTTTTCGTTAACAATTCGTGTTCAAAATCGAATTTTTGCGTCATAGCGACCGAATACGGTCGCAAAGTGCTGTAGCGAAAAGTCGAGACTAGCGCCCCTGTACGCTTGCTTCCGATAATGATATAACGAATATTACGGGACTGATACTGAGGAACAATAACACGCAATGTTACGCACAACTAGGGAGGGGACAAATATCGATATTTTTAAATCAAAACTGAATTATAATTGAATGAGGACTTTTTTGCATCGATAGAAAAGAATGAAAACTAAAGTTAAAAATACGTCATTTTTAAAATTCTACCAGTGAAAAAGGCAAGAGTGCTTTTCATAATTTTTTTATGGAGTTTGGTGACGAGACGATCATGTCGCTCACCTGATGTTAAGCTTCACGCTTGCCCATAACTGCTCAGTGCCACCCAGAGTTTTGAACCGTAACAGTTCAAAACCTTGCGCGGCAATGCACTGCGCTCGTCGCCCTGAGATTTTAGTTGTTAAACCTGTATATACCCGGTAATTACGCTGGAAAAATCGCCCTTCAATTCGGAACACAGTAATGTTTGCACACTACTGCGTGGCGGTTGAATAACTGGCAAATAATAAATTGTAATAAAAATATACCTATAAATAATAATTTCGCGTGGCTCAAATAAAAAAAATCGTTGCGTACTTCATCCTTATTATTCCATAGACTTCAACCAGTATCAACCCTGCAAGTGCGCACTAATATGAACTAGGATAAGGATACTAGGTTATCAAGGATAAGAGGTAATTTTAAATACAATAAATAGTAATAAACAGATTCCTTAGCAATCAGTAAACTTCGTTCCATTGCTGTCGATTTCAATAACACAACTAACTATATATTATATTATTATAGCAGTTTATAACAGTTGGAAAATTATAAGGTTATAAATAATGTTTTACAAAAATATAACAGTTATGCCCATCTCTAAGTACATTACGCGTACGAATTGAATGCAGTTATAACAAATGCGCTTTGCGACCTAATTAGCAATAGTCATGTCGATTTCTGTACTAAACTTTTCTTTTTTTGAAATTGTAACAAAACAAGATATCATTGCAATAAATTGTAAGTACGGTTTTTTATCGATTGACAAGTTAGACAATTTGTCGACAAATTAAAAATTAGCCGTACCATACTTGCGGTGCGGTGCAGGTCTCGATAACTAACTCGAAACCGATATCCACTACTGTAGATATCGGTTTATCGAAATAAACCGATATCTACGCTTCAGAACCGCTAGGCATTCCATGCATATAGATTATTAGTACAGTTTCAGCAGCCATTGTGAATGTCGCGGGCAAACGGTGGATGCAAATGCCAGATTGTCATTTAGTGTAGCGCGCTTTTTAACCGACTTCCAAAAAAAGGAGGAGGTTCTCAAGTCGTTTTTTTTTCTTATGTTTGTTACCTCAGAACTCCGTAAATTATTAACCGATTTAAAAACTCTTTTTTCATTTAAAAAGAGATACTTCCAGATTGGTCCCATTTTTTTCAAAATCCAGTTCAGATAATGGGATCCATGAGGAATTAAGGGAAAATATTATAGACATACTTATAGCGATTTTGGTATTTTGATCAATAAGTCACGCCTTTGAATTCAGAAAGTATCATTTGGTGAAGCAGAACTGACGAAGAAGATCACAGATATGGCCTCCGACACTCCTTAATGACGTATTTCACGTGTGGCGCCAAGATTATCTCGATTATCTGGTTAAGCGACTATGATAAAGCAAATTTCAATAAATACTTCTGATGAAGTTGGTTTCTTTTTATTTAAAATAATTTTAGCAGAAGTCTTCTGGCAGAGAATTATGATGTAATGTAAGCACATTTAAGGTTTTCGGGGTCGAAAAATTAGGACCGTGAGAACCGGGTGCGGAAAAATTTTTTTTTTTTTTTACATTGCATTGTAATTAAAAAACGACAATTCGGCCAGTATTTTTGACACGATGCCTGCTGTAGGGTTTATTTGATTAGTTCTAATTCGGCCAGTATTTTTGACACAATGCCTGCTGTAGGGTTTATTTGATTAGTTCTAATTCGGCCAGTATTTTTGACACAATGCCTGCTGTAGGGTTTATTTGATTAGTTCTAATTCGGCCAGTATTTTTGACACAATGCCTGCTGTAGGGTTTATTTGATTAGTTCTAATTCGGCCAGTATTTTTGACACAATGCCTGCTGTAGGGTTTATTTGATTAGTTCTAATTCGGCCAGTATTTTTGACACAATGCCTGCTGTAGGGTTTATTTGATTAGTTCTAATTCGGCCAGTATTTTTGACACAATGCCTGCTGTAGGGTTTATTTGATTAGTTCTTTATTTTCTTTCGTGTTTTTTTGTGTTTCCGTGTACGAGTACATTATAATATTTTTTCTTATAATGTAAGTGATTATGAAAAAAGATATCCGAGCGTGGAACCTTTCTGATGTCTCATCTCCGCGTATGCTATACTTTTTATAGCTAAGGCAATTAAGATCCAGAAGTTGGTTTGCTACCTACTACGTCCTGAGTGGGGTCGGTCACATTTTAATATGTTTTTCTTTTTAGTTTGACTGTTTAGTTTAATTATTTGACTGCCCCGGTGGCTCAGTTGGTAGTGAACCTACCTTCTGTGTTTGGGGGCGTGGGTTCGATTCCCATCTAGGACAAACATTCATGTGATGAATATTTGTGTTTGTTCTATGTCTCGGTGTTAATATCTATATAAGTATGTATTTAAAAATATCTATGTACGTATCAGTCTCTGGCAGCCATATTACAAGCTTTGCTTAGTTTGGGGTCAGATGACCGTGTGTGCAAAAATGTACCAGATATTATTATTATTATTATTATTATAATTTGTGAGATTTAAATGTAATTGGCCTGACCGTTTTATGTCTCAATAAATAAATAAATAAGAGTGTTCATAGAATTTAGGACTAGAATTTAGTAGGACTCTTTTGCAGAGTCCGTCTGGGGCACCTTTGGCAGCTATTCAACCGCAAAGCAGTAGTGTGCATTACTGAGTTCCGGATTGAAGGACATGCAAGCGATATTACTGGGAATACAGAGATTTAACATCTAATAGCTAAGGGTGACGAGCGCAGTGCGGTGCCGCGCAGAGTTTGGAACTGTTGAAGTTCATAATTTTGGGCGGCATTGAACTATTATGGGCAAGTGTGACACTTACAACAGGTGAGCGACTTGGTTGACTCGTCATTCAGAAACATAAAAAAAACCTACAAAGGTTTTACGTACCGTTGACAATTAATGACTCATCGTTTTGCATGGAATTTATTTTAAATATTCGACACCTGTGGTTTTTAACACCTGTGCTGTGTCGTAAGGAATTTATCACATTGACTAACCTTCACCTTCATAAACGGCAAATAAATAAACCTCTTTTTTCGTAGTCGGGTAATTACATACATGTCAATATAATTAAAACGGCTCCCACGGGAAGACTCACGTTAAATTGAGTCGGTTATTCCGACTATAGTTTCGACGTGACGCGACTCAGCCCGCAGTGCAAGGCAAGACGAGGGCGCGCGCGTGACACGCTTAGCATTCCTTGATAAAGGTTACCGAATGTGATCGAAACTGTAGTCGGAATAACCTACTCAATTTAAGGTGAGTATTCGCGTTTTATTTAAAACAAAATGTGTCAAAACCACGTCAGTTTTCATAGTAAAATTTTCTTGTAGTTTTTTTTTTAATTTTTATTACGATCGTCATCGCATCGAACTATAGATTTAATTCAAGCTGGTCGCGATTCTACTACGATTGTCACCGTTACACTCCTACGGACCAAAATTCGACAAAAAGCTATCATTTATAAATGAAACCATTAACAAAACTGCCGTCTTGGTAGTATTTTACGTCAAACTTATCTGTACAGATAAGTGGGAGAGCCACCATCGATTTTGCTAAGCAATTTGACAGTTCTTAAAAGAAAAAAAATAGTTCTCTCATTTGTCCACTACCACAGATAAGTTGGTCGCACTGGAAAACAAGTATTGCTAAGAAATGCAAATGAGTCAGTCGGAAAATATGCGAACTGTAGGCGTTGGAACTCTGGATGCAAAGTAAATGTTGTACAAAAACAGGTTTTGTGACGACGGAATAAGGCACAAGTCATACCACACGAACAACAGTATTGTACTTGTTAGCTTTTTACCATAAGTACCTAAACCATTTTAACGCCTTATATGCAATGAATGCCGATTAAGTTTACTACCCTTTCTACCCGACTACGAAAAAGGAGGGTTATGATTGTGACTGGTATGTCTGTATGTATGTCTGTTCCGTCACATCTGGCTTTTACATGACTCATCATAATTTGACAAATGAGGTATCGTTGGAAGCGTCTTGATAGTATTGGTTATAGGTAATGTGACATTACACTAAATTGAATAGTGCGCCCTCTAGGGGGTATAAGGTCATAAATTTAAAAAAAAATTGGTGATGTCGTGTTGGGTATCAAATGGAAGGGCTCAATTAGCACATTTCAATATATATATATTGTTAGCTGTTGCTCGCGGCGTTTCTTGCATCAGCGCAATAAAACTAAAGGTCATGTAAGGACGTAATCGGGTTTTAGTTTTCGACCTATATCGTGTTACTACATCTGTTTTCTCACTGTAACTATCGTAAATATTTGTTACAATACATAAACTGATCTGAAAGTAAGAGCACAGGTATTAATCATAATCAAATAAAAAAAAAAAAAAACAAAAATTATTTATTTTGACATTAAGTTTTTACATCGAGTGTTGATCCATAGGCTCCCGAACTAGTCTAGGACTGTGTGTCGGTTAAATCATCAATATCATAATCAATTTGTTGATGACGTTTAATCACAGGTCATTATTACAAATGTTGCAAAATTAAAAATAGCGTACAATATTGTACACTATACAGACCTATTATAATTTAAGTGCTTATCCAAATTACAAATGTCAATCTGAATATATATACAGGGTTATAAGGAAAGTTTATGAACAACTTTCACTATGGGACCAACCCTGAAATCGAGAAAAAATAATCAGCTGTTCCATAGAAAAATGTCAATGACACACGACAAAATGTATGGAACAGCTGATTATTTTTTCTTGATTTCAGGGTTGGTCCCATAGTAAAAGATGTTCACAATAATGAGTACTATGAGCCCCTTTCGGCTTAGCATACCCTTTCCTTATAACCCTATAGAATGGATAGAAATTACGACTGGTACCGGTACCAATAATACATGTACGATGTCTTCTGGTACCGGTAGCACATAAAGGCCAACGGTATACCGGTTAACAAAAAATACCGGTATTTAAATTAAGAAAAAACTTTACACCCGGATAAAAAAAATACAACAATAAAAAAAACAATCAAAACTCAATTTTCTTTTTGGGAATGTATTTTGTTTGTGTAAGGGAACAAAAGTTGTTGAGTAGGTATCATCATCATCATCAGTCATAAGACGTCCACTGCTGAACATAGCCCACTCCGTCTAGAGTGCCACACCGACCAACAACGGGCCACTTGTGTGATTCATTCCAGAATAATAAACGAAGCAATTTTGATAGTAATGAGGCGTTTTCCAAAAAAAAAGAAATCCTTGTTATAAAAGTACCCAATAGATGGCGGTAGATGTACCTTTAGTTTTTTCTGTCACTGTCAAGACATGAAAGGCAAAAATATTAACGTGTGCCTTTTTTTTTTCTCGTGTTTTTTGGCTCGACAGGTGTATTTAGACAATTTCAAGTAACGTAACTATGTATTTGACTTCATTTGAAATATTACAGTAGTTGACAGTGGCTAAATACACAACGTGTGGAGCCAAAATTTACGACTTAAGAAATAAACATAAAACATTTCGCCAGAAATGACAATGACAGATAAAACGGTAGGTCTGTTACGCCATCTAGTAAGTATTTTAGAACTACTTTTTTTTTTTGGAAAACGCCTCATTAAAAAAGTCAAACCTATAAGTATGCAATGGTTTTTCACGGTGTAGACAGCATACAAAAAAACATCGAAATCGGATTACATATAGGGATGGGAAACAGTTCATGTATAGAGTCTTGTATGTCTTTTGTATAGAGAAGTAGGCGATATGCTCTAAATCTTGAAGCCCTGTACCAGGCACATTTATTAGAAAAATGAGGTAGCTATTACTAGTTTTATTAATAGTAATGAGGTACTATAGGTATTATGGAAAAATTATTATTATAAAAAGAGTACTTAATGTAAAAGTAAGATGTTTCTTACAACCACCTGCCTCGGAAAGGTCATACATGTTAAATGAAAAAAAAAATGTACGTAAAGGACGGCGGGTGCCTTTGGCAACCTTTGGTATGCAACTTACAATGAAATGGATAACGAGAAGTTGATGCCCTGTATTGGCGCTGTTCAACCTTGGCTCGGGACATGGCTGTTGGCCTCGCAACAGAACAAACAACAAATAAACAAGCTTATTACAAAAAGAAAACCAAATATTATAACTACGATAAATTAAAATTAAAATATATATTTTTTAAATCCTTTCTATTTGCACAACAGAAGACCGTGAAACACAGAAATTACTCCACAGTCAAGAGCTATGCTTCTTAATGATGATTGAACGAATGAATAAATTTTACTTGAATGAAGGGTTGACTGCCCTAACGTAGCTGTAGTTTCACTCTCCTGAGATAAAGAAGAATCTAACGACACCTCGCTCTCCGAAATCTGTCAAACCGTTTAGGCTATAGAAGACCCACAGAAGAGGAAAAATTTTTAGTGAGAAGACCAAATAGGAACTGACAAACTTATATACCTACACACTTCACACATTTACATCCGACTTTTCTTTACTTTTTTTTCCTCTCATGTGTTGGCTACACACGTTGTTTATTTAGTCAGTGTCAAGTATTGTAATATTTCAATTGAAGTCAAATATTTCACAATTAAATAAGTCTCACTTCTCAGTCATAGTCTCAGTCATGCAAAGTAAGTCACGGTCAAGTCAACGTCATGCCCCAGTAAAGTAGTGGAGACTTACTAGCAAATAATAATTTATTGACATAATTATACATTAACTGACTTTTAATAATTTAGAGTTTCACAACATTATACTATTCACCAACACACGTGCACGTTCACGAACTCTTAATTGATAGAAATCCACCATTTCTACACATTAAGGTGCAACGTTTCACTCAGCGCGGCAAATTCAAAATTTCTTGCGTTTTTTGTCAATTACAGCTTAATTACTCATCGTAGGTTCATGAAAATGAATTTTGCGGTAGTAAATAGATTGTTTCAAGAAATTACACCAACCAAAAATTCAAGTTGAAAGCTAGTATAAGTACACTTCTCACTAAACCAAAAATCAAGATGAAAATCAGCTTATTGAGATTCGTAGCTAAACCAATATTATATAGGTGATCATTTCATCCGTAATTTCTTGATACGACCTATTTATTGTCCCAAAATTCGTTTTTATGAACCTACGACGAGTAATTAAGCTGTAATTGACAAAAAACGCAAGAAGATTTGAATTTGCCGCGCTGAGCGAAACGTTGCACCTTAACACTCGAAATAACACAAGTTTTGAAAAATAATACAATGACGCAACATGACTTCTTCACGTTCCCGCCAAAACTCAAAAAACTTTGCTTTCTCTCGGACAGTCTGGTAAAAAAACTTTTCCCGCGAATCGCTAAAACTATGCAGGTCCGTAAAACGAAGGTTTTATTCGGCAGTTAACGAGCGAAAATACACAATAAAGTATAGCAGTTTATATGAGCTAAATGCGGTTAAACTTTTATGTGTTTCGTGCTTGTTGTTTTTTGAAATACCTACACCGTTTTGGGTCACAAACTGTGTTTGTGTTCAGTGTGTCAAACGTGTGAAGTCGCAGTTTTATTTCTCTTTTTAGAAGCTAAAAAGTCGCAAAAAAAAACTTAACATATAATCTACTGCAAATAATAAGCAACATGCTGGCAACACAGTGATTACTTTTATATGTAGTTTGCGTCGTTTGGGAAATGTAGGAATTGCTTAACTAACACAACGCAACCTATATAACCTAGCATAATCCATTATTAATAGCACAGCCGTCCCTACCTCTTCCATAAAAATCCTCTTCATGCTAAGGTTGCCTGGATGAGATAGCGAGATTCAAGTGATAAGGCCGCCAGTTGTTACACTAGTTTTAAGTTGTTTTTTTTTTGTATTTTGTGTGTCATTTCTTATCTATCTATCTATATACGTTTCAACAAATCGCTACTATACTAAGATCGTATCTACGTCTTAGATACAAATGCCTTCCTGTAGGTACTATAATTATCGACAGCCGGCAATAAAACACAACTACACTAACTGTAAACCAAACAATAGAAAGTCATCCGCCCCTTGACTCAAAACCACCACAAAAAGGTCACTTCATTAACATTCGAACCACGATCAAACTCCCGAGGTATGGTTCCAATGAACCCTACTCTTCAGACCTCCTTTGTCTCCACATCACGTACTTTACCATATCATCACGCTTCGGATGTGGCACTAACTGTCGAAGCACTTTTACGGAAAAATAGCCCCTAATAAGTGCTATGTGGGTTGATAATCGGGGGCACGCTGACAGTCTAGTGCTGCTTCCGATTTTGACTTTAAAGAGGTCGGAGGTAGATACGTGATTGAAGGTATTTAATTACCAGTGTAGTTAGTAAAAATACTAATACTAACTAAATATGACTCAGTGGTAGAAACTCTGGCTTATGTGAAGGAGATCTCGGGTTCAATTCCCGGCCGAACAGACAATTGTTTGGGCGATAAATATTTATAAAAGAAACTCTTCACGATATTACCACTAGGAGCACACGTCACACCCGCGCAAACGCCTATGACCACAGCCAACGTGAGCACGAAATCGCGCACGCGCCCTCCCCCGCGCCCTCTAGTTTAACGTGTGCAATCCTTTACTTTGTTATGTAAAAAATATATTATTATGTTTGTTCGTTGCTGTATTGATTCATGTAGCCCCCCTATTCCTCCATGGTGTAGCATAAACGGCTCAACAGATTTCGATATGCTAGGTATTTAGATTCGGCTTCAGTTCCGAAATGTCATAGTCTAAATTTAGCATCCGGGTTTATTTTTTACCATCAGCCAGAAGATATATCCCCATAGAGCTCCATACTGAACGACAATGTGCCATTTGCATCTACTTATTGACCGCTACTAGCACAATCTCGCTTGCAACCTAATAGAAAGCCTAGCTCGTGGGAGGGTACGTCTTCTTGTAACTACTTTCTGAGAATTAATAAAAAAATATAAAAAAAACAAGCCTTTTTCAACGCACGTACCAAACCGCTCATGACAGAGACGTGAAATTTGGACCCAATACTCTTCAAGTTGTCTAGGTGGACAATAGGAACGGATTTTGAAAAAAACCATCTCTAAATGGGCGAAATGATCCCCCGAAGTTTATATGAAAATAAAAAAAAACCTACTTCATAAATGGCCTGTTCATAATTTTCGCCTGATGCTTTAGAGAAAATTTAATCTTATATATTAGTGTTGTAGAGTTTTTACAAGTTACCAATTCAATTTGACCTCACCGGATAAAATTCTGAGATTAAAACATGTATAGGTAGAGATTATTTTTAGATTATTTCTTGGTGGTATTTGATATATATTATATATCAATATTTCCCATACTCAGATGGATGATCTGGGATGCCATATCCAAGTATGTTTTACAAATCGACCAACGCTGGGTTTCTGTACATTATTAAACCACTTTAAGAACTTACTTCAAGCACCTTCAAGTCAGGATAGTATTTGATATATATAATACAATATTTCCCATACTCAGATGGATGATCTGGGATGCCATATCCAAGTATGTTTTACAAATCGACCAACGCCGGGTTTTTGTACACTATTTTACCACTTTAAGAACTTACTTCAAGCATCTTCAAGTCAGGATTGATGCAACACGTCATGCGTTTCAAAACCGCGGACAAAGCTATGACCCCGTAATCTTCTCAGGCCACGAAACAATTGTTTGCTCGTATTTTGTACTTACATACTCGGTTCTGCGTGCAATTGTTCCTAGACAACGTAACAAGAAATGTGTAATCAGTTATTTAATAAAGCGGTAACGTCGTTCCGCGTTGAGTAATTAAGGGTTTTCTATCAGTTTTTGTCTCTTCCGTGAGTTTTGTTTTCAAGTAATTAAGGTATTTATTTCGTTACCTTCTGCGTAATTCGAAGTTTTGTTCAAGATTTAATTGATTTCTTTAACGGTATGCTTGTGCTATAATATCTTCACATCTTCAGCCAGGAGACGTCCATCGTAGGACAAAGTCTTCCTCTTTAGAAAAGGGGTGGGTTGACATTTATTATTATCGCAGGACGCTCACCGTCTTCTTAGAAGACGCTGCTGCCCGTCAATTGGTAGTTTTGGTCGCAGTTTCAGGATATACCCGGGTCATGTCATTTCATATCAGGGTGTGGTAGACGGTACTCTATATCTCATCTTACTCTCTAGAAGAATAAAAAAAAACCTGACTGTAAATAGGATATGACACACCGGAAATAAAGAGGAATGCAACGACACTTCACTTGTCAAAATCGGGCAAGCCTCTGAGGCTAACAATAGGGTCAAAAATACATACTTACGCACTTACAAACTTCCCAAAAATATTAAGTATCCTCCTTCTTGGGTCAACGGAAAGAAGCAGTTGAGGTTGAAAGGGAAATTGCGACGCAGCTGTTCATACAATGCAGAAGTATGTAACCAGCACTGTGAGCACAGATCATACCCTAGAATCTGCAATCGGGACGTTCGATGCGCACCACGCATCATTCTAAATACACTTATAACAAATAACTGTGATTGGTTGATTGTTAGGCGGAAGTAGGCGTAACCTTGAGATAGCCAATGAGCCTTGAGCCGCGCCTTCCTCAAACCTTAGTGACTTTTTGTAGGAACAACGAATCTCGTAATGCGTTATCTAGTGTGATCTGTGACTGTGAGAGACTAGATATGAAAGCAGATCTGCAAGGCTAAACGCTTTGCGCAGGGAGTGGGGTACATGAGCATGTTTCCATTGCTGTCTATCTACCTTTTGACCTTATTCTGGCGTCTGAATTTCACCACCACATTCCGTCAAAAGTCCCACCTCCACATCTTGAAAGCCTGGAAATCCCACACAGTTCATTTTTGTCGGTCTATTCTTGCGGGCACTGGCAAGATGTGGAAAGCCCTGCCCCTGATAGATAGATAGATAACTCTTTATTGTTCACACCAGAAATAACATACAAATGACCAAAAAAAAACAACTTAAAACTAGTGTAACAACTGGCGGCCTTATCGCTTAAAGCGATCTCTTCCAGGCAACCTTATACCTGATAGGTCTTTCCGCAGCTATACAATTACAGGGCATTAAAAAGGACTTATTATAAATTACATTTTCGGTCTGGCACCGCGTCGGCAACACCATTCGTGCTGCAGGCGTCGATTTGCTTACCACCAGGCAGACTATCAGCTAGTTTGCTGTTCTTTTAATCTACCTAGACTATATAGAGTTTTAAAGTAATGTAGGTAAGTAGATTTTATTGGAACAAGATGTTTCAAACGGCAAACTGCAACTTGCCAGCAGAAATATCTCAGCTTTCTACATAAGCAGTAAGCGGTAAACATAAACATTTTCCGGGTGTTTACAAGTTTTCACTGCGCTCAGGTTCAACGTTCTGATAAGGAGTTCGAGGAAAGTGAAACAAATCGATCTCTGCGACACTAATTTACACTGACGACGGACGTTTCTCGTTCGTACATTTTATATTTGTAATGAAATAAATGTTTTTGGAACGTTTTCTTTATTAAAATAATTGACAATGTCTTAAATACTAATTATCTCATCAACACTTCCAATTATCATTTATTTAAGCGAATGATAAGATGTTATACTGCTGCATGCTGCTGGGATATCGGTCTAACCTCGATGGGTCATTAGGTTATATCCACCAAGCTGGCCTAGTACGGGTTATCGGATTCACATACGCCAAAAAATGTCTTCTATTTATAAAATATAGTTTTCCTAACAATGTTTTCCTTAAGCGAAAAACCGGTGGTGTATCCGTACGTAAGTTCCGAAGAACTGATGGTTTCGGGCCCGCCCATAGGTTCGTACCTGCGATCACCATGAATGTGAGGCGAGTGTGCTTCTATACTGAGCTACCACGACTCATAAATGTTCTTCTATTGCGTTATTATGGTATGTAATTATTCGTAAATCAAATTAATAGTTTTACTAAAACATGTTAACTATTGTACCTATTACTACTTTGAATATCATCTTCAGTTTGAAAATGAATTTCCGCAAAGTAACAAGAACATAATACAATTAAAAATAATACAATGGAATTGTTCCTTAGAACCGACCCTTTAAGACCACAAATAGCACTGAAATTTATCTGTAAAATAAAAATAATTGACGTAGTCATTGTCTGATGTTCCATCATCTCATGTTACTCGCACTCTCAACAGTAGATTAATGCACCCGCCGAATAAGACTTCGTCGTCTGCGGAGGCCCATAGTGTAGAAGTTACGTGACTAGATTACCTATTAAAGTTTGGCGCCGCATGAAACTATGTTTGTACCAACCGAGAGGCTTTTTTATAAATTATGGAGATCTAGATGTAAATTCCAGTTGGCACATTTTTGTAACGTAGTTTTTTGAAATGAAATGAAAAAATGAAAATGTATTTATTGCAGCAAACATGGTCCTTAAGATGTTACAGAGAATAGCGTCTCATGTTTGGACGTTGCAATTATTTCATTATTTCTTCGTTTGTGTTTGCGTTTCGCGAGGCGTAGGCTCCACTCGGAAGTGTAGGCTTGTGTTTGATCACAACTTTTCTGCACTGTGTTGATTTCGTTTCGTCAATGAAAGGCTCAAATTCAGAGTGATTTTTGTTCCAAAATAGAAATTTGATTGTTTTTTTTTTAAATTATTTCTCCATAATTAAACATACATAGCATTTTTCTAAAAATGTAAAACAGGTCACTGATTTCTATTTTACTAAGGGCTGATTTTTTAATCATCTGATTACTGTTAGATATCTGAGGAATAAATATGGCGGTTTCACAGCTTTTGTATAGAAAATGTATCAAACCGCAATATTATTCTTCAGATAACAGTTATCTTCTCGATTGAAAAATCAGCCTTTAGTAGATTATAGGATTCAGTGGACAGGTACATGGAATAGAGCAACGCGGCCCGAACGGTCCGTTACCCGCATTGCTGAGTAAAAGCCTATGACATAATTACTTTCATACTTTTTAGTGTTGAAAATGCTTTATTTAAATTTTTCCTATGCGTTCTGCTCAGTGCAGTGCTTTTCTGTTACTCGTGATCTTCTTCAGTTAGGATTTCAGGTTTTCTACATTAAAAAAAGAGAGAAAAAAAAAACTTTAATAATATATAGAACCAGAACCTAAATAACTTTAACCAAAAATAACTTTATATAAATAAAAGCAATTTCATCAGAACCATATAATATAATATTTTAATCGAGATTATCTTGGCGCCACTTGCGAAATACGTATCATTGAGGACTTCCTTTGGCTATCTGTTCTGTGGTTTTCTACATCAGTTCCACTTCACCAAATGATACTCTCTGAATGCAAAATGCTTGACATGTTGATGAAAATACCAAAATCGCTATATGTATGCCAATACTATTTGAGAAGTTCTCCCAATTCCTCATCAAAATGGGACCAATCTGGAAGTATCTTCTTTCAAATTAAAAAAAGAACTTTCCGAATAGGTTCATAAGTGACGGAGTTATGAGGTAAAACAAACATTAAAAAAAAAAACAGTTTTTTTGGAAGTCGGTTAAAAAAAAAGTATGTAGTTGAAAAGTTCATGACAAATCGATGCTTTCTGCCCTTGGTTTGTTCCCAGCCATTGTTTCAATGACTCAGTATCTCCGACGCTGCCTTATTGGGGAACAATGCTTGCTTCCTATGTGCCTAGACTTGATTTAATTGCTGTTGCAGTTTTATAGCAAGTGCCTCCGAAGATAGTAAAGGAATATTCCTATACTTACTGTAAATTTGATATTTATCAGTATAGAGTAAATTGACATTATCCATGTAATCATGTTAATCGTCTAGGTGAATAGGAAATGACTCCCAGTTTTACGGTTGATCTGGTCTTCGAGGGTAGCATGGCCAGACTTGACAGCTTGCGCACTTAACTCTCCATACTTGATAAATCTATGCACAAGTTAAATGTTTTCTTTCTTCAAGTCCTGCACTGAATTTTCCTATGGGATGTATTTTGAAATTGTGACTTTCGCATTTACACGAATCAGCCTACATCATCAGCCATAAGACGTCCACTGCTGAACATAGGCCTCCCTCTTATAGCGCCACACCGACCGACAACGGGCCACTACAGCCTACATCTCTTTGAAATACGGAAGCGAGGTCCTGGATTACTAGCACAGTTGAGTCGAAGGCGTAGATCTGATGGTATATCTGACAGAGTCCTAGATGATGAACTCCTTTTTGAGACTGGCCGCATTCTCTCTATAAGGATTTTATATATTATTTTTTTTATATTTGAATACTGTTTCTTTTATTTTTGCTACGTCAATAAACTTTTACGAATCGAACCAGCACCTGTATTTCTGTGTACCATAATGAGAAACAGTCTAGCCGTCGTGGGCCACATGCAATCCGGTAGTGATAGTTTCTTCTGTGGATTCACGATGCCTTAGTGCATGTTCAACAGCTGACGACGATACATTTTCAAGTAAAGGCTGTACACAACTGTATTAAGATATTTGCGAAAATAACTTTATAAACAATAAACCATAGCAATGCCTTGGTGTAGTGGGTCAAGGCTTTTAATTCACAACACTACAGTTCTATGCTATAACATATATAAGGTAGATTAGGTAGGCACATGAAGAGTTATTGCATATCGCCCACGAATATCATAATCACTCCTACAGTCGATTAAAATCATTGTTTTTGATGGTAATTACACAGGATCGGCATTGCCATTATATATATGGAATTATTATTTAATAGCGCACCAATTTAGTTTCTCCTTTTTATTTTATCTTGATCTTGAATCGGTGGTTTTGTAACGACAATGACTCTATGAGACCATGTTTTCAAAAATCTTTCTGATGTCTGGTTGATGCAGCGCGTGACCACAATGTTGGGGTTTACTGCCCTTGCCTTTAGGCGAGGCGATGCCGTTAACATGCTGGGCATTGCTGAGAACGCTGCTAACTGCTAGTTGGCATTTGTATAATCTTTAGACCTTCGATGATCTATGGGTAATCCGACAATTGTTTTGTTTAGTAGGCTAAGTAGTTTAGGTAGTTTCCTAGTGCCACTGATCCGGTTAGCTGACGATGGTCAAAAGGCCATCGAACTAAGGTGGAACTGGGCGGGACAGTGGATCTAACAGAGAGTTAGGCCCAGGCGGAGATGGTATAGAATGCACTAGACTCCTTTTGTAGCAAAATGAAAGCTTTAAACTTTAAAGAGTAAAAGCAGAATACCAGCAGTGGGACGGAATCATCTAAAATAATAAAAAATAATATTAATGACCACGAAATTTCTTTCAAGGTAAACATCAATTATTTGATGTATGATCGTGACATTTACGCGAAATGCGAAAGTTTGTGTGTAAGTGTGTAGGTGTGTTTGTTCCCGTTCAACACTATAACGGCTATGAAAACTGACGAGGTTTTGATACATTTTGTTTTAATAAAACGGGAATACTCACGTTAAACGTTGTGCAAGGCAAGACGAGGTCGCGCGCGGGTCTCGCTGAGCATTCCTTGATAAAGGTCACCGAATGTGATCGAAACTATAGTCGGAATAACCGACTCAATTTAACGTGAGTATTCCCGTTTTATTAAAACAAAACTATAACGGCTGATCCGATTTGAATGAAATTTGGTATGGTATGGAAGGTTGGTATGGATATAGCTTATACCCTGGATTAACAGATATTTTTATCCCGGAAAAATATTCGGTTTCTGTAGAATAGCGGGTGAAACCGCGGGGTGCTACAGCGGGTACAGTTAGTTTTAATAGAAATAATTGTAATCATCTTTCACTATCCCTCATAATATTTATTACCTTATACACTTTGTTCCCACTAACAATCTTTGAAAGGTGGCTTCCAGTTTGTACCCGACTGTCACGGAAGTAGAGTGATGTTTCAATCAGAAAATGGTCTACTCAGCTCCCAATAGGAAAGTCGATTGCATTGCACTTCATGTATCCTCCTTTTATTTAAGTGTAGATCTCATAAATCAAAATAAGATTAACATCTCGCATTCTTACACCGAATTCAACAATGACCTACATAACTACAACTGTAATTAAATAACTATTTTTTAATCAGACCGTACCTAAAGGTCAGCGCTCGATATTTACATACATGCATGGTTGTGCAAATAAGTTTGTGCTCGCGAGGTTACTGTTCCCAGAACTAGTTATTACCATGTAATCGCAAGGCGTTCTTTCTTGTCTAATAAGATTCCCAGCATAGAATTGAAACTGTTCCCATGTTGCTCCTTTCCTTTACTTAGCTTGCAAAAAATATTTATTAGATACATAGCTGATCGCAACTTTGTACGTGGTGCTGCTCGGCCGTCGGCCACCTGGGGCCCTATTCGGAGATATCAAATCAAAAAATCAAAATCAAATAATTTATTCTTCAATAAATAAGATTAAATATATATAAAAATATTGTAGCTTAAACGCGCATTGTAGTGTCATATAGCACCTACACTAAGAATTACTTCATGTGCCGTAGGTGTCTACAAACCTTCATAATTATAAATTATAGGAGCCGTAACCAAATCGAAGACCAAATCGAAGACAAGACTGGCCACAACAATAGCATCTACTCAGTTGCCCCTAATATTGCCATCGTGGTAGACACTCAGAAAGATAATAAGTTTTTGTGGAAAAATATATTTTTCCAGGCAAGCTTTTATAAAATCCCTTATTGGTACTGTAGGCTGATCAATGAGTCCAAACTTCAATAATCTACTGTTTGAGGAGTTCTTTTTTCCACCTTCCGTCTCCATCATCAGATCAGCTCGCTTCATAATATTGTATTGTCATCGGAACTTGACAGGCATGCAAAATGTCAACTCAATTGAACAAGGGCATCTAGTCTATAATTTGACATGAACATTAACATACATACATACGTACAAGTTAAATAAAAGCTTTTAAATTAGTCATTCCTGCGTTTTTTTTTAATTAAAACTCTTTTTTATTTTCCAGATAACATCTTTTGTAAACAAAGGTAGAGGACAATCCTCTCAATCAACTTGAGACGATGTAGTTTCCACTTCCACTTAATTTTTCTTCTGACTCTTACCGACAATGGACTTCAGATCTATCAGAAGGAATATAAATGTACCTAATCTAGACAAGCACTGAAAGAAATTCATTAAATCTGTCCAGGGATGTGACGATTCTAAAAGAAAGATATTGATAAGCATAAACATTAACTACCTGTCATACAGAAAGCCCAGGCGCAAGGGTTTTGCTAGGGATGTAATTCCAAAGGAAGAAAAGATGTCGACAAGCAACGAACTGAGTGATATGGATTCTCCGAAGCTGGCCATGAAGCCGGCTGTCAGTAGGATATTTTGCTGCAGCGTTACAGCTGCTTCTGGATTCATAGCTGCTTATGCTTTGGTAAGTTTTTTATTTTTTATTATCTAAGTAATTATTGTTTTAATTGACTTCTCATAATTTTAGAATATTTTTATACATTAACTCCGAGTTAAACTTGTGATATTTCGAAAACTCTCTATTGATGTTATCTTAGGACTTCAAATATTTCAATATTATTTTAAATATTAAATTTGTGATTCAGTTATTTAATTTGTACACTACAATAATTTTCATTAATATATAGTTTTATGATTTGAGGTTTTTTGCAGCCGATTGATCACAATCTTCTAAAAAATTATCAATCATCTTTCCTATGCGAAGTCCCTCCGATAATTAGAAGCGGCGTGGTGTGTGTGCGGCTTTATGTGTGCAGCTTTGTTTTTAATTTGGGGGTGCAGTGGTGGCGTAAGACTTTGTTTGGTTGGTTTAATGTGTATGTAGATTTTTTAGACGATTGTGATCAATCGGCTGCATTGATATATTTCATTATACAATACAAAAAAATATAACTTTATTATACACCAAAAAGACAATTAAACTTAAATATCATAATGCATTGGTATCAGTTATTTAAGTACTTAATATTACCTAGACTTTTATATTTTTGTGTTTCTTATAATATAACTTATAAGTTATAACCATAGCGTCCACGATTTTTCCAGTCTACGGAAAAACAAAAAGGTTTTGATTATTAATCTTTGGGAAGATATTCGCTTGGAGAGAATCTGTCTCAAGTTAAAGTTACGCGGTTTCCACTTGCATTTGCTTAAAAACTTCTTAAGCAGTTTGAAGGTGAAATCAAATACTTATTCTAGAGACTAGAAAATCTCAATACATCACATAACTTATGCTGTCTCATGCAAACATTTTACGAATTCATTCACGTAGGAAATCTAATGACCAATCTAAGATGAACTTCCATCCCGCTAGTTTAATTCCGCGATAGAGCTGTTTTAGTGCCATTCTAAGAGTTCAGGCTGGCTGGTGGCTAGAAACCTTGCAGTTATCTCATAGGATGACGAAACTGGGTGCAGAAGTGAGAGTTAAGTTAGCTACGGTCTTTATAAGGGCGTTTGCGTGTATACCTGCAAGTCTGGGACATACCTATAAATAAAATAGACATACATAATAAAGAGCATACGTACCTAATAGTTGTAGGTAAACTTTAGTCGTTTCGTCCTACTCTCTATGTAGATAAATCATATTACAATTTATAATCTACAACGCCAGTGCAAGCGTATCTGGAACCATAGGACCCGGGCGATTGGCAGAAGTTCATTTTGGCAGTTCTTTCATAAGTTAAATTTCAAAAACAAGCTGTTAAATATTTATTCCAATTTGAGGGAACTCATTAAATATTATATGCTGATATATTATTACAGTGATTTTGGTATTTTCATCAACACGTCAAGCATTTGCAGTAAAAAAGTATCGTTTGGTGAAGTGGAACTGATGAAGAAGACCACAGATGGCCACCGGAACTCCTCATTGATACGTATTTCACGGGTGGCGCCAAGATGATCTGCGACTATGACGAGGCATATTTAAATAAATGGTTGTGATGAAGTCGCTTTCTTTTTGTTAAAACTACGCTAGCACCAGCAAAAAGATGAGGCAATTAGGCCCCTCCCCCTTTCATTTTTTCCGCACTTGACCAATTACAAAAATATTGAGATCGTCATAAGAACAAAAATGATTATGTAGACTACTTACACATGACTACATGTGGACCTAGTCTACCTACCTAAGTAGATTGATCGTTTCACTCGAAATTATTGATAGGTAAAACAAAACTTACAAAATTTTGGGCACTTCCTCTAAACATAATCCTGAATCCGTGCCTGTACAGCTTACTTTACGTATAAATGATAAGAAATCGTTAAATTCCAGGTTGCATACGCCATAGCCCTGATCTACGAGGTAGTATGGGTGGTGGAGTCTCAGAGCGGGCTGCCGGTGCCGTCAGCCTTGCTGATGGCGTGCTACTGCTTCGTCATAGCGGCATCTGTCACGCTCGTCCACGGTCTCATATCTGTGAGTTTTTATATCATCAGCCGGGAGTCCCCTGCTGCTTCTCTGTTTGCTTTGCTTTCTTGAGGGTAATGTTTTAGGGTGTTTAAAAGAATGTATATATTTGTGTCTTCGTACTCCCTCGAGATCTCCTCCTGGCTAGCCCGGAGGAAGAGCGAGAAGAGGGAACAGGTGGCAAATGAAGATGAGGCCCTAGAGACTTAGAGAGTACCAGTAGAGACAGTAGAGAGTACCAGTACCACAAAGCCACCCTGACCACATTGGACCATATGGCTGTTTGAGAGGCATCTGGCAATCACACCCTCTCTAAATTTGACTGCCCCGGTGGCTCAGTTGGTAGTGACCCTACCTTCTGTGTCTGGGGGCGTGGGTTCGATTCCCATCTAGGACAAACATTCATGTGATGAATATTTGTGTTTGTTCTATGTCTGGGTGTTAATATCCATATAAGTATGTATTTAAAAATATCTATGTACGTATATCAGTCTCTGGCAGCCATATTACAAGCTTTGCTTAGTTTGGGGTCAGATGACCGTGTGTGTAAAAATGTCCCAGATATTTTATTTTTATAAAAAAAATCCCTGGGGGCAGTGTTCCCCAGCGTCCTACCACGGCCAGGAGGCACTCCCTCGAAGCCGATCCCCCTACCCCCGCTACACAGTGGGGGGAAGAACCCGTGATTGATTGTGTCTTCGTATATATTACTCCTGTAGCGTAAACTGTATGACCGATTTTGAAGAGTGGGCGTCGTTTGTATTCTTTTTTACATCCGGAGTGTAATAGACTACATTTTTTATTCGGGCTTTTTTGTTTCTCTTTACTTGTTATTTTTAAAAGACTTATAGAATCGCTGCTAGCCTGGTAATCTGTATTAAAGTAATTAATGTAACTTGAGTTTTCTGCAATTTTCAGAAAAACAACAGATGCCTGCTCGCTTGGCTGATTACAGTAATATTGGTGCTGATCCCGGAGTGCGCCTTGGTTTTCTACATGTCCATATATCATTGGGTAAGTAAAAATCACAGAACCCATACCTCCCAGCCCTCTTATTCCAAAGCGATTCTACTTGAAATCTGAACTCTGGATCTGTTATCCTGGCTGTACCACTCCTAACAGTCGTGACCACACACCAACGAGAGAAAATAAGAAGAAAATATATTTCTCTCTCATTTTCGGGACCGCGGTCTGCGCCAACCAAGTTGTTACGTGCGTAGATGATGCAGGCAGAGAGTGTAGATCTCGCATCGAAAAATCTGGGAGAATAATACCTTTTCGTTTAAACTGAGCTGAGCTTCCTTTCATAATTTTGCACTATCATTCCCCTGTCTCCAGCCGGTGATAATTCAGATAGGTGTTAAACGTTTAAGCATCAGTCCACTTCAGTCTTCTGCTGGACACTGGCTTCTCCCAAGGCATGCCAACTCAAGCAAACCCAAGCAAAAAAACCAGATCCTCCTCGGCTTTATTATCGACCTTCCTCGGCTAAAGACAAGAGCTACGGGTGCCGTTTGGAACCCCTTCAAATTAGTTTAAATTTTAAAGCTTAAGCGTTATACTTTTGAATTACAGGGTTTGCAAGGAGTGTACGGCGGCGCGGAGCTGGCCTGCTACGTGGCGCGGCTGCCTGCCATCGTGTGCGGGGTGGTGCTGGTGCAGTCTGCCTACGCAATACGGGAAGCCAGGTACCCATACTTTTGCTTACTAGCAGGCGTAGACAACCTCTGAGCCCATAAGGTTCTCCCAAACCCCAGACCAAGAACCCCAGACGCCAAGGTGAGCTTTCCTGGTCAGAAAATTGTATTGTTTAAAGTTCTTCTCAATTATTTGGTTGCGTTCTTAGGTCAAAACTAGATATATCAGCTTGCACAAGATAGAGAAATAAATGTTTTTACAAAGATATAGCACTAATAGAAATGTCGAGAGATGGAAATGTCATCCTATCCCGGAGAAGTATCCTTGTGGGGCTTATGTAATGGATTTAATTCGGTTTATGCAACGATATGATTCAAATTAGAAAAGCTTTTGGAATGGAAACTTCCTGTACGCAAGTTTTCGAAAAACAAGTTCCCGTAAAGCGCCTGTCTATTGTGGAATAGCATAGATATAATTCAGGCACACCTAGATATCTTCAAAGCTAAAAGTGCACACCTCTCCACTAAATAGTCAAATAATGTATATTATGTACTAATAGGCAATAGCTTATATAGTACTAGTTGTATCCTGCGACTTCGTTCGCGTGGACGTAAAAAAAGTATCCTATATCCGTCTTTGTGATATTATACAGTAACTCCTTATCAAATTTTATCAAGATCTGTTTATACGTGATAACGTGATAAATATCCTAACAGAGAGACAAAGCTACTTCCTATAGTTCGCTAGATGGCGTTGATCCATTTTTGTGCATTTTTGACATTTTGTGCAGTTCTGAATCGCGCAAGCGAAGTTTTTTCGTCGAGACGAACGTATTCATTTCTATACCTCTAAGCTTTGTTGATCCTAATACGACTGCGGCTATATTCCTCTGAATTATAATATTAGTTAGGAAGTTAGGATAACAAGACAGCTTATCAAAAAAACAACGAAATGTGAAACGAGTATGTAATAATTAGGAATGCAATTGAACTAATGCGTGTAGAACTGTAGACGTCATGAAGAGATAGAAGCGCCCTAGGAGGTGGAACCAGTCTATCTCTAGCTCGCTGACTTCTATTAAGTTTTCTTTGGTTATAAAATAATTGTTGATATATTAATATTTTCCTAGAAACGTCGGGTATCCCACCGGAGCGCCGGTGAGCGGCAGTGAGTTCGACGCTAGTCATTACGTTCCGGAGGCGCCGAACGCTTTTACCAATGATGGCTTCATGGGGGACAATGGTACGACAGTTGTTTCCATATACTATGGTTGTATCTACACCACAGAACATATAATTTTTCTTTTTTTTTCATATATTTTTTTTCACTCGCTTTTTGTACACCGCGGTTTCATTTAAGTTGAGAGACCTCAAGTTACATTTTTACGATGAGAGTCACGGTCATCAAATCCTAAATATTAGCCTATGACATTCTGGACTTAAAGAGGGTTCCAAAGTCACATCCCTCGTCAAAATCTGTCAAGCTGTTTACGCTAAAGGAGATATAATATAAGAATACACAAACATACATAATATTTTACTGTCTTGTTTCTACAGTGATGATTTTCAAGTATTTTTCCTCAACTTCCGCAGGTAAATCTGGGTCAATGCCCGATCTCCGTCGTCACCTCGCCTCCCGGCAGTCCAACCACTACCCGCCAATACTCCAACCACCACCCGCGTACTGGCAACACCTAGCGGACAGACAGTACGCGGCCAGCCTCCGAGGCTTCCCTAAGCAATACCAGCAACAACAAATGTACGGAACCTGGGTCGGACCACGGCAAGGACCTGGACAAGGCCCGGACTATAAACGGAGACATTCCGTCGTTGGTGCTTTCACCGACGAGTACCCCAAAGGCTATGAGTTTGAAGACCGAATGGACTGCAAGAGCGAGATGGCATATCCATATTACAGACCTTATCCATATGATCCACGGATGATGTATCCTCCAGATTATGATCCTAGGTTTTACCCGGATTTTAAAAGAGAAGACGCGGCGTATGGGGTTAACTTACTGAGACATGATTACCAGTTCGGGTCGAGGGAACGAGTGTTCTATAATTTGAGGAATAGTCATACGTCTGTTGGTAATGAGTCGGACGATTTGACGAAATATAAAGATGTCGCTCTATAAGATCCTTAACACAAGTGATTATCCCCATTCTTACAAGAATCGCGAAGGGGCGACCACGATTTTTGCGCGAACTCAATCGACCAATAACAGCGCGAAAATTTAGCGCGCGTTGTACAATACTTTACATTGGTAGATCGAAGTTTTCCGCGTTACTAAAATTGGCCTCCTGCGGGAGTGTAACTAAAACTGTAAAACAGTACTTTCTACATAACTGTCTATGTAGTAGGCTAAATATAAATAGACATATCTATTAAGGTGCAACGTTTCGCTCAGCGCGCGTAATTCAAATTTTCTTGCGTTTTTTGCCAAATACAGCTTAATTACTCATCGTAGGTTAATGAAATCTAATTTTGCGATAACTAATAGATTATTTCAAGAAATTACACCAACCAAAAATTCAAGTTGAAAGCTAGTATAAGTACATTTCTCACTGAACGAAAAACCAAGATGAAAATCAGCTTATTGAGATTAGTAGCTAAACCAATGTTATCTAGGTGATTATTTTACCCGTAATTTCTTAAAACAACTTATTTATTGGCGCAAAATTGGTTTCAATAAATCCACGACGAGTAATTAAGCTGTAATTGACAAAAAACGCAATAAAATTTGAATTTCGCGGGATGAGTGAAACGTTGCACCTTAAGAATACGAATATTACACGCTCATTTGCGGTTATAAGGTGCGGTGGTCCGCGCAAACCAAATCCACGGGTCTGTTAGCACTGTTACTATAGCTGCCTATCAAGCTACTTACCTATTATATTTTAGATTATAATCACTAAACTCTCTATATATTTTTGTTTAACATGATAGGGAACTGGAGTCGTAAATGTGCATCCATTATTAGCATGCATTAGATTTGCACAATCATTTTAAAAAAAAATACCGAAACCTAGTCTACTATATCAGGTATAATATACAGTACTAGGGGTCTTTGATAAAGCTATCTGTCCTCTAATAAAATACTTGGGGCAGGCAGGAAATAATTAGTTCGATCTGTCCCCTTGTTAGTAATAGGGGGACAAATCGAACGTCTTTTTCCTGTTTGTCTCCTTGAGGGGACAGAAAGGAATATTCCACCCTATTCCACCGTTTCCTTGTATAAACTACCTAGTTCGTTTTTTTAGTTTATATTTCGATAGGTAGTTATATACCTAAAATAAGAGGATTGATTAAAAAATTGAAATGATGTAGATACTTTAAATTTTATTTTTACCCAGAAATAAAGTAACATATTTTCATATTTAGCTAGTAAATTATCTTAGTTTTAGCATTGCATAGTAATAAGTAAATGTATACTACCTACCTAATTACTTTAAGTAGATATATTAGGGTAGTTACCTAAATAACCAAAGGTGTATATATATGTTTATAACTATTATTTCAATAAGAAAAGTCAGTACTTTTTACAAAATTAAAGATCATGAAACTACAGTTTGTTATTTTATTCACACACTACTATGTAGTACATACTTACCTTATTTACCTATATTATAGTATCTTATTTATGACACTATCCTTAATCCTTACTTACACTCCGAAACATAACTTGGCACTCTGTGCGTCACTTTGAATGCTGAAAATTTAATAAACTTTGCACTAAAACACCTAATGGCATTTATTTTTGTTTATTAGGTGAAAACAGTCGAAAATGATACTGATTAATTAAGAAAAATTAAGAAAAAGACACAAAGACAGGGACCCTATTCGGAGATATGACATTTTATCTCGGTCACTCTCACTCCCATTAAATTCTAAATTAGAGAGACAGTGACCGAGATAAAATGTCATGTCTCCGAATAGGGGCCCTGAGTGTGTGTACCTCAAAATTGTAAATCTGTACAGGTGGCAATTGAGGGAACTAAAATGTTCCGAAGGTGGTTTTGTTAAGAAATATAATGAAAGCGCCTCTTTTTACCCGACTACCCAAGAAGAAGGGTAATGCTTTTAGCTTAATGTAGCGAGTTCCATAAAAATAACCCTTATTAGATTGAATAGAAAAATTCTAAGAAATAAAAGTAAGTTCATTGTACGCAGTCAATTCCAGTCGGTGTAGTTGGTATAGAAGTAGTTAGTACTTTTCGTTTATTATGAACTTAAGTATTATTTCCATGGTGTGCAGCGGGACAGTCAATTCAAAAAACGCGCTAAACGTTTAGTTCCACATCCACGACTTACCTTACCCTTATTGTCTTCATTATAGTTACTTTACACGTTTCATAACAAACAAAAAAATAAGAAATATTATTTATAAGGAGAATTCTGTGGAAATATCATAAATAAATTTGAAAAAATTGTCAACATTTCCAAAACAAATGCTGTATGAGTATTTATATTTGATTTATATTCTCTTTGGCTGTATGAATCAAATTGATGAGTGAACGAAACGTTAAAAAGTGTGCTGCCATTACACGAATGAGTACTCCCCAAATATTACAAAAAACCATCATGTGATTCTGAAGATCTTAAAAACTACAGAAATAAACCTGATCTAAAATTACTTAGAGCTATAAAAAATAAAAATGTGGTGTGGTTTTTAAATATTAATACTTCATATTTACATTAATAAAGGACAACCCTGCGTTTTTTTCAAGACAGTAATAAATGAGGGTAGATCTCAACACCCTTATTTCGCACAGAGACGACCCGCATTCTTCAGTCAGCTCGTGACCAAGGCCATTGAAACTTGGTCGAAACTCGAGGTATATAAATAAACTATTTTTAGCGTGGTTAAGTCCCGTTTACAAACATAAAATTATTTATAAAGGAGTTGCGGGAAAGGGTAACTTAGTTTTTATAGTTTTGATCTTCAAAAAACTGCCCTTTGGACATTTTGATTATATATATCGGAGAACAGCAGTAAAATTTCACACACAGTCCCTGTCCGGGTCTACAAGTTATATTAAAACAAAACAAATCATACTCGACGCTGAGCGTGCCGCAGTGAAGCGTGAAGTGTGGTCAGGTTCCTTTCGTGTGCCAGAAATGCTTGCAAACGAATTAATATTGTACACAGATTAAAATCGAATTTACAGACTACAGATTATAAATGTGGTGCTTTCCAACCAGACGCCACATTACTATATCTTTGCGACTATATTTCTAAAGCAGGACCGCGTGTAATTGCATGATGTTTATGTTTTATGTTATCAATGCATTTTATTGGCGTTTTTAGCGTTTTTAATATTGCAAATAAACGGGGGTTTTCTGTCATAGAAAAAACATGAAAAGAAAACGATGTAATTATTTTTACGTAGCTATTGAACGTAGTTCAGCTTTACATGTGAGAGCTGAAGTTTATTTCTTACCAGATTATTTAGATATATAGTTCTCGTTATTGTTCACACCAGGAATGACATACATATAACAAAAAAAAAAAACAGCTTAGAACTAGTGTAACAAGTGGTGGCCTTGTCGCTTAAAGCGATCTCTTCCAGGCTTAATTGTATACGACGTGATCAAAATATATAACAACATTCTGATAAACCAATTTTCAAAAAAAGGAGTGGAGGCAAAGCCCATGAATTTTGCTCATTATAGTTTTGGTGTGAACTAGAAGAGTGACCTAATCATTAAAAAAATATTTGTAATCATTTGTTAGATTTCAAAAAAGTCCCTGTAAATAGGGTAATTTTTTGACGCTTCCCCACAATCCACGCTGTGGTGAAGGTTTTCCAAATAAATTGAAAACAGACTATTTCGTTTCATTTTGTCAAACAGTTTTACACTTTATCCAGATGCCATTAAGGCCCAGAATAACTAAGACAAATATATGTCAACGTAGCTTCTATGTCCAATGAAGGATCACTGTGTTCATCTCTGTAGTTCATAGAGCCAATCAGCCGGCTTGCGTTGCGTCCTGTCGTCTTTGGAGCATATTCCTATCTCTTTCGTTCATGTCAGTCAAAAAAATTGTGAACTTCATCTTCACTTTGTGAAGTTAAAATAAAGTTTTTCGATAGTGAAACTATTCCAAAAGTAACTTTATTTACTGTAAAACTAAATAAAGTTGTTTATGTTGTAATGTCAGTGGAAATTGGTGTAAAATAAGTTTTGTGTTTTAAGTTTTTGTGTATGTAACTGTATAGTTTCATCGTTTCGTGTAGGTGTCTCGAAGTACAGTCTCGATAACGTGTGAAAGTGTTATGGTATAAAATTCGGATCCCATTGTTCTGTTTCCTGTTGTCTTGGGAATATTTTTGCGTAAGACTCTTTTGCAATGTGTTGCGAATAACTAACTAGGATTGTAGGCGTTTGGTAAGTAATACCCATTGTTACCAACAATAGCCACACATAAGTTTCTTCAGTCAGGAATCAGGAATATTCTTACTGAACCTTAGTTTCTGAATAACTGAGAATAACTATGAGAGAATAAGCATTCCTTTTGCAATGATATGACACAGGAAAGCACATATAGATGACTTGTGTTATTTTCTTTGTATATTTTTAAAACTATTTTGGGTCAGACAATAGGATAGGCGTTTTAAAAAAAAAATTATCTACAAAAAACAAGAACATCAATCTCCCTTACTTTGGTAGTTGGCAACTAGGCAGGATAGCAGCCCCTTTTGCGTATCATGCCGGCTGCAGCTGGTCCAGCCATCTGTTGTCCTCCAGGAAAGCCAGCAGCTCGCTCACGCCAGCACAGTCTTCCCAGAGCGTACTCAGTGGACCGAAGATCGACATACGTCAATCTTCCATAAATGAATGGTTTAACATATCATACTTATAGCTCTCCGGTATGTCTCTGTATCGGGGATGACATGGAACACACTAAAACTAGGACAACTAACTCCCAAACAAAGCAAAAAAAAATTTGCATCACACAGAAAAGATATAATATTTTTAAAAACAAGCTTGACAATTGGATAATTAAGCAGCAGATAGACTTGACTGACAGTTATTAAGTTTCAACACTGTGATATCTATCACAGCCTACACTGCTCGCCTAACAATATTATAAATGCGAATTTGCATGAAATTTGGTATGGAGGTAGCTAATTCCCTGGAATAACACATAGGCTACTTTTTATCCTGAAAAATTTAACCGTTTCACTAGAAATGCGGGTGAAACCGCGGCTCGCAGCTAGTAAATGATGATGATGGTGAATTCACATATGCCCCTGGGCCCAAGAGGGATTCATTTTGACTGGGCAAAAAAAAAACACTGATAAAGGCATGGTTGAAAATACCTAATTTGTGTTTATTATGTTTCAGCCCGGCAGCTATAAGTAGCTATGATGAATGTGCCATCTCAGGAGAATGCTGCACTCTTGTCTTCTGGTGAGTAATTAAGCTTTTGGATCATGGATCAATTTTTTGTATTTTTGGATTTCAGAGCAAACTAAGGAACTCTTATGGCTCGTCTATCCCTCCTACCATTTTAATACAATGTTTTTTTTTTTAAGACTACGTATAAGAATCAGTATAATTTTCTTCTTGTTTAGATCATTACGACTGCTACATGGGAAAATATTGAAATTAGATAGATAGATAGATAACTCTTTACTGTTCACACCAGAAATAACATACAAATTACCAAAAAAACAACTTAAAACTAGTGTAGGTAAATTAGGTTGTTTTTATTACTAAACAAATAAAGGTACTATTCTGAACTGAGCTGCCAACTGCAACAAGGTACAAGTGCAGCAACTGCATGTGCATGTATGTGTCGTCGGTATATTGTTTGATTCGGCATTACACAAACGCCGTCGTCCATTTACAAACGTTCGCTGGTTTGCAAAATGACGAAGGCAATTTTGTGATGCTTCTCATCGTATAAGAGTTATATGTTAGGGTAACCATTATGTAATTAACATCCACTCCATAGATTTTGTGGAGAGTCATTGACATTTTTCTGTGGAATAGCTTACTTTTTTCACAATATCAGGGTTCGTTTCCCATAGAAAAATTTGTTCATAATGATGAGTACTATGAGCCCTTTACGGCTTACCATACCCTTTCCTTATAACCCTGCATAGATTTAGTAAATAAAATTTATAAACTACATTATATGTATTATGTATTAAATTTACAGTAAAAAAGCTGTGGGCAAAACAAAAATTATGAATTTTATCCGGCACAATAAAGTGTCCATGGAAATAGGAGTTCGAGGATCTCCTGCGGAGTAGGTATTATTGGTATGCAAATTATCTGATACTAGATACTACTGATGCAATATATATTTTTGTAAAGTTGTCAACCCTACCATGGTATGTTAACTTTTTATAATGTAGCACAAAACGCCTCATTGTGGTAACACAGTGTGTGAATAGAGTTTCCCAGGGTTTTTATGTGGCTTGACCCAGTTGTGTTTTAAAACTTGATTACTTACTTTACTTGAAGCCACTACAAACCTTTCTAAAATTTGATATAAGTATATGTTTAGAACTTTACTGTTTTTATAGACAAGTTTATACCCGACTGCCCAAGAAGGAGGGTAATGTTTTTGTAGTATATGTATGATTATGTGTTCCTAATTACCTCGTATAGCCTAAACGGCTTGGAATTCTGTTTTACGTTCGGTGTGACATAGACTCAATTTTTCGGGTATTTTCTTTTTCTTTTAATAATATTATTGAGACGAGGTGTGACATTTATGATGAAAGAGGTAAGGTAAAGAAGTAAAGAAGGCTATAAAGTCTGCACACTACTGCTTGGCGGTTGAGTAACTAAATAAAGGTGTGTTACTTCCCCAGACGGACTTTTGCAAAAGTGACCTACCACTACAAACGATATGTTTCAAAAACTAGTTTTAGGCCACTACTAAGTACTTAGTTTTTACTAAGTACTGCCCCGGTGGCTCAGTTGGTAGTGAACCTACGTTCTGTGCTTGGGGGCGTGGGTTCGATTCCCATCTAGGACAAACATTTATGTGATGAATATTTGTGTTTGTTCTATGTCTGGGTGTTAATATCTATATAAGTATGTATTTAAAAAATATCTATGTACGTATAACAGTCTCTGGCAACCATATTACAAGCTTGGGGTCAGATGACCGTGTGTGCAATAATGTCCCAGATATTTATTTTGTCCCAGATATTTTTACTAGGTGCTTTATGAATATTCATCATCATCAACAGCCAGAGACGTCCACTGGTGAAAAAAGCATCCCCTTAGAAAAATAACGGGGTTGCTATATATAATCTTTATAAACCTCATAGATAAAAACACCGAATTCTGTACTGCTTACTGTACTGTTGCAGTCGTTTTCCTGCCTCGTTCATATATCAAAAGAAACCTTTATGTCCCAGCGTATCAATCAAATAACTTGATGCCGAAATCCGGATAATCCATCCAATGACGAGACACTTCGTCAAAACCGTTTTTTTTTTCGTATTCGGCTTTTACCCGTCACTGCATCGAGTTACCCAAGTAGCGTCCACGGGAAGGCTTCGTAGGATCGATCTCGCGCATGCGCCTTGGACCCTAGCCCGTACAAAGGCCAGCTCCTTCGCCGCCGGGCCTGTCAAAATAATACTCGGTATTCGCGAATTCTACACGCGACCTCCAAATTTACCACCAAACACCTTATTTCACTTTTTAAAACACTAATCACCCATCATGGCTATCGTCACAAACTACATCACCAGTTTTTCAACCTCGTGAAGTAAACCGACCCTAATCGATCGGGTTTTGATTTTATTCTTTTTAATTTGCCATGAATATGGTGTGTATTTGTGTGTGCTAATTGAATTTGTGGAGTGGAAAAATGTAGGCTAAGATTGGGAGGTAAGTGCGGTATTTGTGGATTCTTACTTGTTGCGCTCGGTTTTAAAGTTTGGTTACGTAATGCGTCATTTTAAAGTGAGCTTGCATTATTAATTCTTCTCACTTGATAAAAAACTTAAGATCTGTAATTTTTTGAGAGGATTCGACGTTAATTTCGGATGAACAAGGGCCAGCCCTAGTTTTTTTATGACTGCCCAAAAAAGCAGTAGTGTTTTCAGGGTTGCATGGATGTGTTCTTTTCTTCAATTTGAAATTCTAGTTGAGTGTGGTATCTCTGAAATTCTTACGTTATCCCAGATGATAGTGGTGTTTTTGAGTTTGTTAATTATTATGCTGTTTGAAAGACATGAACTAACAATTGATCAGGTTCTACGTATGATTTAAAAACCTTCGGGATGCCCCGTGTTGGGCGCCACATTTCTTGAAATTTTCTTGATGCTAAAACTATTTTTTTGCATCAAAAGGTTGATACTCGGCTATCAGGTGTGTAGTGCAATGCCATCAAGCAGGCCATATCTTGTTTCGTTACCAAAATTAGTGTGTATTTTTGTTGTTTGTAAATGTATTTTGTTATTTAAATTAAACAAACACACATAAAGGCTTAAAGTATGAAATAAAATGAAATGAATTTAATTTAACACAATGCAGATAAGTAGGATCTTACAGTTTTTAACCGACTTTTAAAAAAAAGGAGGAGATTCTCAAGTTTACTGTTTTTTTGTATCTTTGTTACCTCAGAACTGATTTAGCTTTTTGTTTTTAATTTTATAGTATGTACTTCCAGATTGGTCCCATTTTTATCTACATCCAGTTCTGACGATGGGATCCACGAGGACTTGAGGGAACTCCTCAAATATTATAGGCATACATATAGTGATTTTGGTATTTTCATCAACAGTCAAGCATTTGCATTCTGAAAGTATAATTTGGGAAAGTGGAACTGATGAAGAAGACAGTTGGCCACCGGAACTCCTCAGTGATACGTATTTCACGGGTGTCGCCAAGATAATCTTGATTATGGTAGATAAACGACTACGACGAAGCAAATTTATATTTATGGTTTTAATTTCTGATGAAGTCTTTTTTATTTATTTAAAATCATTATTGTTCTGTTTTATTACTGCATATCTGACCTGCAAACATAAATGTAGTTGAGTTTCAATGTTTGCACGTCAGACAAAGGTATTATTATTCAACGAAAAACTAAATGACTCCAAAATGTGTAGTGGACTCTTTGGACATAAAGAGCAATCCAACGAACACTCACTCGTCAAAATCGGTCAAACCGTTTGGGCTACATGAGTTAAAATAGGAACACAAACATACATACTTACATATACCCCAAAAACTTTGCCCTCCGTTTTGGGCAGTCGGGTAAAAACCTGATTGCAACATGTAGTCTATGATACTACGGTTACAACGAAACCTTGCAATCCAAAATCGGTCAAGCCGTTTAGGCGGTCGAAAATCTTAAGACAGATCAACCGCATACAACCGAAAAGCTTACCCTCCTTCTGGGCAGTCGGGATAAAAGTGTTATTCCTTTGATAAGCAGCGGAGCGCTGCTTGGAAAAAATCCGATAAGCAAATAGTTTGAACAAGGTTATCAACACCAAACATAGTTTTTCAAAGTTGACTTCAAAGCTTAGCTCTGAGTATGACCTTCCGTAAATCACCGGCGGTTAAGATCCTCACGACTTATGACGTTACGGCAACAGTGGGCCAGCCATTAAAAAACATTCACATTTTCATTAATCTCGTAACTGCCCTGACCTTTACTGCCATATTAGTTCTGTAAATCTTTTTACTGGCTCTTAAAAGATTATCGCTTAGCCTACATGTCGCTTTTATTGGCTTACTATGTTGTGTCATGCGCAAACTCGATCTTGTAGTCGTAGGACATGCAGAGACTGCGACATGCAGAGTCTGTAACATGCAGAGTCTGCCTGGGAAGTACCACACTTGGCTGTTACTGTGTTCCGGATTTGGATTCCGAAGGGCTGCTCCCAGTGAAATTATCGAGCATAAAGATATTGAATATCTCAAGGTGACGAGCGCAGGGTTGCCCCATTTTCGCCCATAAATCGCTCTTATGATATTTCGCACGAATTTATCATGTAATTGACTTTCGCAAGAGATCCCAAATGTTGTTTTTAGGGGGTACAACTTTTTTTGTATGCGATTGTCATTCTTCTAGTATAATTTTTCTATGCTTATAGCTAAGATACAAGGCTTGGTTTCATGAAGCTTAGTCTTGCCTTTCATCTCACATTTCTTAAAGCGAAGGACACAAACAGAAAAGCTGCGCAATAAAGCCGCCGATCTGTAATCGGATGGGTGACCGATTGTGAAATTTACGAGTATAACGGAGCGTTATCGTAGGTCAAAAATCGTTAACTTCAAAGACCTTCCAGCATAATTTCTGCATAATAAGTAGAGACCATGCTGCAGTAATAAGAGTATTTTTGATGAAATTAGCTTTTCGGAGGAAAAATGTTATCATCCCCTAATTATATCAAAACTTTTTGTTTTTGGTGTCAATGTGTGGTGGCTTGGATAAATAATACGCTTGTTATTTGTTTTTCAAAGTTGGCATTCTAATAAAAACAACTTTTCTTCATAATTTCATCGCAAAAAAAACGTCACTTTAGGTGCATATAACTACGAAAATAGTGTGATAATTCAAAAATATCTAAACTATAACCATAGTTTTTCACAGTGTAGATAATATATTTTAAAATCATCAATGAATGTTTAAGGGGATTTCTGGATTTTTGTCCAATAATCCCCTAACGCAGAAACAAAATAAATGCGAAAGGGGATTTCTAGACTCTTTGATCAATAATCGCTTTCCGCCAAAATAAACGGTTCTGGGGATTTCTGGATTTTTTGTCCGATAACCCCTTCTGTCGTGCTATGATGCTAAAGGGATTTTTGGTCAAAGATTCCAAAAATCTCCTTCGCAGGTGATCGTCTAAGGGGATTACTGGAATAAGCCATCGAAATCTATTAAAATTTAGGGATGGGAAACGCTTTATGGGAAACAGTTGACGCTTTTTTTATGGATAAGTAGTCGGTATACAGTTCTTATAGGCCACCTTAAAGCACAGAACAATTGAATCTTCCAACAATTTGAGCGGATCGAAAAAACAAGGTCCCCTTATACAAATAGCACCTCACCCATACAAAATCGTATTCGCAAACAAATAAGCTAATTAAACATGCATACCTATCAGTTGATAATATTAACAAAGTAGAGCGAAATTATTCGGGCACAGGGTTGTCATAAGTGGCTTATATCTTTTGAGACAAATCCTACTCTGACACCATTTTTTAAATCTCCTATCAAACAGTTCTAACATTATCTCTTTTTTCATTATTTTCATTCTTATTAGTAAGAGAAACACCATGACATCCTAACTAATATTATAATTTAGAGGAATATGGCCGCAGTCGTATCTGGACCAATAAAGGACCTTCGAAAATAAAAATACGACCTATAAAAAATGAATACGATCGTTTCGAGAAAAAATAGATTCGTTTGGGCGATTCAGAACTCCCTACATTAGTGTCTGTCAGTCCGTACAAATCGTCAAAAAAATGCACAAAAATGGACCAACGCCATCTAGCGAACTATCGGAAGTAACTTTGTGTCTGTCGCGATGTTTGTCGCGGCATCACTGCTACACGGATCTTGATAAAATTTGAAAAGGAGTTACTGTATATCACAAAGACGGATAATACTATGTCCGTCTTTACTTTTTTATGTCCACGCGAACTGATTGATATCATAATAACGTTGCAAGGACCGTGCGCTAACTCGTGTCTCCTGCGACTGAGTTCACAATGGTGCGTAGTATACTATTAAGCACCATGGAAACGGTACGTTGCAAATTGTACCGTTTCCATGGTACTTAATAGTATACTACGCACCATTCTGAACTCAGTCGCAGGAGACACGAGTTAGCGCACGGACGTTACGCGTACCAAACATACCAACACTATGTTCGGATCACCATTTTTCCCCTTGGTATATTATCTCGTAAAAGAAATAAACTTTGAAGGGACCAAATCTATTTGCATCGATAACTACTATAACTTCACTTCCGATTTCCGAAGTTTTTAGTTCAGCCAAGATACAAAAAAAGGATAAACAACCTTACGCAGTCGTGACATCCCAATTTTTTAGTAGTAACCCTAGATACGAGAACTAATCGCAAAACGAATACACCTGCCGATTTGTCCCGCTAGATTTAACTTTCATGCCGATTTGCTAATGCGATACGGATCTTTTTGCACTCTAGTGTTATTTTCGCTAGCATTCATACATGAACAGCTTCACCTTAATTTCCAGCTAACATGAAATGAAGCCATATTGAATATTTAAAGGGTAACTTCGCGACCGTATATTTCATACAAACGTATTCTCCTGTTTTCTCCCTGACTTATGAAATTTCAGAAAAAATAATGCCAAATCTAATATTATAATTGGGAGGAATCTATCCGCAGTCGTGAAAGGACCAATAAAAGCTTAAAAGCTTTTACGAAATAAAATTGACTTTATTGAAAACTCGATTTAGAGATTCGAAATCAAGCTCAAATCGAAGTAAATCGATTGTCTTTGCAAGCATCCGGTCAGGACAAGCTGGGGAAGTTCTGTCTATTCAGTTTGACCCATTGAGCAACTCAGTACCGGCCCAAACATCGGTCCGGTAGAGGTCTGTGTTGCCTTAGGGCTTGACTCCTCCATGTACGAATTGGCCATCAACATTTTTGTTAGACATGACCATAGAGTTCTAGAGTAGTTGGTGATCCGAACATTGTATAGCGTTATTTTTGGTACATGTAGATTGGTCCGCTTAAAAAAAACTAACTGCGGTAGTGTGATACGTGCGCGTGTGAGTGGCTCTCGGGAGCGACGCGTCGGGTGACGTCCGTGCGCTAACGTGGGTCGCTTGCGACTAATTTCGTAGTGGTGCCTAGTATCCAAGTAAGCACCATGAAGTCAGTACCGTTTGAAATTTCCTTCCACCCGGTCCATACAATTAAAATTCCTAATAGTAAAATGTTGTTAGACTTGACTATAAACATTTTGTCAATTTTTTTTTACAGAAATTGTTCGTCATTTTGATGGAACCAGGTACTGATAGTTTATCAAGCTAAGCTATTGTTTATTAAGTTGGACTAATGTCTCAGATTGTCTCAAGGATAAGAGATAAGACAAGGGTAAGACATCAGTGTCTTGGGGTATAATCACGGTCGGCTTGCCGGCAATCTCTTTATTGGTATTCATATCTTCTGGATTGAAAGGGTCGGAATCATTTCATATGCGCGGGTGGACAGAGACAAATGATTTGGTAGGCCTTTGTTCTCACTTACTGTTATAGCCCTAAATGACGCGACACTATGTTATGGCGGTCCAGTGCAAGAAAATAAGCAAAAAAAAACTCTATGTAGATACAAATACAGTACGAAATATGAAGCACTAGTTGTTACACGCGGCTTCGTTCGCGTGGACATGAAAAAAGTAGCATATGTCCGTCTTTGTGATATACAGTAACTCCTTATCAAGATCCGTTCAGCTTTTTAGTTAGCCGTGATAACGCGACAAACATCCAGACAGAGAGACAAAATTAATTCCTATAGTTCGCTAGATGGCGTTGATACATTTTTATGCATTTTTTGACGTTTTGTGTAGACTGACAGTTGTAAGGTTGGGGAGTTCTGAATCGCGAAGTATTTTCCTGGAGACAAATGTGTTCGTTTATATACCTCGAAGCTTTATTGGTACTGATACGACAGCGGATATTCCTCTAAATTATAATATTAGTTAGGATGTAGGATGTAGTATGAAATAAGCTTTTGGTTGGCGAATTCCTGCAGGTAACAACGAAGGAACAGGCATAGCTAAAAAAAACTCGTCTAAAAAGGTCTATGAGGCGTATATCGTACCTATCTCTTGTAGTAGACGACTTTACCTGTCAGCCTTTTGAGCATCACTTTTGAGACAGTTTTTCTGCATATCTGAACGATAAAATAAATAAATAAATATCGGAGGACGTTTTTCACACACAGCGCCATCTAGCCCCAAACTAAGCAAGCTTGTACTATGGGAACCAGAAAACTGATTGAATACTTTTTTTTTTTTAAAATACATACATAGAATACATAGAAACACCCAGACAAAGAACAAACATCCATGTTCATCACACAAATGTTTGTTCTGGGTGGGAAGCGAACCCACAGCCTACAGCTCAGAAGGTGGAAACCCGCCCACTGAGCCACAAGGCTAGTCAAACTAAGTACAGAAAAAAATATGCGATTTTGCTATTTAGGCACCTAATTAGTTATGAAGATTAGAAATGTATGTTGAGACATATTATGTTTTTTGGTTCTATCGGAAAGTATAGCTGAGAAACAACATAAAACACCGTGGTTCGTTACCGGTGGATACACGATTCCATAACATTTTCTCAATAAGAAAAAATAACATTGAAAACCCTCTATTAAAACACATTTTTGCTTGATCTCCGAATATTCTAATTCTAATTCTAATTCTATCTGGGGCGATAAGACCTGCACTGACGTCCCGCTAAGGGTGTTTTGTGCATTTACCCCGCTGCCGCTATCTCCGAATATTGTTTATTCAAGTGACTATTACTCTAATAGTGATGTAGAATACAATCTAGGGAAGCATAGAACAGAGCTTTGTTTAATTTCCTGGTTTAGTTGTAATAAGCAATTAACCGATTTTTGATTAGAGCGCGCTAAAATCCTGTTTTTTCATCTGCGTGCGATAATGTATAGCGCTATCTTTTTCTCTATTTAATAAACTTGATAAACTTGGTAACCGACCCACGGTAACGCTCAGCCGAAGACTGATATGTGGGCTCATCCCGTAACTCTGAAAGCGATAGCGAGAGTTGAGCAAGCGGGACTGCGCATAGTGCGACTAAGTTGGTACGAGCGAGATGGCATGCTCTCGCAATCAGAATCACGAACGTTTCAAAGTTAGAGGATAAACCCGCATGTCTGCCGTTGCTTTAGGAACAACTTAGTGGAGCCATCCCTAATCACAAAAAGAACAGAAAACTAAAAAAAAAGTATAAAAAAAAAAATATGCTTAGCTTGGCTTGGTAGCTTGTTTATTAAAGTAAAAAATGTTAAGGCTTTAAGGGCTAAAAAACGTTAAATGCAAGCAAAAAGTGATTTGCAAAATATTTCTTACTCCTATAGTTTGAGAAAACAAAATTTCAGAGTGTTCCCTGATAACGCTTATCTAAAGTGATCACGGTTTACTGATTGCGGTTTGAAATATTACACCTGGGAATATTGTTATCTGATATCAAGTCCGCTTTCTCACAAGAAAACTATTACACGCTTACAATCTCGCTGCATTCTAACATTCCTAAGTGGAATCTTCATCGTAAAAAATTCACGCTTTTTTTTAATTGTCGTAGATTGGAAATTCTGAGGCTGTAGTTTTCATGTTTTTGAATTCTGTTTTATCCTAACTAATATTATAATTCAGAGGAATATAGCGGCAGTCGTATCAGGACCAATAAATCTTCAAGGTATGAAAATGAATACGTTCGTCTCGAGGAAAATTTCGCTTGCGCGATTTGGAACTCCCCACATTACAACTGTCAGTCCAAACAAAACCTCAAAAAATGCACAATAATGGATCAACGCCATCTTGCGAACTATAGGAAGTAACTTTGTCTGGATGCTTGTCGCGTTATCACGGTTAAACGGCTGAACAGATCTTGATAAGGAGTTACTGTATATCTCAAAGACGGACATAGGATCCTTTTTGTATGTCCACGCGAACCGGGATCAACTATTTTGTAATAAAAACATGCGTTATATTTTTTGGGAATCTAAATTTTTGGCAACCTGCGTAATATTTGTTGGCTATCTGCGTTTTTGGAAACCTGCGTGATAAGGTTAATCGCGTATTTGGTGTTATGCGTCTGCGTGTATCATCTGGCAGAACGCGTTTATTGGTCTTTTGCAGTTTTGCCACCTTGCGTCGAAATCAAGTAATTTGGCAGCTATTTTTGACCGACCGAAGCGAAGGTCTCAGAGTTTACTGGGTCAAATCGGCGTTTGTATGTATGTTTGTGTGTATATTTGTCCGATGATAACTTGCGAACCATTAATCCGATCTTCATGAAATTTTGTAGGCAAGTAGTTCATTTCAATAAAAGTTAAGTTCGAATATGAGCTGAATCGGTGCAGGGGTTGTGAAGATATAGGGTATGATTAGTGCTAATACGTGTATTATGAGCGTAGCTAGTGACTGACGCTGTTACTTTTTATACCTAGTTCCAAACTTGTGTTGTGAAAATATCGTAAGTATTTACAATATGCAATTTAATATTATATTTACAATGTATTTACAATTTATGTAGACAGGAAGGGGCTGATATCCTAAATACAGGGCAACCTAGTTAGGAGTTAGTGTTCAGACTTGTACCAACTCATCTTTATACTACATTTATATACATATATTTCTTAAAATAAGTACAAATAAGTTACTTTTGTACTTGTTCGTTTTTAAGCCTCTTTATTTTCTTTTAAATGTTTGTAATGTTGTGTGAACAATAAAGAGTTATCTTAACTTTATCTTATAGGGATCGCGAGGTCTCAGTTCGCCGCGAACTACTAGTGATATAATTATTTTACTCATACTTTGTTACACTAATATTGTGATATGGTAAGGGTACTTATGAAATTTTTTCCTGATTACTGTTGATCTTTTGTTTATGTTAGGTACATATTTGTTAAAATTACCATTTTCTGTTTCTGTAAATTTCAAGATGCATTTTTAGTGGACAGTATGATGTCGAAACTTAACATCGTCGCTGAGAACTTCTGATGGTATTTAGGATTCTTCAACTCAAAATACTCCCAAAATGTACAGTTCAACGGATGGCGTAAGGTCACGATCATGACCGGGCCTTATCATCTAACCGGTGGCGATGATCTTCGTTTGCTGTCCCACTCGCTCGCATGCTACGTAAGTTGGCGCGAAAGAAAAGACACGCGATGACCACCGCCTCCAGAGCTACATGATAAGTCTCGTGTTCCTAAATAAACTAACCAGTCTGATCCTTCAAAACTCGGAATCTAGTTCAAGACTATTTTGGCTTTATTGCCGATTGGATACGTTTCTATATGGTGTCTGGCTATATTGGGCAGCCAGCTGTTGACCATTTGGAGTTAAATAGACGCTTGTTGGGCTTGCAACATCTTTACAATACAAATGGATATAGTTTTAGTCGCACTGTCACTTGTGTCTAGGGAGGACAGGGAGGATTTTGTCCAGTAGGACAACGCATGCTAACTAGTTGTTCGCGGCGAACTGAGACCTCGCGACCCCTATATCTTCACAGCTCCTGGACCGATTCAGCTCATATTCGATATGCTCATATATTGTATTGAAATGAACTACTTGCCTACAAAATTTCATGAAGATCGGATCAACGGTTCGCAAGATATCATCGGACAAATATACACACAACATACATACATACATGCAAATGCCGATTTGTCCCAGTAAACTCTGAGACCTTCGTTTCGCTCGGTCAATAATAAGTAATTTGGACTGTTGGTTTTAAGGCCGAGGAGTATCTAATCTGTGGTCTAGAGTTGAGATGTCGATTATTTAAGATCCAGCATTTTTATTAAATAAATTTTCAGAGGGTTTTTTTCTTAAATCGTTAAATATCTTTAGAATGCCATTGCAAATGTTTAATAATAATATTTATTTTCATTTTTGCGAAAGAGAAGGAAAATCAAATTTCCTTCTCCTTCGCCAAAATAAAAAAATAATAACATAAACATTTGTAAAGAAACATTTGCAATGGAATTCTGAGTCTGGGCTCTTAATTTACTTTATGTTAAAGCGACACGTAAGAGCCACATAATTCTAAAGCAGCGTACGGACTGCTCGTTCAATTGTACGCGTAATCAAGGTGCGTTTAACACGCGTACAAATAAATATACGTACAGTGCCTGTATGGACTGCGGCGAGTCTGACCGCGAGGTGACTCAATTCATTCCGAGTGGCGCTTCGGGCCAGCGCCTTCGGGCGTCGCCAGCAGTCCAAATAGCGCGTAGCGTCCCCTTTGACGCGCGAACAAAAACCGATAGGCGGCGGCTCGTCGCGTTCTCAAAATGTACATTCATACGCGTAGCTACAAATATGTAAGTATTCCAATGTACGCTTTGCTGACTACGCGTACATTGGAACGCGCAGTCCGTACGCGGCTGTAAAGTCTATCCCATGGCCTACTTCTACTAATCAACAAATTAAAACCTGACGTACGAGACCTTTCCGAACAAAATAAACTGCATTATCAATTTAACTATATGTTTCGTGCCAAATTAACATAACGTTGGTCGTCGCGTCGCGTCGGCGAATTTTAATTTGTCCCAGGGACATACCGAATACCGATAAAGGGTTAACCTTCGGTACGTTCTGGTGTCTAATTATTTTAGGTGTTATTAAATAATTGTAAAGTAGAAAATGGATTAGACAGGCTAGACAGACTTAATCAATTAGCAGAAAGTTGCTTATTTATATGCATATAGGTATAGTAGGTATATTTCTATATGTATATCAGAATGGGTTCCAGTTGTTTTATTTGTAACACTTCATACTCGTCCATACCTGTGTCGTGTACACAACAAAGAAAAAACATTAGCCTCCTTCTTGGGCATTCGGGTAAAAACACCGACAACAGATTACAAACACCCGAATTCGGAACAGATATTTTTATCTTACAAACATTCGCCCGGCCGGCAATCGAACCCTTCTAATCCTGGAGACCTTCTGCTTATTAAGGCAGGCGTGATACCATATCCAAGATATAGTTTTTATAAAAACTTAACAGAGCGCCTGGTTGACGCGACGCGTGACCAAAATGCTGGCGTTTATTTGGCTCAACGCATAAGCATTGCCATTCAGCGCGGTAATGCCGCCAGCATGCTGGGTACGCTGCCAACAGGTAGTGGGCTTGAACATTTGGATTATCTATAGACCTCTAATGGTCTCTGGATAATTCAACTGTTATTTTTATGTAGTAGGTTAAGTAGTTTAGGTAGTTGTAGTTTTTATGACGATTGTTTTTTTAGGTTAAGATATCGGTATTTGCCACAAACCACATAACATATAAGAAGAAAGAAAGAAAGAAAAACATTTTACGCACAAAACACTACAACACTAACTAATACTAATACTATGTACCCAAATGTAATAATAACTGTCAATTTATAATTACTATAGTTAATTATTAGAACCAAAGTCAACGACGACCTAGCTTTCAGGGTTTGCAAGCTGAAATGGCAATAGGCAGGTCACATCGCTCGAAGAACCGATCTGGAAGAAAGGTTTTTGAGTGGCGACCGCGAACTCTACTCGAATCCTACTATGTGGACCGACGACATTTTGAAATTTCGCGGAGAGCCGGTGGATACAAATTGCAAATTGTTGTGCAGCGTGGCCCTCTAAGAGGGAGGCCTTTGTTTAGCAGTGGACGTCTTCAGGCTATTGATGATGATGCGCCCCTTCTTTGAATGTACTATACGTGCTTTTGGTTAGACGATGGACATAATATATTAGATGAAATCATTATTAGTTGGTAATTACATTGAAATCTATGTACGCAGCACTTTTCACTTGATTATATTGTTTTTTTTTTTTCGATATCTAGGTAAAATATCAAATAGATTTTAAATAGTTATTACTCCATAAATAGTAGTTTTATTACTTCTAAGTAAACATTAACAAACGATTGATCAGATATTTAAATATTTTAATATCATCAAGTGCTGATGTATTCTTTTTATTTGTCCTAAACATTTTGTACACGCCTGTACATTGACGTAAGAGCCTTTATTTCCTCACACAAAAATATATAACAGTGAAGTTTTTATTTTCAGAGTATGTTGTTGAAGTCGGTTTTTTTGTTGAGTTTATTTTCATTTTGAGAGACTTTTTTTTTACGAATTATGAGAAATCGTGGAACAAAAGTTGTTAGGTATAATGTAGGGAAGCTGCCTACGAGAGGTTGTTGGCTAGTTACCAATAACTCGTAACTTTTACAAGTTTCAATACAAGCATGTTTACTTATCATGTACCGCACGAAGCCACGAACGGTAAACTTCGGAAACATATAAGCTGTATGTGTAGTTGAATTTTATCTTGGCTCCTAAAGGCCCCCTACAGATAACGCTATCATTTTTTCTAGCGTTTTTTATGACATTGACAGCAAAAGCAAGTCGCTCGTTTGATGGTAAACGTCACGCTTGTCATAAAGGTACTATTCCGAACCGAGCTGCACGTGCAGCGACTGCATGCAGTTGGCTGCAGCTGCACGATTGGTTTGTATGTATATCTATGAAATTACTTCCGAGCGCCGCGGCAGCAGCACGTGCACGTGCTGTCGGCAGTTGTAGTTGGCAGCTCGGTTTGGAATAGTGCTTTAACAGTTCAGTGCCGCTCAGAATTTTGATGAAACCATGCGCGGCAATGCGCTACGCTCAATACCCTGAGCTATCAGATGCCAAATCAATGTAGGCAATTTTACTGAAAACATTGCCCTTCAACGTAACACAGTCATGTTTGCACACTACTGCTTTGCAGTAGAATAACTGGCAAAGGTGATGTACTGCCCCAAGCGGACTACGATAGACTACCACTACGAAAATTATCATACATATATACATACATATACATGACAGCTTTACAGTGCAGTATACTATGCCGTGAATAGCCTTGATGGCTGTCAACCGAAAGGGAATAGGGCTAGAATCCTAACTAATATTATAATTCAGAGGAATATAGCCGCAGTCGTATCAGGACCAATAAAGCTTTAGAACTGTCAGTCCATACAAACCTATGAACTGACGCGAACCCATGGACGAAATATCACAACGTCCAAGATACAAACCGTCGAAAAAGCACAAAAATTATCAACGCCATCTAGTGAACAATAGAAGTAACTTTGTCTCTCTGGATGTTTGTCACGTTATCACGGCTAAACGGCTGTTCGGATCTTGATGAAATTTGATAAGTAGCTATTGTAAATCACAAAGACGGGCATAGGATTTTTTTTTTTCCGTCACGCGAACCAAGTCGCGGGTAGCAACTAGTATTATAATAAAAGTCAGTGGAATAGGGTCAGATCAGAACACGAATAAGTTACATTATACGAACTTCATTGCCATTTTCATAACTATATGAATTCATTTGTTGTATATATGTAACAAAAACTCGACTTCTTCCATTGTAGTTACAAGCCATTGTGTTTGAAAACAAGGCACGCTGACTGATCTGACGCCATCTGACTCTGACGCTACAATGTCGCGACCCGTCCAACTTGGCATGAACTGTTTATAGCTCTCCCGGTTCCCCCCTCGGAAAGCTTTTGTTCTGATGTCAGGGCGCTTGTGAGGTCTATTTATTCTGGTTCTGTCGTAACATGGGGTTGTATAGGGATGTTACATGAATACTTTGCCGGGAGTTAACATTTTATGTAATTCTATAGTTAGCGCTGGTCGAATTTTGAGCATTTCTTTATTATTATTATCCAATATTTAACTATTTTTTTTGGTGATCAGCGGTCACCGACAAAAGAGTGCAGCCATCGGTTTGAAGCATGGTTGATTTCAGTTATCTTTTAGCCAGCAGGCCTAGCACGGGCGCCGGGATAAAGTTATGTCCATCCATTTTGTCTTCGCGTCAACGTGACAAAGCTAGAATATGGATACATCCGTCTCGTTCTCGCGGGATAAATATGGTGGATAAAATTTTATCCCGGCGCAGAGAGTTTTCTAGAGATTTTTGTTCTAAAGCACATAATAGTCCGTTCTTTCCTTTTAAATGTAAAATTTTGAAATGTCCCTTCCTTTGAATTCTTTTAAAATTCTTGGAAGGTATATTTTTTTTTTTACCTTGTTAGCTCCTATGTCTTCAATTCAATTCTTAATTAGCTCGTTAATGGGTAACATAGATCTTAAACAGCCAATAACAACCTCAAATTGGGCATGTAAATTAAATTCCAATATAAAAAAAAATATAAAATATAAAAATATAAAAATAAATAAAAAAAATATAAAATTAAGTATTCCAAAATTATTTATATACATATATGTCAAAAGAAATTAACTATTAAATTTAATATTTGCGTGATAAACCTACAAGCGACATGATGTCTTGTCCATAAATTATTCAATTGTGTAAATACTTTCGATCTCTGCCTAAAAGAAAAGCTAAAATTTTGAATGTTTCCGGTTTACCGTTACCAAGAGCATCCTCTATCACAGGCCTTGGCCTGGACCACAGAACAAATAATAGTATTATAAGTACCCGGACTGAACTAGGTCGGCTCCCGGTTCGAAATGATTATGCAGTTTATATAGGTACCGCTAATCTGAAAATGTACAAATTAACTGCGCGTATAGCTGTTGCTGCTTTACAGTTTTGTTTGCGATGGCTGATTGTTTGAATTGGAAACTTCTGTTAATTGATTTTAGGCTTTGTTTTTGTTGTGGATCGAGATGTATAAATTGTTTTTCTGGAACTTTGTTTTATTTTAGCTTTAAGAGTCGATATTTCAACAGCTAAAATACAAATTTTGCCGATGCGCGAAAGAGTGATGAATGTATGCGATCTACTCCTGCAGGAAGAGATACGCACGAGTCGGCGCCTATCTTAGAAGAAAATAACGTAAGCGACAAATTATAAATTTCGAGATTACACTCAAGAACCATTTATTTTTAAATAAAACGTTTTCATTTATTCAAGAACTTCTAGATTCGTAGAAAAAACTAAAAACGTGCTCTGAATCCGTTTTCGCCGAATTATTCTATCGAGAAAAGTTTCACCAATTATGTTTCTAAAATTATATTAAACTTATTTTTTTCCTCAACTATATAAATAACGAAAATATGAATTTAATACAGTTTTGCCAAAAAGGCAAAACACAAACTGACGCCATAGAAACCGATAGCTTAGTAGGAGCGATAGGAAAGGCCAACTCGCTTCATGGTAAGCAGTTATTGTTCACCAGACTATGTGGTTTAATATGGAGCACGCACACCAAAAATAAATCTATAAGGTGTTTTTATAGCCTTTGCTTCCTAGTGCTGGGCAAAGCTGTTTTCCTTCTACAAAAGTACCTCGATCCTTTTACAAAGTTATATCAACTTTCTATTGACAGGCGGCGTTGTGGCCTTGATTGTCCCACTGCAAAATAAATTCCGCTCTTTACGCTTTGCATTCCTCGCGGTTGAAAGCTTTTGTGGTCCAGCTGCTTCAGTAAGAATCGTCCAACTATCTCTCTTTAGGTCAACTGAGGCCTATTTACATTCATTTTTCACGACGTTGTTTTCGCCACCGATATTTGGAAATGCGAAAGATATATTCGACCCAGTTTAATTTCACAAGCTTCCCCTGTTTTACCATATATTAGTTACCGTATTAAAGCCAGCGTTGCTATTCTAAAGAGATTCATATATGGTTTTCAATAAAATATTCCAGTTTTGCATCTGACCTGCCTCCTATGAATCAATACTACGTGAACTCATTTCATACCTCTACGTTCACATCTCGGATCTTAAGGACGTCCGTCTGGAAACTAGTAATCCTCAGCAGAAAGGGAAGACTTTATAGATGTGTTCTCAAATATCGATACGTATGTGTAATATTCGTTTTCGATAGAGACTCAGCTTGTTGTCCTCACCTTCCCATCACACTAGTACCTGGGCAGAAAGAACTGCTAATATTTAGTTTTGCCTTTGCAAAATCATTGAAACTAGACTGCTTGAAGATTGATTGATGTATATTATTACATCGATAAAAATGTTTTTAGTGCCGCTCAGCCAATATCTTTCCATGTTATTAGTAACTCACCATAAAGTGTGGAAAATCTAATTAGCGAATGAATACAGAAATTGCTATCAAAAAAAAAAAAATGCTAGGAACTGAAGTCATCTTTTTGCTAGATAGGCTTCTTCCAAGACATGCCAGTTAGCTCACTCATCGGCTTTTCGCTTCATTGTGTCACAGGGCATTTTGAGACTCATAGTTTCTACTGTAGACCATCTACACACTTGTTGCACTCTCGTTCACTCGTTTCATTTGTATTCGTTACAGTATAAGACTGTTACGTTGTTTTAGAGTGTAACACATTGTGAAACATATTATAGAGACCGATTTTAAATGATGGTGTATACCATCATCATCATCTAGTATTACATCTAGTATTAGATGTCTTAAAATATCGACATCGATATCAAATGTATAATTTGATAAAAACATAGCCATCACATCCGTTCGTATTGGGAGGTCTCGCGCCCGATTCAGTTCCAATATAAAGGATATTGGAACTCAGTCGGACGTTCTTTCCCGCAAACAGCAAAATATTTATCTTCATTGATTTATTACGGTGTTTTGCAATAACTGTGAGGCTTTGTCTCTGATAGCTGAGACTTTAGGAATAGATTTTAGACATTTACGTTGACGATCGTTTGGGATTTTAAGTTTTAAAAGAATTAAAATATACATTTCGATCAATTAAAAGAATACGGTAAAGCTTTTGATTGTGTTACCTTTCAATGAGTTCAATTACCTGCTCACTTCATTTACTACTACTTTATTACTTTCATAATATAATATATATGATCTATAACAGACGTTCCTTTAGTTGATAGAGAAACATTTGATGCGTGTTAAGTATTTTTGAAGTGTAGTGTATGTATTGCTCATGCTAATAATCTGATATGCTGTTACAGACGAGGGCGGCGGCAGTTCCGACTGCCACACGGACAGCAGCGAGGACGAGGTTACGGAGCACGTGACGCGATCCACGCCGCCCGCAGACATGGCCGCGGCCAGGGCTCAGGTCAGTGCTACAAAGGCAATGTATGGGGCTCGTATGAGATCGAAAAAAGTGGCGTGAACATAATAAAGCGTTCACATAGCTGTCTGTGGAGATGGGCCTTATGTATAGGTTTAGGGTATTCAATCGAACCCTTTTTGTTAACATCAGTCTAGATCAAGGAGGACCAAGTAGCTTGGAAATGGTTAAATTAATGCTTTCGTTTCATATCTAGGCCGTTATCTCATGAGACAGAGGCTCGTATGGCGGTTTAGTTATGAAGCCACTCTTAAAAAGGCTTACTAAGGTTACTTCCAAGAATAGACCTGATTATTTTCCAGAATAATACCTGGTTACTTCCTGGAATAGTATATAGTTACTTCCCAGAACAGTACCTGGTTACTTCGGAGAAATATTAATTGGTTAATTCCCAGAATACCTCGTTACTTTAAGAGCATGTACCAGCAGTTCTGTAGTAATTACATCCCATTTTTACTGTGATTGCATGGACAGAGAAAACAATTTCTTACATTTACGTTGAAGTTGCAGGTTCCGACGATAAGCGTGACCCCGCACAGTCCGGGCGTTCTCGATGACAGTCTCCAGCAGCTGCGGCGGCTCCATGCGGCCGTGCAACGCATGCGGGCCGCGCCTCTGCCTTTATTGGTTAGTCCTTAAGTTTTTTTTTCTCTTATGTTTTGGCTCCACACAATGATTTTAGTCCGTGTCAAGTTATTTTATTTAATATTATTATTATTTCATTTAATTATTTATATTATTATTTCATTTAATTAAAGTAAAATATTTTAAAATTAAGACCAAGTTTCAGTCATAATCAAAGTCAAGCCAAGTAAGACACGGTCAAGTCCATTCCATACTACAGTAAAAAAGTGGAGACTGCCAGAAGTTTTCTTTGGAGCTTTGGTAACAATACGAAAAGTCACTTTTCACACGAAGATACCCGATTGCTTTGGAGTACTGCCGGACTAGGTGTGATAATAACCCCTAAGTGGCCTGACAAAAGGCTTCTGGATCTCCGTGGCAATGCACCGGAGCCCTCAGCACCGATTCAGCTCCGCCCGGGACAACTACGAGCTTTCCTGAGACGCCTTCGCCTACGACACCTACAGCCTCTCGACGCTGTCGTCCTCCCCTGGCCCGTTTAGGTTGATAGTAAGAGCTCCACCTCAAACCAAACCCGAGCCCAGATGTTCCCTTGTAGTAGGCTCTTACTACAGGCAGGGGATACCGATGCCCTATTCTGATAGCCGATATCAGGGCAAAACTATTCGATACCCTAACGATGTTTTTTGTTATAGGCAACGGGTAACAGCCGGCTCAGTACATCGTGTCCGTCACTTTGCAAGGATGGGGTCACAGAGCCGGATTGCTCGTCTCCGACGCATTTGGACTTCTATCCTCAGAGTAGGAAAGGCAGCGGTGAGTTTACTGGGCAATCAACTTATCCGTGGAACGAGATAAAGCGAATGAAATTATATTTCTGCTATATATAGCTGGAGGCCTAGCACGGGCGTCGATAAAATTTTGTCCATCACATTTATCCCGCGAGAACCAGACGAACGTATCCATATTCTAACTTTGTCACGTTGACGCGAAGACAAAACGGGTGGACATAACTTTATCCCGACGCCCGTGCTAGACCTGCAGGGTGATAATTCTCCTCACATAGACCTGGGCCCGTACTGTGCGGTCCTTGTTGCGATGATAGTTACGTTCAACAGCCGATGCTGCGACACCGCTAATCGTATTGCCGCGCGATAAGGTTCTCGGTCGCACAGCGTCAGCGGCTCTTGTAGGCTCTGGTGATAATGTTTGTTCAATTTCTAGGGGAATCTCGGCAGTGGGGCCTCTGGGATCGGCGTGATGAAGGGCGGAGGAGCTCGTGGGCGGCGCTCGAGCCGGGCGCAAGGCTGCCCGATCAGCACCGGCAGCGCAAGTCAGTTATATCAAATCCTAACTAATATTATAATTCAGAGGAATATAGCCGCAGTCGTATTAGGACCAATAAATCTTCGAATTATGAAAATGAATACTTTCGTATCGAGGAAAAAACTTCGCTTGCGCAATTCAGAATTGATAGAAGAGTGAATAGGTACTTCCAGGCAAGCGTGCTACATCTTCGGCCACATCGTTGCTTTCCATCAGGTGAGATTGTGATCAAACAAATGCCTAGTCCGAAGTAAAAAAAAATAAAAAAAGCTTTACGAGGCACCGTTTCATGGTTGATACACCAAAAACTCGTACGAAACGGTTTGATTCCACTTTCTTTATTCGAACTGCTGTACAGTGGAATGCGCTGCCCGAGTGGGTTTTTCCTGATAATTATAATCTAGGTGTCTCCAAGTCGCGAGTGAATCGGTTTCTTCTAGGCAAGCGTGCTCCATCGTAGGCTGCATCTTCGTTTGAAATCAGACGTGATGGCAGTCAAACAAAAAAAAAACAGTCCAGCCCATTTTCGTGTAAAAACAACTATTTTGTTTGAACAATACCTTCTACGTTTCAGCACTCTCAACGGTCACAGTGCGTCGTTATCTTCGATGGAGTCTGAAGGTGAAGTGCCGAGACCGGTCCGGCATTCAACACACTCGCTCAACGACAATGACCTAGCTGTAAGTAATCCTAATAATAATATAATAATAATAATATGATAATAATAATAATATAATAATAATAATCTAATACTGTAAGTAATGTATGTGGTTCTCGAATGGAGACCACGTACCGGCAAGCGCAGCGTAGGACGTCCACCCATAAGGTGGACAGACGACCTGATAAAGACCGCAGGAACGCGCTGGATACGAGCCGCTTCCATCCGCTCTTCGTGGAAATCTAAGGGGGAGGCCTATGTCCAGCAGTGGACGTCCTGTCGCTGAGATGATGAAGTAAAGTAACCTTAGCCGTGGTATCTGGGAGGGAGGAAATTTTCTACCAATAGGAGAGCTACGTTTCTCTACGAACAGGGTATGTCTTTTAGGGTTCCGTAGTACTCACAGATCACACTACCGCATTACGACATCCGTTGTTCCTATAAAAAGTCACCAAAGTTTGAGGAAGGCGCGGGTCGCGGGGAGTGCGACCAAGTTTTCTTATTGGCTATCTCAACATTACGCCTACTCGCGCCTACTACCAATCAGAATAATTTCTTATAAGTGTATTTAGACTGATGCGTGGTGCGCTTCGAGCATCCTGAATGCAGAATCTAGGGTGTGATCTGTACTAAAAGGAACCCTTATAAGTTCGTCATGCCCGTCTGTCTGTCTGAATCCTTTACAGTCTTATAACTTTCAAAGTTATAAGCTTACATGCATGAAATTTTGCACAACGATAGTCTAAGTAAAGACCTGTAGTTAAGAAAAATAAAAATACTTTTTATTGTTTAAAAAAAAATCGCCTGTTTTTTCCACTGTTTTTGTGTGGAGTATCATTGAATAGGTCTTTTAAAACAAAGTTAAGGTTTCCTACAGCATTTTTTTATCAGATGTACCACTTGCGAAACATGGGCCGACAAAGTTGCTTACAATGTCCCCCTCCCCCACCCCTACCATTTCTAAACTATGCATGTCAGAAACTTGTAATCTTCAATGTTTATAGATCTTAGTAAAAACTTTCTTATAAAATTATTTCGGGCATCATGTGGTATTACTTTTTGAGATGTACGTTAAATACTTCAAACGTCCTGCGCGCCTACGGAACCCTACTAAGCATGGTCCGACATGCTCTTAACAAGTTATTTTTCAATGGTGTCAAGACCGAGACCGGTCCAGGATTCAACACACTCCTTCAGCGATCATGATCTAGCTGTATATTTAGACTTAGGGCCGCCATACTAAAAATAGGAGGGCGCTAGAAGAATCCGAGAGTCAGGAGTACTGATGGACAATCGAGTTAGAACCAAAGAGAAGAGACAGCATCATGCTTGCATCATATAACGCTCCAGACATATTCCCACATCCCCCCGCGATTGTTAATTTTTATCACAATATTGTCTCTATAGAAAGACTTCGAGAAAGTGACAGCGGCCCTCCGAGCGGGGGCAGTTGTCGGGGCTCCGTGCATCACAGAAGGCTCCAGACTCATTCCCAGGCTCCCCCTACAGAAGTCGGTTTCGACTCCGAGTATCGTAGCAGCAGTGCAACCGCCACAGCCGCAGCCGCCCATCAATATGTAAGTCCTTAGCTGAGAAGGATAAGGTATAATTTCCTAAAGCAAAGGTTTCTAAAGATCACTGATTTCTAAAGCAACTATTTACATCAATGTTTCGACTCTATATCTTAACCGATAAAGTAAAATTTTGTTTGGAACACGTTGAAAGTGATCTAACTTGTGAAAATAACATTCAATTTCCTTAGCTGAGAGTTTACACGGGGAAACTATTTCAGAGCGATTTTTAACTCTACGTGATGGTAATAAAGCACCACCGGTCACTATGCAAGTATTGTTAATGACAAGGTTCGATTTTGTTTAGCAAATTATTCAAACGGGGACTTTCTTAAGCTAACTGTTTTTGCTACATGGGGAAAACATTTTTTTCGTTTTCAACTCTATGACTTAGCTGATAAAGTTAAACTTTAGTTTGATTCGTTGATCATGTAGTTCTTAGCTCGAAGGATCATAATTTCAAAGCAATGTCGTCTTTAAATATTGATTTCATTTTTTTCTTAGAACCAGTTAAGGGAAAATGTTACGGTGGTCTTAATTATAGGTGGATTTAACTATGCATGATTTTTGGACTACCTTCATTTTACATAAACGTATAGTTAGCCGATCCTGTAGCGTGGTCTTGTTGAATAAGCAGTGTGGGCCGCCAAACGGTCCGCCCTATAAGTAATGGATCGCACACAATCAAGTCGATTATTACACTTTTTTATTTTTAAATTGAGGGTAGTCAAATATTTTCAATATGTGCATGTGTGAGTCGATGTTTTTTATACGCACCGTTACGCTTAGCTCTAATTGTTTTGACATTTATTAGCACAGGAATCAGATGGTACTAATATCATTGACTAGACTGTTTTTTTTTTGGTTTTGCACTTTTGTATGGAACTGTCGTGATTTAAAACTAAAAACATCTTTGAGCCAGGATTGAAAATTAATTTTTGCTAATAGTAGAAAATGTGACATATTATATTATATTGTCTGTGGTGAGCCCAGTTTTACTAAATTTCCGATCGTAAGATACATATTTACATTCTGTTTTTTTTTTTTATTTGTCGCGGTGCTCAGAATAGGATAATGATGGACTAACGTGCAATATTTGCTCCGTCGTAAACGTAACGCCATTGCTGAGCGTAATGAGATTTAATATGAATATATCAGGTTGACGCGCGCAGTGCATTGCCGCGCATGGTTTTGAACTATTGAAGTTCAAATTCAGGAGGGCATTGAACTAGGCAAGGGTGATGCTCACCATCAGGCGAGCGACTCGCTTGTCTTGGCACGCAGCAAGCAATGTCAGTATTGTTTATAAAAAAAAACATAGTTATCGGATCGTTATTGGATAATCGGAAGCATAAAAACAAAAGAACGGTGATAGTAATGCACGAACATCCGAGCAACTTATAGAAAAAATAAACAAAGCACCACATTAAAGAGATTAAACTCAATCTTGCAAAACACAATTTCAAGAGTAAATCACGACAGTCCTATACCCATCTCGCTCGGTCAGCCTGACAGGGCGCGGCGCGAGCGAGACAGAAAGCGACGAAGACGCGTCCGCGGCCACAGAAGGTGCTGTTGCCCCCACGAGAAGAAACAACTCGCACCAAGAGCACCTCGGGTTGCACCGCCTCGCTTTCCTTGAACAGTAAGTTACAAAGTAAAATACGACAGCACCATCTCGGTCCCATCTCACTCGGTCCACATGGAGAGGCGCGGCGTGAGCAAGACGGAGAAACGCACCTGAGTAAGTTAAAAAACTTAACGCGACAGTCCTATACCTATCTCACTCATTAGGATTGGGTGCATGCGAGAAATGAATGGAACGTTAATCATGACAGTCTTATAAGTTAGTAAGTTATATCCATCTTTGTCGGAGAGCGCTGCGAGACGGAACTAGGTGCACCAAGAGCACCTCTGGCTTTCCTCCACCTGGCTTTCCTTGATCGGAGAACACTTATTTGTCCTAAACACAGATTATCAACCCCAATAGTTTCTTTATTCAAGACGATCGAAGCTTAACTCCCATCGGTCAAAACACACCTATTAGAAAAAAAATACCTTCGTTAGTTCTTTGCTAGGCACGGCCAGGCATAATCTCACGTTAGCTTTATTTAGGCACAAAATAAATAGGTGCAGAAGGCCGGCTCTATACATTATAAGCAACGAGCTATAACAAGCGTACATACACACATAAAGGCGTACAAGCGACGAACTCGGATCAAGTGGGTCATGCGTTGGACCGAGATTTTCGTACGTATACGTAATTGTGTGTATATACCTCGCCTGTTATCGCTCGTTACATAATGTATAGACCCGGCCTTCTGCATCTATATATTTTTTGCTGAGATGAAGCGTTTTCAATAGCTATATATAGCTTCGCATCCAATGGAAGTAAATTTATACAAAACCAAAAAAAAAAATTGCCTAAAGCTATAACAGGCACTGCGCACACGCCTGATATGGCTCGTTGAACCGATCTTCTGTACCAATTTATTTGGTGGTCTGTCTAACCGTCCGTAATCCGCGCTTTCCTCAAACTTAAAGTTTGGGCTGGTACAAAGATTTCGAAATGTCAATAGAAGGAATCTGTGGTCGTAGAAAGCAATTGTTCTGCCATTTTAGAGGCCTAATGGCGCCGAAAACCTTTTTTTACCACGAGGTTTTACATAGAGTAACTAAGTATATACATAAGTACAGGGCCCGTACCGTGAGGTGCTTATTGCAATGATTGTTAAGCTCAGCCGATAACGCCGCGCGACCATACACCTTATCGCGCGGCGATATGGTTCGTGGTCGCGCGGCGTCATCGGCTGAACCTAACAATCATCGCAATAAGCACCTCACGGTACGGGCCCAGGTCCCACAAAATAAAAGTTACGATAGCACTACAGTCAACTAAGCATGCTTACAACGCAAGCTTTGCTTCGTGTGTTTGGTTTCTTTCACTTTCCTAAGTTACGTTTTTGCTTTAGGTGTTTTTGCATGTGTTTCAACTCTTGGCTTTCTGACAGTTAAAGATAATAATATATCTTATATACCCACAAAAAAAACCCTTCAAGAAACTCAACAAGTGTCCAATACTACAACATCTGGCGAAATAGGAATGGAACAGGTATGCCAGCGGCTGTTGGCCTCTATCGGCCTCTACAGCTTTACTGGACTTGTGGCGAACGCAGATGGCGTTGGGCCCTAAAAACGCGTGAGTGACTAGAGCCAGGGCACCGCTGCCGTACGAATCTCTGCTTGGGCCGTCACCCGGAAAAGGGACATCAGACTTGCCCTGGCACTCCAGAGAGGGTTGATTGTTATCTGTATCTGTATCTGTATCTTTGGAGATAATCTAACCGGTCTTCTGACATAGCCTGGGACACTGGCGGCCCAAGATTATGCTCCGTTATTTAAAGGAGCTCAGCTAGGTTAGCAGAGGTCAAATGCACAAAACACCCCAAGCGGCCCGTCAGTGCAGATCCCCACGCGGAGTTAGTTATCTTAAACGAGTGTCTATTCTTCACCCGACTCCCCAAGAACGAAGGTAATGTTTCTGGGGTGTATGTAAGTATGCGAGTATGTAAGTAAGTCAATGATATTTTACTCGAGATACGATTTTAGCGCCCTTAAAATGACCCCGTAAAATCTGTCTTTTAACACGATATCATTATCTCTTTTTCTTTCCGCATCTTCTTTCTCACTCTTTGGCGAAACGTGGTTGCTAGGTTACAAAGAGTTGTAAACAGACTGCAGCGGAGCCGAATCCAAACCGCCATTTTGAAGATAAATGCCTTTCTTAAGTATAATATCATTGATGTAAGTATGTTTGTGTATTCCAATATTGATTGATTATTGATTCTTGATTCCTCTTTACGTCCGGAGTAACATAGACTATAATTATTTTGCTTAATTGATGTTGTTTATTTCTTTTAAAACTTTACTTGTTTACCTCACAAAGTCCAACGTTGGGGGTCATTGTGCTCGTAAACTTTTGCTATGGGATCAACCCTGAAAATACAGAAAAAATGCTGTGACCCGTCCTTTGTGCTCGTAAACTTTTGCTATGGGATCAACCCTGAAAATACAGAAAAAATGCTGTGACCCGTCCTTGTGCTCGTAACATTTTGCTATGGGATCAACCCTGAAAATACAGAAAAAATGCTGTGACCCTAATATTTTGTTGATTTTGTGAACAGAGCGGCTTTCGACCATCACGCTGAGAAGAGACGGAAACGGGGGAGCTTATTCTTCAGGAAGAAAAAGGTACGTACTTTTTAAAACCGAATTCTGATCTGCGCAATCAATATTAATCAGTTATTGTGGAAAAAAATATTTTTCTAGACAAGTTTTTATAAAATCCATTATTGGTTCTGTACGCTGATCAAAATGAGTCCAAACTCTATCAATCTACTGTTAGTTACAGACGAGTTCCGTTTTCCACCTTCCGTCTCTATCATCAGATCAGTTCGCTGTCATAGTGTAGTATTGTCATCGGAACTTTCAACTTAATTGAAGAAGGGGAACTGCTCTAAAACTGAGTAGCAAGATATTGACCTTAACATACATACATACAAAAAATGCAAGTTAAATTAAAGCTTGTAAGAAGACTCGTGTTAAAAGTCGGCATGACTATCACGCTATTCATCACTTGCGATTTTCGCTATCACAAATGCGATCATTGAGAATTTGACAGTTCAAACTTGATGTAGTGCCTTTTTTTCTCTTAAATTTTGGCATCACAGTTTGTGTATTTAGCTAGTGTCAAGCTTTGTAATATTTCAAGTGGAGTAAAATATTTCACCTCAAATCAAAGATTTTTTTAAAAAGTATATTTAAAAAATCTTATAAGCTCCCACTCCTGGGATATCGACCCTCGACGGGTGATTAGACCATATCCACCACGCTGGACCAGTGCAGGTTGGCAAATTGTTACACGCCATCGAATTTCTTCTCAGGAAATATGCGGGTTTCTTCACGATGTTTTCCATCCTAAAAAAAGTGTCAGGAGATAGCTGTAGCACTACTCTATATTCCTTAACGTAAACGTACAGGACAAGTCCCGTAAGGCAGCTCACGCGTGGCAGGCGGCCGGCAGCGGCGGCGACTGCGACTGGTGTGGACGCGCCCTTACCGACAAGCCTTCGCTTTACTGTGACAGTGAGTATTCAATTAAAATTATTTACATTTAAAAAAAACCGAAAAAATATTAAGGGTTTGCAGGCTGAAGTTGAAATTGGCAGGCCGGATCGTTTGAAGAACCTATAACCGATAATGAAGAAAGGTTTTTGAGTGTTACCACGAACCAGAAGACGTAGTGCAAGGTGCGCCATATTGTACGAATATTGCAAGCGGGATAGAGCTTAGAATGCATAGCAAGCGATACTCTGCCATTTGCGTCTACAAATAAAGCTCAATATAGAATAGAGATTATTATCTCGTTCGGTTTCTGTCGGAAACCGGTCTGCGCTTTTCTGTGCACACGAAAACTTGCGATCGGAATTATTTTTTGTGTTAAACTGTACATACTTATCAATTTTCTACCAATTTCAGATTGTACAAACACAGTTCACCAAAATGTGTGCAAAGACTACATCGTCGAGTGCAACAAGCCGAAAATTTCTAAGGTACTGTTTTTGTAGTTTTCATGAATGAATGAATGAACGAATGAATATTATTTATTGTCATACAGTTCCATTCATACCATATGACAATTTTTCGACTACAGAGATATACATTAGCGCTGATCATAAGCGAAAAAGAAAAAATTATATGAAAAAAAAAATTGGACCAATCGCAGGTCACACGTAGCCCAGCAGCAGCGGGCTTACGGTGATGATGATGTTCATAGACACCCAATTTCTCGAATACTGTTCATCTCGAAACTAAATAATTGTTTGTGAAATCTACGAAAATGTAAATAAAGTAGTGGTAATAAAATAAAGTTGATTATCTTTTGATATTTGATACAGTTTATTTTATATTAGCCAAGAGGTATTTCCACTCGGGTATTTGACCCTTACCTGCGGCTCGGACCTAGCATACTTTCCCTAATTTAAATCTTTGTACTCACTTTGTATACTTAATACCTTCAGACTTGTTTGTTTCATGAAAAGCAAAGTACCCTTGCCCGTGGCTTGGACCTAGAATACTATATCTTGAAATCTAAGTTCTCACCTTGGACAGTAATATACTGATTACTTTCAGACTTCCGTCGGCAAATCGCTAAGCGCAGCGAGCGGAAAAAGCAGCAAACGCAGCTCTGTTTCTGGCCAATCACAAAACTCGGCTAGGTAAGTACCCTCAAAAAATTTTTGCATTCGAAATTCGATAATAAACGAACAACCAAGTGGTTTTAAAAGTAGTGGAATATTTTGGCACCAAATATTTTGCTGCTTTTTTTTTTTTACTCGAAGCAGTATTTGGCTAGGAGTTGAGGTTTAATGCCAATGCGATAAGCAGTATTTGCGCTAATGCATTTTGTATTTGATTTGCGAGCGATAAGTAATGCACAGTGTTGCCAGTAAGGATCCCATGTAAAAGCTTGATCAAAATCACACGTACAAGAGTCGCGAAACTCGACGACTTTTAAGGTTATATATTATTTTTCAGTGATATTTTAGTTAAGATACTCTAGCCTACTCCAACAAGTGATCTGGAGCTTTCTGTTTCGTTCGCACAACAGTTCAGTACGGGTGCTTGTCCTGAAGGGATTTCATTATATTTACCCCAACGATAATTTACTTAAGATAACTAAGAGGGTTCTTACTTTCAAAATGGCGCTTTGAATTCGGCTCCGATGCAGTCTGTTTACATCTCATTGTAACCTAGCAACCAAGTTTCGCCGTAAGAGGATACGAAAAGTAAGAGAGTAAAAGAGATATCGAATGAAATCTGTCTTAAAAGATAGATTTTGCGGGGCCGTTTTAAGGGCGCTGATATTGTATGTCGAGATAAATATTGACTAAACTTTACTTACTAATAATATTCATCATCGTCATTATTACATCAGTAATAAGACGTCCGCTGCTGAACAAAGGCCTCCCCCTGTATGGGGGAGGGTTTTTCCATAATCCCCACGTTTGGCTGGCAGAAGGCTTGTAGATCGCAGAACCCTAAGAGGACGCTCTTACCCGTTTTAGAATTCTTTGGTCGAAAAAATATTGCTGTCTTTTAAATGCAGACGAGGACAACAAATAGTTAGTTTCTTTCAGTCATCTAAAACCTTTAAGGTGCAACGTTTCGCTCAGCGCGCGAAATTCAAATTTTCTTGCGTTTTTTGTCGATCACAGCGTAATTACTCATCGTACGTTCATGAAAACTAATTTTGCGTTAATAAATAGATTGTTTCAAGAAATGACAACAAACAAGAATTCAAGTTGAAAGCAGCTTGAAAATCAGCTTAATGAGATTTGTAGCTAAACCAATGTTATCTGGGTGATCATTTTACCCGTAATTTCTTAAAACAACTTATTTATTGGCGCAAAATTGGATCCAATAAATCCACGATGAGTAATTAAGCTGTAATTAACAAAAAACGCAAGAAAATTTGAATTTCGCGCGATGAGTGAAACGTTGCACCTTAAAATAGTCAATTCAAATTCATCTTTCGGTACTAGGAATAGAGTTTATAATTATTTTGCATACATACGTCTTTCAATATATTAATATATTCAATGTACGATTAAAGCTTGGGTGGATTAAACAAATTTACTTTTTACATAGTGTCCTTACTGATTTTCCACTGTGATGAGTAAATAAGCCCTTTAATAATAAACGCGGATTTTGTGTCTTTCTATTTCAGTTCCATAATTATTAAACAGAAAGATACAAAACGCTTTAAACTATATATAACTTAATTTACTAAATGGGTAAAGGTAACGTTAAAAATTAAGAAAAATATAACTGAAATACTCAGAATTAATGTTAAGAGGATACACAAGTATGTAGTGTTCAAAAAATGTTTAATATTTTTCTAAATTTATGTATATTTTTTTATACTTTGCTTTGTAATTTGCTGGTTTTTTTTTGTGTGTACATATTATGAGTTTGCTTCGAATATTCCGCATTTTGATTTGTCCTGAGAGCTTTCTACGGCTATTTTAATGTTTTCTTTGGTTTGTTATGGTTTTTGTGAACGGTTCGCATTTGTTATACAAACAAGTTTTATATGGAAGTATTGCGGTGTCTGACGTTATGAATAAAAAAACCGCTAGAAACAAGAAAAAAATAAATGTTACTAATAGGAAAAATAAATAGAACTAATAATGTATACTTTTCAAGTTTTTGCTTGGTACCAAAGCTGTGGAGAAATTAAGCGCTGATAAGACCTAAGTCCTTATATATCATAGTCATAGTGAGTATGATTGATTTTGACTTTGAATACTTAAAAGACAAATAGTGTGTGAAAATGAAAGAAGCTCAAAATAAGAAATTTAAATTGTAAATTTGCGATGCATTATCACGCTGAGAAAATAGTTATCGGTTAACCGTAATACTTCCACGTGGTCCCGCGTTCCACGAACAGAGAGTGAACTTACGCACACATGTGTACACGTATTCTCGTGTTCGTAACGCACACAGCAAGAAGCAGTCCGGATGCTACTCGCCGTGGCGCCGCGTTGCAACAAAACTCGGCGTGCAGTAAGTTGTGCGAATGAAAGCAGCAACGCGCTGCCTGTCTCTATCTCTCTCATTCACACACACCATCCATCGTTCGATTTGTGTTTATGTCTCGCTCTGTTTATGTTCCGACGGTCAGGTCTGCGATGCATGTAGATGATGAGAGTTTGTTGAAGACAGCTTCGCAATTGCCTTGTTAGATACGCTCCGGCTTCGATCTGAAATTCTGACTACTCCGAAATATTATCCCTGATTGATCAGAATTGTTATTCTTGATAGATCAGAATTCTTATTCCTGATAAATCAGAATGGTTATTCGTGAGAGATCAGAATCGTTATTCCCGATTGATCCGAAAGGGTGATACCGTGCGGGAAGAACGCGAACTGTGAACGAGCGGGAAAATAATTATAGTAGCTTTCGTCAGCACTGTGAACAAACGGAACTTTTTTCCCGATCGTCAACAGTGTGGACAAAGGGGTGTTACAGAGCAGGAAGTACCCAATAGTTATTTATTATTTATCAGCAATGTTTTTTGTGTTTGATAAGAAATATTATTTCTGTTTAATACAAATATTTCTTATTGATCGGAAATATAACCCCTAATTGATCAGAAATATGTTTCTGATAGATCAGAGTATTGTTCCTTATTGATCTACTGCATTGTTATTCCTGATTGTTCAGAAATAATATTACTGAATGATAAGAATTAATATTTCTGATTCCTTTTATTCCTGGAGGAAGCGGTCAGGTGATTCAGTCAGGTTTTATCGAGAAATGTGATAAGTAAGAATGATTGCCGTTGTTGTAAACGCAGCTTTAAGTTTATAGCGATAAAGTACATTGGTACTATGGTTAACGTTTGAAATTATATAAAAAAACATTATTAATAAAATCAGCCTATTTATTAAGCTTTTAACGAAATTAAAGCCCGGCGTGGTTTGACCAAGAGTCGAATGAAACAATAAAAAGCATTGAAATGTGAACCGTATAAATAATTACTTAGAGCTAAATTTCACGGCACAACAATTATGTCGAGAGAGTCTGAAGTGACGCAGTTATTCAAAGATAATTTTAAATTCTACTGTACCTGTCACGAAACAGAGTTCACATTTCACAAGCTCTTTTACATCTTTTCCTGCGACTTTTGGTAATTAATGGAGTTCTGTTGTTTCTACGCGCATTTGTCAGTTTTCTGTTTAAAATATTTTTTCGCGTAACATCATGACTTCTAGATTTGTACTCGAATCATCCACGATGCCTTACTTGTGTATCTTTCTATCTTTCGATTGGAGGTAGTTTGAAATTTCTCTTGAGAGTACTGTTGTCTTTAGTCTTTATAATTTCGATGTTAAGGTTCGTTTTCGTTTGTTACTGCTGTTTGAATTTGTATTTTCAGGTTGTCTCTTCAAGGTTTAGTAACAAAAGTAGTTGATAGAAAACTTTACGCAATTAAGAGGATTGCTCAGACTAATATGTGTTTTGTCTCGTTTTCGCGCGTGACAGTACTCATCGGTGAGAAATAGACAAAGCACTACTAATTATTGTAGACAGCTCAATTTTATCTATATTAAAAAAAAATAAAAAAATGCTATGTTGTAAAATACTCAACACGATGTTTTCAGGTGCGAAATACAATACAAAAAAAAAGTTTTAAATTCGCATTGACACAATTCACGCTTTCTCACTCGCAGATTCAATATTTTGAATTATATAAATGTGTAAAATATTTGAGACAGTTTCATTTTACAATATTTAACAAGTTTTAGCTTTCATTTTCAATTTAAGTAAAGTTTGTAATGTTTTATAATAGGTACCTGAACAATATCCTAACATCCTTACTAATATTTTAAATTATATGTTATATATAATGTTCATCTCGAGGAAAAAACTTCGCTAGCGAGATTCAGAACTCCCCACATTACAACTGACAGTTCATATAAAACGTCAAAAAATGGGCCAACGCCATCTAGCGAACTATAGGAAGTACCATGAAGTACCTTTGTATCTCTGTCCGGATGTATGTCGCGTTATCACGGCTAAACGGCTGAACGGATCTTGCAAAAAATTGATAAGGAATTACTGTATAATATCTAATATTGGTTTAGCTACAAATGTCAATAAGGTGATTCTCATCTTAATCCTTGGTTTAGTGACAAATGTATTTATATCAGCTTTCATCTTGATTTTTGTTTGGTGTTATATCTTGGTACAATCTATTTATTATCGCAAAATTCGATTTCATGAACCCACTGTATGAGTAATTGAGCTTTAATTGACAAAAATCGTAAGAAAATTTGAACATTAAAATTTTCTTACGATTTTTATCAGTTGAGCGCCCGAGAAACAAAAAATGTTGCACATCACACTAATATTATAAATGCGAAAGCTTGTGTGTAAGTAGGTAAGTATGTAAGTGTGTTTGTGTGTTTGGATGGAATTTTGTATGGAGGTAGCTTATTCCCTGGAATAACACATAGGTTACTTTTTATCCTGAAAAAGTTAACTGTTTCTGTAGAATAGCGGGTGAAACCACAAGGCGCAGCTAGTATACATATAATATATATTGCAATAAAATTTTCCTTATTACCTTCAGTAGTTTAATATCATTAAAATTATTGAACGTGCGAGCGAGAACGAATGAAAATCGGTTTCCTGTTCTAATGTTACTGAAAGTTGTAATTCCAAATTTGAAATTTCCTTGAATAGACAATTTTTTTTTCAAAATTCTTGTCTTGTTATATTGTTATGAGTATTTTTCAAATTAGTAACTAAATGCATGGACTGTTAAATACGAGCCAGCTTTTCTAAATTTCAGATCGCTTCTTCTTATTATTTAGGCTTCGCTCAATTAAATTTAATAACTGAACTAAATTTTAAATTTAACTTACGGTTGAATGTAGCGAAAATATTAAATTTGTCTGTTTCATACGAACCATTTGTTTTGTCGGATGAATTTTGACCCCGTCTAAACCTTTTTGTTACCTTTTTTGGTAAACTCTATGGCAACACAGAATAATGAGTCGAAAATATTCCAAACTCCTTCTAAGTTATACTTAATTACAAAATGAAAGACGAAAGCAAAGCGTCCTTTCATAAATTTCAAGAATTATTCTGTGGTGTTACCATACTATTAAGTTTTGAGGATTTGACAGGTAAAATTGATTGTTTTTGCATTCCAGCACGGGCCATATTTATAACGACGACAAGGATTCAGATCACAAACACGATCAGAGCAAGTAAGTGCTACCACTTCCATTACGTAACCTTACCAATTTCAACAACGGGCGCTTCGAGCTCTGGATAAGAATTGTGTGTTGAAAGTTTGAGGCGCGGCGCGGGTCGCGGGGATTGTGACCGGCTGTTCTCATTGGCTATCTCAAGGTTACGCTTACTCGCGCCTAACAATCAAACAATAGGAGTAATTTCGTATAAGTCTATTTAGACTGATGCGTGGTGCGCTTCGAGCGTCCAGAATGCAGAATCTGGAATTTGATCTGTAGACGTAGTATAGGTATTTCAAAATTGTATTGCTGTCGTACTGTTCCCCGTGCGTGCGATAGAGAAAGTTAGCGAATTTACCTAAATTTTTGATGAAATTAGCGTATCGGGAGAAAATTGTTATCATCCCCTAAACCTTATCACAATCTTTTGCTTTTGGTGTCAATGGCTTGGGGAAATTATTATCTACGTCGATAGTTTTTTTTTTCGAATAAAAAACTACTTTTCTTCGTCATTTCAACGCAAAAAACTCGTCACTTTAGGTGCCTAGAGCTATAAAGATATTGCGATAATTTAAAAAATCGTTGATATTGGTTGACTTTTAGGGGTGGAAAACAGCTGCCGCTTTTTGTTTGGATAAGTAGTCGGTATACTCTTAATATGCTAAGGTGGTTAGTCTAACCACCTACAATTTTATGGACTAAGGGGTCGCAAAGTAAGCTCTTTTTTTTTTTATTCTTTTGTTTTTTAGGGACTTTTAGACTTGCAAGTCTATGTCAGCCCCATCGTATCCTTATATACTAGGCATAATTGTTTTAAATATTAAAACGCTATAAAGTATGCTCTTAAGATTATACCGACCACGAAACTTGGTCTAGTTGAACAATAAGAACGGGTTTGCAAAATTCCACCTCTAAATCCATCTAAAATGAACCCCCAAAGTTTGTATGGAAAAAAAACCATGTGAAACCAATGAAACTCGGTTTGTGTACTAAGCATAAAAATAAAGGCGAATCTAAGGATTTTTCGAAAATCTACCCCTAAAGGGGCAAAATGGGGTGTTTAATTTACTACAGCCTAGCGAGCGAACCCGTGCATGCTTATGTGTGGAGCCAAATATAAGAAAACAAAAGTACCTATGGTATTAATTTAAAAAAAAAACTGTTTTCCAGTGCATCAGACGACGCCGGCGTGACAGAATGGCCTGAGGTGTACTTGACTCCAGACCAACTTGGCGACGAAGCGAACCTCCTCGGCCTTGGGCTAACAGAGTCTGACACTTGGGCGGCGGGGGCGCCTAAAGGTCTTGCCAAGTGAGTAGTATATTTATTTTATAATCTTCTGATGTAGATGAAAAGATAGAGAGAAGGAATATTTTAGTTTCAGGATTATATTTATGACTAAAAGTATAAGATTTATATACATAAAAAAGGCCTTTAAAAATAGCCGTCTTTCATACCTTTTGCAAGTTTGAAGAATTTAAAAATCCTAACTAATATTATAAAATCAAAAGTAGCTCTATCTCTTTGTCTTTCTGTCTCTGTGTTTGGGTTTTTGTCGCGTTATCACCGGCTAAACGGCTGAACGAATCGAGCAACATTTTTGCATAGATGTAGTTAAAGGGTCGGAGACGGACGGACGGCTACTTTTTTTGTTGAAGGTCCACGCGAACGAAGTCGCGGTTAACAGCTGTATGATTCTAGTAATTTGTTTGATTCGTATGTTTGGCTTCGATTGTTTTTACACTTTTCAGCGTCAGCGTCTTTTTAGTAAACGGTGAGCGCTCTGCGATCTCCTAGCCGCCTGCCAAGTGTAGGCTTATGCCAACTATGGGCGAGGCCTTTGTTTAGCAGTGGACGTCTTCGGGCTGATGATGGTGATACTACATAATGTAATACAATGTTGTCTGAAGTGTACATTGAATAAATTACAAAAAAATAACTTTCAGACAACTGGGAGATAGGGAGACGAAGCGGCAAGAACACATCTACGAGTTAATACTAACGGAGAAACACCACTGTCTCACGATAAGACTCATGCAAAAGGTAATTTCTATTTTTGGCTAAAGTTACAGGCTGTTCACGGAGAATGTCTAATATACAGCGCTCTCTCTTGCACAATTGTATGGAAGCGAAAAAGACGGCGTTAGTGAGTGACTGTGATTGGTCTGTGGGGGTGACCGTTCTTTTAAAATGTAAGGCTGCGTCAACTGGCAACTGGCGTATGGCTGTAGGACTGTCAAGCGGAATTCGGTGCTTTGACGTTAATAAGAATGTTCACTCGTATGCCTAGCTCGAATGCCACGCCCACTTTTCTTTTAAATTAAATAAGATAAGATTTTCTCGCGTGCAAATCGTTCGTTAACTGCGATCAATGACGTGCAGTTCCTATTAGACATTATCCGTGAACAGACTATAGATACAGATTAGTGCCACATGTGTTTGTTGTTATATATGTGTTTAAATCTCACTAATATGAGTAAAGCCTGGTAACAAAATTTTTTTTAGTAATCCGACTCAAACAAAATACTCTGAAAAAAAAAGCACTTGGCGCCACCCGTGAAATACTTATCATTGAGGAGTTCCGGTGGCCATCTGTGGTCCTCTTCATCAGTTCCGTTTCACTAAATGATACTTTCTGAATGCAAAAGCTTGACTTGTTGATAAAAATACCAAAATGGCTATTCTATAATATTTGAGGAGTTCCCTCAATTCCTCATGTATCCCATTATCAGAACTGGATTTTGATAAAAATGGTCCCATTTTCTGGAAGAATATTCTTTCAAAAAAAAAGTCGTTTATAAAGTTATTTTCACGCGAATGGCCAGTTTTGGAACAAACTACTGACATAGACAATTTATTCAATACAAAGTCGTATCGTTCAGATAAAACGTTTCATGGTTCCGAGGTGTTCGCGTTGATTTATTTCTGCATCAGCCTTTAAACATACCACTGCTGGGATATTGGCCTACCCTCGGAAGGGTGATTGTGCCATATACACCACGCTGCCCCAGTGCGTGTTGGCGGATTCACATACACCATCGAACTTCTTCTCCAGAAATATCCAGGCTTCCTCACGTTGTTATCCTTCACCGAAATGCCTGTGTTATATCCGTACGTAAGTTCCAAAGAAACCCACGAATGCGTGGCGAGCGTTCTGCCACGACTCCCATTGTATTTTTGTTGATTTAACGTAAAATCTGCTCTATCACCAAGCACTTACGATCTATTTTCGCACAGATGTTCGCGGAAGGCATGACCCGTTTCGCGGGCGTGTCGGCCGCGCAAGTCTCTCGAATGTTCCCTCGAGTGGAGGAACTGTGGACTCTCCACGCCGCTCTGTTGTACAAGTTGCGACAGAGACAGCGATATGCGCCGACGGTAGCGACGGTCGCTGATATACTGTCGGAGACTTTCGCGCCGCCTGCGCAGCATAAACTGAAAGCGGCTTACGGTAAGTTTTTTTAATCTTTTTTTTTGGTACCACATGACGAGGCCATGAAGTCGCTCACCTGACGTGAATCGTAACGCTAGCCCGTAACAGTTCAGTGCCACCCAGAATTTTGAACTTCAACAGCACAAATAATGCGCGGCAATGCACTGCGCTCGTCACTCATAGATATTAGATGTTAAATCTCTTTGTGCTTAGTAAATTCGATGGTAACGTTACTCTTCAATTCGGGACACATTAGTGTTCGCACACTACTGCTTGGCGGCTCAATAACTGGCTAAGGTGTTTTACTTCCACAGGCGGACCCTACAAAAGAATTCTACCATTACTAAATTTACAAATTATGACTTTGAGTTTGGTTAACTTTGAATGTTTACCTTCGTCAATTCGCCAAACCAACCCAAGTTGGAGGAAAGCGTGGGTTGCGGGGACTGCGACCGAGCGTACTCATTGTCTATTTCATGGTTACGCCTACTCGAGCCTAGTAATTACCCGATGAGTGTACATTTTTATAGGTGTATTTAGACCGATACGTGGTGCATTTCGATATTCTTGAGTGCGGAATCTAGGCGTGATCTGTGACAATCGCTTACTTGTTCAACTAACTAATAGTGGATGTGTTTTGGCGGGAACGTGGAGAAGTCACGTCGCGTCATTGTATTATTTCCCAAAACTTGTGTTAGTTCGAATGATAATGTGTAAAAACGGTGGTTTTTTATCCATCAAGTGTTCGTGAACGTGCACGAGTGTTGGTGAATAGTATAATGTCGTGAAACGTGACTCTTCGTAAAGTCTCCACCACTTTACTGGGGCATGACGTGTACTTGGCCGTGACTTACTTTGCTTGACTCAGACTATGACTGAGGCTTGTTTTTAATTGTGAAATATTTGACTTCACTTAAAATATTACAATACTTGGCACTGACTAAATACAAAATGTGTGGAGCCGAAACATAAGATAAAAAAAAACGAATAGTGATTTATCTTTGGTTTTAGGTGAATTCTGTTCACGGCATCGCGACGCAGTGGAGGTGTTCAAAGAGTGTTGCACGCGAGAGCCGAGACTCGCTAGATTCATCAGGAAATGCCAACAGAACCCTATGCTGAGGAAAAAGGTACGTAACAATAGTACATTATTCACCGAGAGGAGAACGTAGTAAGTATTTTAATACACAAGAGTTGGGAATCGCACTTTCTTCCGAGTGATACATAGTGCTTTAACACACACGAGTTGGAAATCGCACTTTCTTCCGAGTGATACATAGTGCTTTAACACACACGGGGTGGGAATCGCACTTTTTTCCGAGTGATACATAGTGCTTTAACACAGATGGAGTGGGAATCGCACTTTCTTCCGAGTGATACATAGTGCTTTAATACACGTGTTGGGAATCGCACTTTCTTCCGAGTGATGCATAGTGCTTTAACACACACGGGGTGGGAATCGCACTTTCTTCCGAGTGATGCATAGTGCTTTAACACACGGGGTGGGAATCGCACTTTCTTCCGAGTGATGCATAGTGCTTTAACACACACGGGGTGGGAATCGCACTTTCTTCCGAGTGATGCATAGTGCTTTAACACACACGGGGTGGGAATCGCACTTTCTTCCGAGTGATGCATAGTGCTTTAACACACACGGGGTGGGAATCGCACTTTCTTCCGAGTGATGCATAGTGCTTTAACACACACGGGGTGGGAATCGCACTTTCTTCCGAGTGATACATAGTGCCAATGTGTCAATTCAGCCAAAAGTCTTGGTATTCTTGATAGTCTGATTTTCTTGGTTTATTTCCAGGGTGTGCCGGAATGCGTGCTGTTCGTCGCCCAAAGGCTGACCAAATACCCGCTGTTACTGGAGCCGCTGTTGAAAACTGCCGGAGATGACGTCAACGAACGGGAACTGCTGCAGAAAGCACTGTGCGGAGTCAAGGTATGGAAACAGATGTAGCACCTTTCACAAAATTGCACTACATCGTGTTTTGTAATAGTACGACGCCTTTGACCGGTTTGTGGTCAAAAACAATGTTTATTATGTTTTTTTTTTATCTTTCTTTTTTCGTTTTTGGCTTTTGTATACAATTTGTTTTTATCCCATAAATAAAAATTTGTCTATTAAATAAGAGTCCGCCCGGGGAAGCAAGTTGTCACTTTCTTCATTATGAATATAAATAAGTTTTTGTTGGATTTTTTTATCCAGACAAGCTTTTTTAAAATCCGTTATTGGTGCTGTAAGCTGATCAAAATGACTCCAAACGCTATCAATCTACTGTTAGTTACTGAGGAGTTCCGTTTGTCACCTTCCGTCTCCATCAGACCAGATCGGATCATCCATCAGACTCTCATAATTTTGTATTGTCATCGGAACTTGACGGACAAAAGGACAATGTAGAAACTTTAAGTCATAAATTTGGAGCGTCTTGAAATATCATTTCTACAGAACGTATGCTGTGAATATTTTTCTTCGTTTTTTCAAATACACATGTAAGCTAGTAAAAGCCAGAATTAAGAAAAAAAACAATAAAGAAAAGCATTACATTGAAACGTAATTTCTTTCATAAATGTTATAACGACCTTCTATTTTTAAGTAAGTGTTACCATTTAATACAATGACTTATTTATTCACTTTGGGTCATGCTAATATGGGGTTAGACTTTTGGCGGAAGCACGATAAAAACATGTATATTTTTATAGATAATTTGAGGAGAATTTGGTTCAAATTTCACGTCACTATCATAAGCGGCTTGGTCAGTGCGTTGATACATAGAAAAGGGCTTGTTATATATAATATATATATTTATCATACATTTCGTAGGAAATCCTAGTGGACGTGGACAACCAGGTGGCGGCCAAAGAGCGCGAAGACCGAAAACTGGAGATCTACCACCGGATAGACGCGAAATCCTTCGCAAACTTCCGCGGACGGAAATTCAAGAAAAGCGACATTTTACAGGGAAACAGGAGCTTGAAGTAAGTACCTATTGCAATTCTTATATTTTTGACCGAAAAAAAAAGACTCGTTATGAATATATTTGCATTAGCATTATCAGTAAAATTATTAATTTTATATTTTATATGTAAACACGCTAGGTTCTGAAGAGATGGCGTTTAAAACATTATTTTTAAAGATATTTTTAGGTCGTATATTGCACTCTAATTTGAACTAAACCTTAAATATCGGACATCGGATCGGATCGGTTTTTCCGAGTAACTACAACATGGGGGTCTTCAAAAGGGCTGTTAATAGAGTCTTTAAAGGTCGGCAACGTATCTGTGATGCCCCTGGTGTTACAGGTATCCATAGGCGACGGTGATCGCTTACCATCAGGCGGCCCGTCTGCTTGTTTGCCACCTATGGCATAAAAAAAAAAAAAAAACATAATATACCAATACTGTTTCTATATCATTTTCATCGACTTTCAGCGATTTGAACATTAGGTGACTAAATACGTAAGCGCAATCTTAGTTTCATTACGTTTTTTCGGGGGTATATTTTTTTGTATGGGATTGTCATTCTTGACGTATTATTTTTCTATGGTACTTTCTAGTTTTTTTTTAAATGTTTGCACATTAATGCTTGGCGGTTGAATAACTAGCAAAATGTCCTCAACTCTTTCAAACTGACTCAACCAAACACTACAAATCTTCACAGCTTGGACAATTACTAGGAAACGTGTATATTTTTGTTGTAGGTTCGAAGGTGTGGCAACCCTAATGCAGGGCCGAAGCAAGATGCAAACGCTACTAGTGATCGTGCTCACTGACGTGCTTTTCTTTCTGCACGACAATAACAACAAGTATACGTTCTTCACGCCTGACAATAAGGTTGGTAATGGTTTGTAGAGTTGAAAGTATGGGTCTAAAGGGGAGCCACAGGCAAGACTAATCTCAGATGGCGCCACCATCGCTGGTGCTTGTCATTAGTCTGATTTCTTGCACTTGTATGAGCAGTTAGAGTTTCACTTTGAAAATGAGAAAAATCGAAGGTACTGCGTCTTTTTTCAAGTTATTACGTTGATGTTTCAAGCTTAGAAACAGTTAATTTTTTAATTAAATAGGGTATAAGAAATATAGATGCTGTTATTATAATATACGTGTTAATGAATGAACCAGTATACCTGCTCTCGTCGTAAACATCATCAGGTTTGAAATGGTCAGTACATAACCTAGAAGACGAGTTTGGATTCCAAATTCTGATGTGCAAATCTTTGATCCGAAGCTTCCGTTTTTTCGTCATCAGAAGGGAAGCGGTGTGTTCCTTTATTTTTACACTGAAATGCACTAAACAAAGGCATTTAGAATAAATAATTTGCAATATACTTCTTTTCTAAAACTTTAATAAAAATTTAAATACATATTAGGTAAAAAACAAACAATTGTTCATTATTCCTATCGTACTGGACGCGACGTTACAGCGGAAAGACACTACATATTGGTTATTTTTAACAGTTTGAAAATGAACTTCCGCAAAGTTACGCCTGAATCAATCAACTACTAAACAAAGGCATGTTTTAATACCAGACGATATTTATTTACTAAAATTATCTATTGACATTTGACACTTTTGACAGTGGAACAACACCAGCGATAATGCGCCACTTAGCGAGGTAAATAAGCAGTGTGTCTGCCCATTGACCGACCGAAGCGAAGGTGTCTAGGGTAAAAATAGGGTTAGCCGGCAGAAACTTACTACAGATGTCGCTGGCATAGCTTGTCCCTCTTACTTTAACTTTTATAGGTTTTTAAAGCATTTCTCTTATTACAAAATGCCGTTGGGAGACGCATTTGTTCTGCAGTGGACGTCTACAGGCTGTTGGTGATGATGATGATTACAAAACTTGGCATTTCTTTGTGCTAGAAAGTCATGTGTCGATACTGTTGTACCATTTCATAACTAAATTTGACAGGTCTTAAATTGTTTGTATCACTTTCTCCCATATGAAAACGAAAAGAGAAAAGAGCAGCTAATTTTAGTGCTTATTGGTACAACAATATCGAGTTGGTCTGCTCTGATCTGCTTTTGTCGTCCTAATTATTATAATAATTACCTTGTATTACAGACGGGCGTAGTGTCGCTAGTGAAGCTCCTGGTGCGAGAGAAGGCGGGCGCGGAAGGTCGCGGTTTATATCTCATCTGCAGCGGGCCCAGCGAGCCGGAGATGTTCGAGCTCAGGGTGCACCGGCCCAAGGCCATACACGAATGGATACAGAACATCAGGTAGTGTACAAATCACCAGGTAACATACATAATAGTGCAGGTAATATACATAACGAAGCAGGTAGCTTTCATAACAGCGCAGGTAGCATACATAATAGCGTGGGTAACATACATAACAGCGTAGATAGTATACAAAACAGCGCAGGTTACATACATAATAGTGCAGGTAGCTTACATAACAGTGCAGGTAACATATATAATAGCGTGGGTAGCATACATAACAGCGTAGGTAACATACAAAAGTGAAGTGATCTAACAATGCGATAAAAAACATAATTTCAAATTAAAAAAAAAAGACTATCAGAACCAATTATTAAAATTTGCTTCTTCAGCGTAGTCGCAATTCTATCATAATCAAGATTATCTTGGCGTTACCCGTGAAATACGTCTCATTGAGGAGTTCCGGTGGCAATCTGTGGTCTTCTTCATCAGTTCCACTTCACCAAATGATACTTTCTGGATGCCAATGCTTGACTTGTTGATGAAAATACCAAAATCGTTATATGTATGTATATTATATTTGAGGAGTTCCCACAATTCCTCATGGAACGATCGCATTATCAGAACTGGATTTTGATAAAAATAAGACCAATCTGAAAGTATATCCTGTCAAATACAAATATATTTTTCCACATTTGTTAGTGACGGAGATCTGAGGAAGCAAACATTAACAAATGACAACAAATGCTTAATATAATTACAGAGATATATAAATAACATTGTTAAAAATTGTAGCAAGTTGACAAGTCCATAATGGAAGCATTCTTTACTTTTTTTTTTATTTGTAATTGTTAAGAACGCAACTGTTTGGCAATAAAGAATATTCATTCAATCATTCATTCATTCAACAGAGCCGCAGTACAGAACTGCCCTGAGGAGGTTGAGGAAGCCGAAGCGGGCGCGCTGGCGACCTCCGCTGAAGAGAGACAGAGACAGCTAGAGGCGAGGCACGAGAACATAAGACTGATTACCGGTAACACATCCTTACAAATTGCTGTGTTCTGTGTTTAATAAAATGTGCTTGCAATGTTGTCTACACACCACGGATTACCACCTTCAGATACCGCACTGCGATATCTTTGTTCAGCAGGGCTGCATGCGCACTGCGACAAAGTCTTCTCTACTCTTCGTGAAAAATGAGACAACTGTTTACATTACCGTAGACGTGTACTGTTCTTGCATAACAAAAAGATTTTGTTGTGGTGCACATGCTAACCCTGCTAGTAAGAATTTAAACAGTAAAGCACGGGCATATGACTAAGCGATCCCATTGGGTATTTCAAGGTTACGCTTACTCTCCTAGCAATTAACCAATGAGATTAAATTTTTGTAGGTGTATTTAGACCGTTGCGTACTGCGCTTTGATCGTACTGTGTGCGGAATCTAGGGGTGAATTGTGGTGTAGGTATACGTTTTTGAATACCTTATGATATTAATTTACATGCAACACACATTACATTACAAACAAACATTATATTATATTCCATTTGGTATAGCAACATCGTGCAAATCGGATCGAACAATGTTTATTAATGGTCGTATTCTGTCTGATGCTGATGATGATGATGATGATGACATCTTAGGGCTTTAGCAAATTTAAATATATCTTCTCTTTTAACTATAGTGGTAGTTTATTATATATTTTGGCGGCCATTGAGTTTGGTCCGGAACTATGCATGACTAATGTAGAGGTTGGTACAATTAATTTAAGCTTAATGTATGTTATAGACAAATTATACCAGAAGAATGACAATTCCATACAAAAAAGCGTACCCCTCAAAAAACTGTTAAAGACTAGATGGCGCTTACGTATTTGTCAGGTAATGTCCAATGCGCTATAATAGCCAATGAAAATATGGTTTACCTGCTGCGCTCCGCGGTTTCACACGCTATTCTACAAAAACCGAATATTTTTCCGGAACAAAAAGTAGCCTATGTGTTATTAGAATAAGCTACCTCCATACCAAATTTCATTCAAATCCATTCAGCCGTTACAGAGTTGAACGGGAACAAACACACTTGCATACTTACACACATACGTTCGCATTTATAATATTAGTGTGATAGTATTTACTGCTATTTACAATTTAGTCAAATTTGATTGCAATAAACGACGTAAAAAATATTTTTGATAAATATAGTTTTCAACGCCATCTCTTGAGAACTTAGAGTGCGTTGCAAATAAAATATAAATATTAGTATAAAAATAATATTTATTATATTATGCAAAAATATTCATAACAAGGAGCGGTTTTTCTTCGTACCATTTCGCGTTGAGTTAGCTTGGGTTTCTATTTCAAGTCGAGCAGAAATTGTGACGATCATTTCGAAATGTCGCAGTTTAAAGTACTAGTTACTGATAAGGGCGTAAGAAGTACTAGCGACATCTTACTTCCATATCGGTACTACAATCGGGCTACGCATCTTTCTATGGACATTGGCACTCTTCTGTATATATGTAATTTCTCTATGGTATGGTACAATAAATGTATGTTTAAACTTATAACGAGTATTTTTATGGGCACAGATGAAACGCCGTGGTGGCTAATAGAAGGTGATTCCACACATTTATAGTTGTTTGCTTGTGTGTTTAGATGTTTTCTATGGCCATGATCCCAACTTTATTTCATGGTAAAGTTATTTTTTATCGTAAACTTAAATCATGTAGAAAATTTAAGCTTATTTACTTCATCCCTTTTTAAACAGACTATTACATCGGTAGTCATTATAATTATGATTATTTATAATGTGTCCCCAATTTTTGTATTTTTAATAATTGTGTCCCCCATTCCCCGGTTGTATTTTTAGTCTTTTTTTTTCTCTTATAAGTCCAGCTGGCCTGAAAAATTATTAAACTGCCCAGCACTCCTATTCTAATAAATATCACACTTTAATCGCATCATATTGATGATTTATCGAAGAATCCCCCATTCCATGTGTGTGCACAAGTACTGCACTACCTAATCCAGCCATCACCTTTCTTCTACAACACTATCAGACGCACAGAAAAGGGACGTCCTCTTATTGTGGATATACCGTTCAAACGCAGTAAGCGTTTCCAATCCACCTTCTTAGTCAAAACAGCAGAAGGCTGTGTCGGTGTGGAACTCATTAACTGCGTCCGTCTTTCCGAACAGATACAACCCGGGGTTGTTCAAGAAAAGAGTGAATAGTGATACCTCCTAATTAAGGTGAAATTAAATTAAAAATGAAGAAATAATAATTGCAACGTTTCGCTTTGCGCGCCAAATTCAAAGGAGATGTAAAAAAAATGTATTGAGGCTGGTACTTAAATAATTGGAAATTTGCAACAAGATATCCTAACTAATATTATAAATTTGAAAGTAACTCCGTCTCTCTGTCTGGGTGTTTGTCGCGTTACCTCGGCTAAACGCCTGAACGGATCGACACAGTCGGACATGGCTACTTTTTTTTGTAGGTCCACGTGAATGAAGTCGGGGGTAAAAACTAGTTAAATGTATTTTCATAAGCAACAAGATATTAATTATATGCTCAAAAGCTCTAGGACAGTAACATTAAGCTAATGGAAGACCAGATTGAGATGAGACTGCAATCTTCAGCTGATATGTCAGAATATGGTAAGCTTAATAGACGAATCTCGAATTCAATGCGACACGACTTCCGATCCTACAATACACGGTGTATAAAGGACGCAATTGAGCGGAACCAGGGCTCTAAAGGGCTTGCAAAGAATTCGTCAGTTGGACAAAGCCAAATGACGAAACTGAAGATCGAGAATGGCAGTATCATTTCGTAGAAAACGGAGGTTCTGAGAGAGCTCGAGAGGTTTAACGGACAGTTATACACTTCGACACGAAAACCCGTTGTCTGCTGTTGTCTCGTTGTCTTGGCTCGGGTCACCAGAGCCAAACTGACCCGACACTACACCGAGAACATCCCATACATCAGGCTGTACGAGATTAGAATGGCTCTCAAGCAGCTGAAAACAACAAGGCTCCGGGTGACGACGGAATAGCGACAGAACTTCTGAGAGCGGGTGGAAAACCGGTACTTTAAGTCCTCTAAAAGTTATTGACCGAATGACTGAAGCGAACGAAAGGTCACAGTTTCAACTAGAAAATTTTGCTTTGATCTGTCCGTATGTTGGTACTCGCGTACAGGTCGAATTTTTCAAGCAATCTTGACGAAACTTGGTGTACAGGTTCTACGTTTTTTTTTAGTTTTTTTTTTTTCGTCGGCGATTTTTGTTCTCATTTTCATGTTGCACTCGTACCGGTAGTCTTTGGGAATGATACGCTCGAAATTGTTGACCATTATAACAACCTATAACATATATAGTTCAACTACTATTGTTATAGAGGTAGCTTATATCCTGGATTAATACGTAGGCTACTTTATATCCCGGAAAAATATTCGGTGTGTATAGAATAGCGGGTGAAACCGCGGGGCGCTGCTAATAATAATGCAATAATATTTTATAATAATAAATAGTAATAATTAATAACATAAATTATGTATTATAATTAATATAAAAAATAATAATTATGCAATAATAATGGTGTGCTAACTTAGCATGTTTTTATTACAGAGGCGTTAAGATCTAAGGACAGGGAACACGCTACGCTTTTAGAAGAGAAAATGGCTTTGCACATGAAAATGGTCGGACATACGGGCACTTCTATGTTGGACATACCCAACACAGGTATTTATAGTTTTTTCACTACAAAAAAAGTCGTTCCACTACAAATGTGTCCTACCACTGCAAATAATGTCTCCTTCAACTGCAACCAAAGAGTCCTGCCACTGCAACCAAGGAGTCCTACCACTGCACCCAAAGAGTCCTACCATCACAACCAAAGAGTCCTACCATCGCAATCAAAGAGTCCCACCACCGCAACCAGAGTCCTACCATCGCAACCAAAGATTCCTACCACTGCAACCAAAGAGTCCTACCACTGCAACCAAAGAGTCCTATCACTCCAACCAAAGAGTCCTACCACTGCAACGAAAGAGCCACAACATCATATGATCAAAGTCCATTATAACAACCTATTTATATCTGTTGTCCTACAGGCATGAGTACGGCGTTCCCGGGCGGGCTAGTGTTCCCGGACTACTTGCGGCTCGCGGCGCCTTCGCAAGACACGCATGCTCTGTGGCAGGAGGTCTGCAGGGTTGTAAAGGTCAGTTACAAACCAACATTATCGCACAGCGCGAGCGAGCGGGATGGCAAACGGTTATCAACAACACTATAATTTCCTAATAAGCCCGCATGAATGATGGATCAATCATTGTAAAACCTTTCATTGGCCATTAATCAGTTGTTTCGTTGAACGCGCGAAGAATTACCGGAATGAGATGTTTGATCCGATACCGGGGTTAATTTTCGAAAAATCTTGAGACATCCTTATTTATTTCTGCTTTATTCACAAACCGAGTTTCATTTTCATAGCATGTTTTTTTATTTCTATTGAAACTTTGTTGGTCCATTTTACCCCTTCTGAAATGGAATTTCCGCAAAATCCGTTGAACTATTTAAGGTTTTGTACCGCTAGGAAGAATATACACTAGCGTTGGTACTTATTGTATTTATTTTAATGTTTAAATAAAGATGTTTTAAAATTGAAATTGATTTAATGTTGTGTCAAAATTTTACGTTTTTTTTTTTAAATTATAAGTGGTTTGATCTGTGCGTTGATTCCTAGGAAAGGGCTCGTTCTTTATTATATAGATTCCCCATTGTGCAGGACGCGCTCGAAGTGTCGAGCAGCACCTGGTCCCCGAGCGGAGCGCTGGGGCGCAGCACGAGCTCGGCGGGCGAGCGGCACTCGGCTACTTACGAGAGCCCCGCGCTGCCGCGCCGGGCCGACACCTTCGCGGGCTTCGACGCCTCGAGGCACAGAGGTACTACTTAACTCTATATCTGTTATTTATTAATATATTATTGTCGTTATCATAAGTAATTTAATTATTAGTATGTATTATTATTAGTTTGTATGTTTATAATTATATTGGTTTATTAGAGTATAAGTATCACATACATCATTGCACACCCCATCTTCTACCTCTTCTATGAATCCTCTCCATCCTATGGTTGCCTGGAAGGGATCGCTTTCAGCGGTAAGCCCGCCAGTTGTTACACTACTTTTTAAGCCTGTTTATAAATTATGTATGTAAAATTTTGTGTGATCAATAAATAGTTAATCTATCTATCTATCTACTTAATGTATGGGGCGGAAACTACTCAGGAGAATTAGAGGTGGCCAGTTACATGCAGCTCATGTCACTTAAGTGGTACAGATATATAAATTGTATTTTTTTTATGCGACTGACGAGACGAATACTTCCCTAGGTGTCTACCTCTGCAAAGGAGGTGTACCACAACAAATATATAATGTCTTGAATGAATGACTTTTGAAGATCTTTCGATTAGCACTTGCAGATTAGTCATTCGTGTGAAACAGGAGTCTAAAAAAAACAAGAACTACAAAGCTGCTGTCATATAGAGTCAAATTGACAATTTAGTGGTATTATGTCACGAAAACATTCATGATATGATATATTTTTTTGTCATCATGAAGTTTTAGTTTTTAAACCATTTCACATTTAGATTTTAGACATTTTGCAATTAGCTATTAAAAAAATTAACATTTCAACACTTACCCCAATAGAAAAAAAAACATCATCATCATTCGAAACCATAAGTCGTCCTCTGCTGGACAAATATCTCCTTAGAGTCCCTAGGCTGGCTTGGGGATCGCTGAACGCATGCCGTTTACTAAAAGGATGTTGCTGCCCGTCCTCTGGTGGTTCTGATCCCAATATTTTATGAATTACCCGGGCTCATATACGGAAAACAAAAATATACCAAATTTAAAAATAACTTATTTTAAATTACTACGCGGCGTGAGCCGCTTGCGCCTTGCAATTTGCCTGACTGCCCCGGTGGCTCAGTTGGTAATGAACCTACGTTCTGTGCTTGGGGGTGTGGGTTCGATTCCCATCTAGGACAAACATTTATGTGATTAATATTTGTGTTTGTTCTATGTCTGGGTGTTATTATCTATATAAGTATGTATTTAAAAAATATCTATGTACGTATATCAGTCTCTGGCAGCCATATTACAAGCTTTGCTTAGTTTGGGGTCAGATGACCGTGTGTGCAATAATGTCCCAGATATTTATTATTTATTATAATTATTATAGTGTTCTTTAAACAAGTTTCTGTTCCAGGTGTAATCCCCCGGCTATCGACGGACACTCCGCCGGAGGCGGGCGACGTGGAGCCCGACCACCTCCACGGCGGAGACCACCACGACCGACCGACCGACCAGCTGACCGGCGACGCGGCGCTCAAGCTGCAGCACGCTATATACACGCTCACCTGCATCGTGTGGCAGCAACTCACTACTATACACAGGTATCTACAGAATTTAGTAATCATTTGCTATATATAGATATCGCGTTACGAGAAAAACTCGCCAAAGTTTGAAGAAAATGCTGGTTGCGAGGACTGCGATCAAGCGTTCTCATTGGCTACGCCTACACGCCTCAAGGAACAGATGACAGCAAATTTATATAGATGTATTTTTATCGATGCGTGGTGCGCTTCGATTGTCATGAGTGCGGATTCTAAGGATGATATTCTGTGGTACTAAGCTGCTAGTAGAAAATTAATAGAGTCGAATTTGATATGTCTAGTATGATATTTTATTTATTTATTTTTATAATATCCAGTCTCGAGGCGCAAGTGATGGCCTGGCGGTCCAGCGGCGGTGCTCTGTCTCGCTCGCACGACGCGCAGTTAGAAGAGCTGAGACATGCGCAGGCGCGTCTCACGGCCGAACGCGCCAACTGGGAGGCTACTAAGAACGCAGACTACTCGGCTATCGCCGCCGGTGAGATATATCTCTAGCCTACTCCAACAAGCGATCTGGAGCTTTCTGTCTCGTTCGCACAACAGTTCAGTACGGCTGCTTGTCCTGAAGGCATTTCATTATATTTACCCCAATGTTAATTCTACTTAAGATAACTAAGAGGGTTCTTATCTTCAAAATGGCGCTTTGAATTCGGCTCCGATGCAGTCAGTTTACAGCTCATTGTAACCTAGCTACCAAGTTTCGCCAAAGTCTGAAAAAGAAGATGCGAAAAGAAAGAGAGTAAAAGAGATAGCTACAATGAAATACGTGAAAAAGTAATGTCGCGGCATTTTATTATTTTCCTAAACTTGTGTTATTTCGAGTGTTAAAATGTAACAAAGGCGGTTTCATTAACTGCTCTTGACCGCGGTGCTGGTGAATAGAATAATGTCGAGAAACGTGACTTTTCGTGTTGTTTCCAAAACTCCATAGAAATCTATAGTAATGTTTCCACCACTTTACGGGAGCATGACTCGGACTTGAACGTGCTTGACTAAGACCTGTTTTAATTGTGAAATGTTCGACTTGACTTGAAATATTACAATACTTACACAGGCTAAATAGGTCTCCATCAGATCAGCTCGCTCTCATAATATTGTATTGTCATCGGATCTTGACAGGCATGCAAAATTTCAACTCAATTAAACAAGGGGTACTGTGGGCTTATCACGAAACTCTGAAAGTGATAGCGAGAGTTGCGCGAGCGGGACCGCGCATAGTGTGACTAAGTTGGTACGAGCGAGATGGCATGCTCTCGCAATCAGAATCATGAACGTTTCTAAGTTAGAGGATAAGCCCGCTGGTCTAAAATTCAGTTGCAAGATTTGACCTGAACATACCTTTTTTTTTTTTATAATTTTGGATACTTTTCTATCGCATTTTGCCATCAACACGCCGTTTGAAACAAGTAAGTCGGCAGTTTGTTGCACTCTTTAGCCGTACGGAGTAAATACGTTGATACCAACCGTTGATCAGGCCAATAAATTGCCAAAGATAATTTAAAAAAAAAACATACTTTTACAATTGTAACTTTTAAACTTTCGCGATTTGAACACATAATTTAATGTGTCAGGACTTAACCACGCTAAAACTAGTTTATTTATATACCTCGACGTTGCGGCCAAGTTTCAATGGCCGTGGTCACGAGCTGACTGAAGAATGCGGGTCGTCTCTGTGCGAAATGAGGGTGTTGAGATCTACCCTCATTTATTATTGTCTAGAAAAAACTAGTTAACTAGTTTTGGCGTGGTTAAGTCCTGATACATTAAATTATACTTTTACATGTAGGAAAATTTTAATGATTGGACTTTCCAGAGCGAAGACAATTACAAGCGGCGCGACAAGAGTTGGCGGAGCAACAGAAAGATGTCGAGCAACAGAGGGAGAGGCTCTACAGGCGCCTGGAGCGGCTGCAACAACATGGTACGAACCGTAGAGAATCTATATTTATAAATATGTATGTGTATGTATGTATATTATTTTTATTTAGGTATGTTATGTTGTAGTATGTAGTATATTAGTAGTAGTTGATTTAACTATATTTTCAGTAGGTATGTAGTCCATATTATTACTAGTAGTTCGCGGCGAACTGAGACCTCGCGACCCCTATATCTTCACAACCCCTAGACCGATTCAGCTCATATTCGAACTTAAAATTGTATTGAAATGAACTACTCGTCTACAAAATTTCATGAAGATTGAATGAACGGTTCGCAAGTTATCATCGGACAAATATACACACAAACATACAAACATACATACAAATGCCGATTTGTCCCAGTAAACTCTGAGACCTTCGCTTCGCTCGGTCAATTATAAATATGTATGTGTATGTATGTTTATTATTATTATTTAGATATGTATAGTATATTAGTAGTAGTTTATTTAACTATATTTTCAGTAGGTATGTAGTCTATATTATTATTACTTTTTTTTTTTTTTTGCGTGTATTATAATCCCGTATAGAACACCCCGACCCTTACCTCTTCCATACAAATCCTCTCCGTGCTAAGGTTTTCTGGAAGAAACAACCACAGAGACCGATTAGTCATCTTACGAGGACTTGTGTATCGGAGAGATGATACACAAACACATACATTATACACCCTCACACCCATTCAATATATCACTGCACGCCCACAGAAGAAGCATTCAACATTTTATTTATATGCATTTTATTTTGGTCGTCGTAACAGGGGGAGCACGGATCTTTGAGATACAGATAGATAGATAGATTAACTCTTTATTGTTCACACAAATTTTACATAATTTATAAACAGACTTTAAAAAGTAGTGTAACAACTGGCGGCCTTATCGCTGAAAGCGATCTCAGACAGGCTTCAGGTTAGTTCAGAGTTCCCCACAGAAGCCCACAGAAATTATTGAGGTCAAGGTTGGAAATAAAGAAATTTAGTATTGTATTTGTATTAAATTTGCTGATGCCCGCGAAGCTCGGCCATCGGCCTCTAAACTTTTCATACGAACCTTGGGGCATATCCTCTAACTTTGAAACGTTCGTGATTCTGATTGCGAGAGCATGCCATCTCGCTCGTACCAACTTAGTCGCACTATGCGTGGTCTCGCTCGCGCAACTCTCGCTATCGCTTTCAGAGTTACGGGACAAGCCCACTTGTCCCCACAATTACGAACACAACAAAAAAGAAATCATCAAATCGGCCAGCCTTTCTCAAGCTATAGCGTGACCAGGAAAAATAGCGGTTCATTTTTATACATATAGATTTCTAATATATATTTATAATAATCAAAATGTCATGAACGTATCCAGGATGTAAAAAATCGTGTCGTTTTTCAGGTGGTTCTCAGGAAGAAATAGCGAGCGTCGGGACTCTCTCGCCCGACTCTAGCGTCAGCGACACCACGAGACGGAAAGAGCCCAAGTGGAGAAGTGGGTAGCAAACGTTTACCGATTAAGAGCCAGCATCTTTCTCTTTTCAACATGAATAGAATAGAATAGAATAAAATTTATTCGACATAATAACTACATACATAAAGTAACATATATTTGAATAACATTAGTTAGGCGTAAAAACATCAAGAGATAACAAACATGACTAGCCTTGTGGCTCGGTGGGAGGATTTCCATCTTCTGAGCTGTAGGTTGTGAGTTCGATTCCCACCCGGGACAAACGTTTGTGTGAACTCGGATGTTTGTTCTTTGTTTGGGTGTTGCTATGTATTCTATGTATGTATTTACAAAAATGTATTAATGTATTCTATCAGTTATCTGGTTCCCTTAGTACAAGCTTGCTTAGTTTGGGGCTAGATGGCGCTGTGTGTGAAAAACATCCACCAATAAATTTTATAAAAGTACATTGCCAATGTTGTATAGCAATTTTCATGTTATTGTTAATAATGGCAATCGTATTTTCTAAATTTATTAAATGATCAAGTTTTTTAATTTCCTCTCTCAATTTTTTTATTTAGATTTTCTTGAAAAGGTTATCGAGTTATCGAGATTCAGGGGAGGCGGGCCTTGAATCTTATCAAAATCTTTCGTTTTTGATGTCTTGCTTAGAATTGTCTAGAAATAATGGCGGCAATCGCTGTCTTGCTCTATCGATGGGCTGACTATCGCACTATCTCTATCGGTATTCAGGTCTAGTAAAAGTTTCATACAATCGCCTTCTCTAATTTTTTTCTATGGAACTCCCAGTCTCTAGTCAACGTAATGATGTTCTCTTTGGTTCTAACCAAAGACAACATCATTACGTTGAGTTTTGGCGGGAACGTGAAGAAATCATGTCGCGTCATTTTATTATTTTCCAAAACTTGTGTTATTTCGAGTGTTAATGTGTAAAAACGGTGAATTTTTACCCGTTAAGTGTTCGTGTACATGCACGAGTGTTGGTGAATGGTATAATGTCGTGAAACGTGAATATTCGTGTTGTTTCCAAAACTCCATAGAAGGCTCTAGTAAAGTTTTCACCACCTTACTGGGGCATGACTTGGACTTGACCGTGACTTGCTATGCTCTACTTTAACCATGACTATGACTTATTTGATAATATCTAGCAAAACTTGAGAATATATATGGATACTTGACACTGGCAAATGCATAAGACGTGCGACGCCAAAATCTTCTTAGGAGGAAAAAGGAAAAAAATAAATCATTACGTTTACGAGACATTTTAATGTCGATATGTGTTCCGAATGGAGATGGAAGAGGGGTTCCAACTCAAGAAAGTGAAGACGAAATGTAATATAATTTATAAATAAATATTATATAATTATATTATATAAAGTTAATTTTTTATAAATAAGATTAGAATAAGAATTGAATATGTAATGAAGTATTTTTCATACTTATTAGATAAAAAAAATATATTTGAATGTTATGTAGGAGATGGAATTAAATGGGCTTTATTATTATTATTTATTATTATGTGTTCCAGATAACCGAGGGTCGACGGGGTCCGAGTCGTCGGTGAGCGCGTGCAGCGTGCGCGGCGCCGCGCTGCCGCCGCCGCAGCTGCTGTCGGCCCAGAACGAGACGAGGGCCACCGTGCACGCCTCCGCCATATCTGTGAGCCCTCATCGGCCGTACTCCCAACACAGCACCATTGGTTACCATGAACCACTGCCGTGTGGTTCATGTACTGACTAACGAACAGATGTCAAAATGTGTATAATTGTAATTTTCGTATTTTCTATGACCTGTATTGATGGTCGAAATAAATGACTTTTGATTTGATTTGAATATGAATGAAATGAAATGGTCTAAGTGAACGATAAGAACGGGTTTTGCGAAATTCCACCCCCTAAAGGGGTAAAAAAATTACCCCTCAGGGGTAAACTTTGACTTTGGGGGCCAATTAAATTGTTTTTCCATTGTATGGAATTAAAATCTTTTTTCATCTAAGCCAATGAAACTCGGTTTGTGACACAGATCACACCCTAGATTCTGCATTCAGGACGCTCGAAGCGCACCACGCACCAGTCTGAATACAGTTATAAGAAATTACTCTGATTGGTCGATTGTTAGGCGCGAGTAGGCGTAACCTTGAGATAGCCAATGAGAACGCTCGGTCGCACTCCCCGCGACCCGCGCCTTTGGTGACATTTTGTAGGAACAACGAATCTCGTAATGCGGTATCTAGTGTGATTTGTGGTTTGTGGAGGATAAAAAAGAAAGAAAGACACTTCTCAGGATTTTTCTATAATCAATCCCTGAAGAGAAGAGTACGATAAGTGAGCGAAGCCGTATGCTAGTCCACAATAAAGACGCGGATCGTGGGCTACATTTTGCGATTGAGTTTTTTTTTGTCTTTGTTCTTGTGTGGCCACCACGGAATGGAAGACGTAGCGCAGGCAGGCCTCCCACAAGATGGACCGACGACATTGTAAAAGTTGCGATGGATACAATTGTCAAGTTGTCGGTCGGTGTGGCGGTCTAAGGGGGAGGCCTTTGTTTAGCAGTGGACTTCTTCCCGCTGATGATGACGACTAGTATTCAAATAATAATTGTGATAAAACTTTTTAATGACTCTTATGTTGTTTCAGCAAATGGTAAAGCAGCAGTTACCACTAAAACTAGCGAGCGGTAAAAGCCAGCAGCCGCCGCCCGGCTACCACCGACTACACGAGTCGCCGAGCGACGTGAGTACCCTATTGCATTCCAATAGAGCCTATTTTTACATAACATGTACTTATTGGATGTACTTTTGATGACATCTTACTTGTGACAGATGAAAAGTCTACGGTTTCTTGAATGAATTTGTCTAACTGAAGATTTTATTTGACGCTCTTTAAATCATCAGTGTGTTCCGTTGTGAGTTTGGTGATCATAGTCCAGTCAAGTTACGGGACTCAGTATGGAGGACCCGGACATAATTCATAACATAAATATAAAACTGTTTTTGGTATAATTTGCTGACGTAGAATCAATATTAAATTAAATTAAACATTCTCGAGGTACGGAACATAGAAAAAGCATTTATGCTTGAGTGGGATAGTGATTTAGTGGGTATAATCCCACATAACCCGACTGCACCCCAAAGCAGTCGGGTATCTACTGAAGATTTCTCACTCGAAAAAAAAAAAGGATAAAGCACACTTACCTAGTAAAGTTAAAATAATTATATTTACTCTAGATTTGAAGACCCCATAGTAATATTAACTTAATACAGTGAATACATAAAATAAAATAATTAAATACTGAACACATTTATTTCGTGGTCTTTTCATGTGCCATATTATAATTTCATAGTATTTTTTTCATTAAAGACGCATTTACGTAATACGCGGTCTCTCGCTCGCACAACCGACATTTTATATTTATATCAAATTATTGAGGGTGAAACAAAAGTTTTTGTCTACGATAAAAAAAATGTAGAAATAACGTTTTAGAATGTCACCCTCAGTAATTATACAAATAAAAATGTTGATTGTGCGAGCGAGAGAGCGCGGATTACGTAAGCTCGACCTTAAAATATATATTTGTTTCATGTTACGTGCCTGTAACAGATCGAATGGTTGATTCGTTTTCAGGACCTCGACTATCCGAACGTTTTTTAACGACAAAATTTGCTTATAATCTGTAAGTAAAATATATGTCGAGTAGATAACCTTCTAAATTAGTTGTTGTCTCTATGAAACTTTACACTCTGTCTTGTGTATCGCTGAATAAGATTTTTGGTATATTTGATAAAACTGTCATTCAAATCTAGAACTTATTCAAGACGACTCAAGACCCAAACTCTAAAGTAAAACGCACTCCCGATGGCGGAATATTCGGCGGCCTACACCGCCAATTCAAGGTCTTGCTTGTCACTCTAATGCAGAGGCTGAATTTCAGGTTTGGTCCCATAGTAAAAGTTGTTCATAATGATGAGTACTACGAGACCTTTTCGGCTCAGCATACCCTTTCTTTAAAACCGTGTATAACCTTACCAAATTCGGAAAACGTTAGTTTCTGGCACTGCATAAGTACATTTTCACACGAGGCGCTGACGACACGATTTTGCAGTGACGACACACGCACATCTGTCGTGTCGTCGTTCGTTTTCACACGAGCAACGACACCTCACCTGCACGGCATTTATAGTAATTTTAGTGATTAATTTTAATAATTCGTCACTTGTTAGTTAACAAACACCATTCGACAACATTCATCAACCATGCAAGAAGTGTGTCGTTGTCATGCAGTGCGCCGTGTGCCGTGTGTGTGTTTCGATAAATTTCGAAAGTCGGCTAAATCGTCGCGGCCAAAAAATCGTCACGATCTGGCCGAACCGACGTCATAGCCGAATTGTCGTCCGTAAATCGTGTGTCGTGCAGTGCGGTCTTTGTGTGTGAAAACGGGTCATTGACCGAATGAGCGAAGCAAACGAAAGGTCTTAGTTTTAACTGGCAAAATATGATTTTATTTGTACTCGTTGTTGGTACTCGCGTACAGGTCCTATTTTTCTATCAATCTTGACAAAACTTGGTATACAGGTTATACAATTTAGTAGATTTTTGATTGGAAGGGTATTTCACCCAAAAAGGGGGGAAGTTAGCTGCGGCACCATTTACCGACTGATTTTAATATTTAGCTGTCAAGTCAAAGGTCAAGAGATTTTACTATGAAAACTAACGTGGTTTTGATAAAACGGGAATACTCACGTTAAATTGAGTCGGTTATTCCGACTATAGTTTCGATCACATTCGGTGACCTTTATCAAGGAATGCTCAGCGAGACACGCGCGCGACCTCCTTTTGCCTTGCACTGCGGGCTGCGCCGCGTCTGAGCATTCCTTGATAAAAGTCACCGAATGTGATCGAAACTATAGTCGGAATAACCGACTCAATTTAACGTGAGTATTCCTGTTTTATCAAAACAAAATGGTCAAGAGGTTGTTCGATGTACCGAACTGAGACCTTATCTTGACAATCTCTTCACCGATTTTGCTCATATTCGTGATTCTTGTTAAGAATTAAGTACCGAAAGTTTATGTCAAATATTATCAAAATGGAGCCGCAGCAAAAAAAAATAAACTTTTGGGGGAAATACTCCACCAATAAAAATCGCCGACGACTAAAAAAATCTATGAAATTTGCATTTGCGAAAAATGAATAGCGAATTTGCAAAAAAGTTTATGCTCGCAAGGTCCTACTGTTCGCAGAACTACTAGTATAAATGTATGGTCCGCTATATCGTGACGATATTTTTGCGGTGTTGTTATCGTCTCGTGTGAAAACGGCCTAAGAGTGACGCGAGCTCCCTGAATTGGCAGTGTAGGCCGTCAAAAGTCCCACATTGGCTTCAGTAGTAAACAGTAAGAACCACAATTGGCTTTCGAATCTAATATTCTATATTCTATAGTAGACTTATCGATGTGTACAACCATTTCGTCTGTTCAGCTTTCGGTGTCACGCTTTCTAGATAAGAGTATGCAGAGACGGCTAAAAGCAAACCATTGAAATTTGAACTCTTAACCCCTTGTGAATAAACGCGTAGTCGCTTTGAAAAGTTACTTAGAGTTACATCGTTCTTTGTAATTTTGAGTCCGGTTGAAAAAGAAAAGCTATTAGTTATTCCAAACATTGATTTTTATTTTACTAATTAGTATTATGGTTTTTAGCGAGAACGTGAGAAAGTCATGTGGCGTCGTTGTATTATTTTCCAAAATTTGTGTAACTTCGAGTGTGCAAAAACGGTGGATTTATATCCATTACTAGCGACCAGCGCTGGCTTCGCACGGGTGTAGTTTAGAAAAAAAAACAAAAATGTATAAACCTTCCATGAAAAATTATCTAACTGATGATGAAAACCGTATCAAAATCCGTTGCGTGGTTTAAGAGTTGTTTTGGCGGATATACAGATAGAAAGATGCGGAAAGCGACTTTAGTTTAAACTATGTAAATATAAAGAAGAACTCGTGAAAGTTTTGGTGAATAGTGTAAAATCGCGAAACGTATCTCTTCGTGTTGTCGCCAAATTCCAAACTTCTCTTACGGAAGCATGACTTGGACTTGTCCGTGACTTACTTTGCTTGACTTTTATGAAATATTTTGCGTCACTTGAAATATTACAAAACTTATTCTACACATATTGTTATTACAAATTCAAATTTGTAATAACTTTTTTCTTTTATATTGTATTTAGACAATGCTAAATACAATATGTGTAGAGCCAATATAAGAGAAAAAAGTTATTACAAATTTGAATTTGCCGCGCCTTGGGAGCTTTACACATAATACGAACATCAAGCTTACACCGGTCGACAAAGCGTTGACTACGCGTCTATTGGAATTTATTATTAGGCAACACGATTTGTTAACGATGCTTTGCTTTTAGCCTGTTTTAAAACGCTTTCCAAAAGCGAGTTTCATACGCGTCTCCCCGTGTCTGGGAAGACTTAGAGCATGTTCACGAGGGCGTTCGAAACGCTGCAAGCACAAATTATATCAAGATTCTGGAAAACTTGACTGGGTAGTGTAATGCAATTTGAAATTGTTCAAAAATGTCTTTCTGCGTATTATAAAATTTCCCAGATGTGTTAAAATAATGTGTTTTTCAAAAGCTTTTCACAACAAAACAATATTAATAACATAGAAAACTGTTCTAATCAAAAGATTTTGTCATGCGTCCTTGGATGGGTAGTATGATTATGAAAATCTTGTTACTAAACCCATGTATAGCAACTAGATTATCATAATTGTACTACACATTATTGTTCAGTTATCAGTGTCTGTATAAAAGAAAAAGCCCTTTTCTAGGTTAATTCCTACCTATCCCAATACTCTTCAAATGGTCTAGATGCACAATAAGATCGGATTTTGCGCTATTCCACCTCTAAAGAGTAAAATGAACCAAAGTTTCTAAGGAAATAAAATATTTTTCATGCTAAGCCAACGAAACTCGGCTTGTGGAATTAGCATAAAAAATAAAGAAAGGCTTGTCTCAGGATTTTTCGAAAATGAACTCATAAACAGGTGAAATGTGGTGAAAATTCACTGTAGCCTAGGCTAGCGAAGCCGTGCGGGCTAGCTAGTAATTCAATATACAAATATAAAAACAAAATATAAATATGTAATACAAAAATGTTGCAACTCAAAAAAGTCAACTCAAAGTAAGAAACCTGTCTCTCCTGTGGATTCTGAAACGTTTGTTAACTTTGACAAAAGATTATGTCTATTGCTGTCATTGTCATTTGCTTAGTGCCAGAAAAAGGCAGCATTAGAATTAATCTGTTGTTGATTGACAACAGATTAATTCCAATGCTGCCTTTAACAAACGCCTTTAGTTAATAAACGTTTCAGAATCCCAAGGTCTGAATTATCGACGCTGTATAAATGTCACAACATGCATATATTGGATCTTTGCAGCAACAAGGCCAAGGTGTAGTGATCCATCACACCCGGACCGGCAGCTCGCCCGCCCCGCTGCCCTCACAGCAACAAATCAACAACAAGGCTACTAGGTAACCCGTTTCAACTATCTTTTACTCCTAAAGCAGTTGTTCTTTTAACCTTTTTTTCACGGTGTTTGCCACAATTTTGCTCTCGCTAGGAACCGCGCCTGCGCGCTGCCTCGCACCTGAAGTCCTCACATGGCTGTGGTGGGGCATAGCCATGTGAGGACTTCAGGTGGTCTAAGAACTCTGACATCAGATCTCATACGAACTTAACAACATTCCTATTAAAATTATTGTCACAAATTAACCATTAAACTTTTACTAACTGTTTTATAGTTGTTGTAAGTACCCCGGAATTAAGTGAATCCGGGTATGTCCTAAAACTGCGACCAGAACTACCGGAGGACGGACAGCAGCATCTTCTTAGTAAAAACAGAGATCTTACTGCGATCTCTAAGTCGCCTGCAAAATGTGGTGATTATGACAACCCCCGTTTAAGAAAGAGGCCTTTGGTCAGCAGTGGACGTCTTCTGGCTGATGATAATGATGATAAATAATCAAGTACTACTGTAAATGTTGTGTTGTCCTCTGTGATTTATGCTTTAATGATTAATGGTAAAAGATTTCGGCCTTTTTTGTTTTGTAAGAACTGTTTTTACCTACATTCTGCAATAAATATCTTGGATACCTGGCGGCATTGGAGTGGAGTCAGGTTCTGGTCGATCTGCACCCACTAAAACTCCCTTGTTGGCCTCCCTTTATGTCCGGCGGAATGCACTATGACCAAGGAATGCACCCATGTCCCTCTGACACATTGCCTATATCAACGTCCCAGGTGAATTCTACTACAAATCCGAATTCCTAATGCCTGTACCTTCTTTTCAGAACAAATACCTACCCGAAGTTACCCGATAAGTTCCGAGTGCGTTCGCCGGAAACGCCCCCCGCTACCGTGACCACGCCCCCTGTCCAGTCGGCGCCTACGGAGGAAGAGGTGATATTCTTCTGACAGCAACGGCCGCCGGACGCGCAAACGCGCTCCTGAGACTGCCGTATCTCTTAGACCTTCCAACCTCTTGTGGTGTTATGGACGCCTGGTACTTTTCAGTTTGAGTTCTTCCGATTTCTTTATTAGCATGATAATTTGAGAATTTATTTTAGGTAACCTTCTAGTATTAATATGGACGCCTAGTAATTTGAGCTGTTTCGGTTTTAGGATATTACACACTAGTTTGAAGCTTAATGTTTCAGATTATCTAGTAAAGTCGCCAGTATTTTCAGTTATTATAGTTTTTTTATAAAATGAAGTCAAAACATTCAGAAAAGAATTAGGACGTATAGAAGTCTATAAAGTTGCGAATTAGTCAAGGTTGCTACAAAAATCAAGACTTCACCGTTAGTGAATTTTACTTACATTTTAGCGCAATGTCAATTTTGTAAAATTATAACTTAATAATCACCTAAATATATCAAAACCTTGATCTGGATTCGGCTCCGGTATGTATTGTTGGTTACCTTTAAAAAAACACTTGGTTTCTTATAGCGACCGGTATTAGGTCAAAACGCATGCAGCTCTATTAAAAATATATAATATGTAAGTACCGGACAGTATGTACCTATTAAAAATTATATATATTACACCAAAGGTAACATTATACATCATTTATATACAGGTTACAATGAAGTCAGTTATGGAGCTTAGACAAAAACACACATTCTTTTTATATGTCTATTCTTTATCTCCATGTGCACTACACGCGCTGATTTTTAATACTTTACTATATTAATTTTACTTGTATATGATTGGCAGCTTGTTTTTATTGTACAAAGTCTCGGGTCCATTTTATGATTACTAAATTTAACAATCTCAGTACAAACAATATTCGGACAGAACATTCCTTTTTAAACAAATTGATCTCTATATTTGTCTCTAAGTATGGTTTTATATTCACAGTATATTCCAAGTATTTTTAAATGCATGTTTTGCACTATTTTAAGTGTTCTTCTTTTTTTCGGAAGGTCGATAGAGATACTAATAGGCCTTCATAGAATTTTAGATATATTTGATCTGATAAATGTAGCTGAAAATAACGACCTTAGCACATTGTTATAAGACTTTGAAATATTATAAGATGGTGGGCGATAACTATATATAATGTAGAGGTTGATCCTTCGCTTATACCTAATACATAAGTTGAAAATTCATGAAATAGTAATAATTTCATTTTGCTAAATATCCCGGTCTGTATGAAATATATCCTAAATAATTATATTGTCTCATCGTGCCAATATTTTTCACATATAAAAATATTTAATAATTATTAGATGTTATGCACTAAAATATCGATTCGTAAAACATTAAAAAAATCTTGGTTAAAGTATATAAATTAGTCCATAAGTAACTGCAATCAAGTCTTAAATACACGTGAAGTTATGAGCGATAGGATCAACATATTAAACGTTTTATCCGTAGAGTAAATTATATCTACGTTTTAGCGGTCTATAGATTGAAAATATAAATATTGTTACACTAGATGTTGATGTAAAAAAATTACCTCCTGTTGTTGAAAATTTACATATAAAGACATATAATGTGTTGGGAGCATCTATTTTAAGAATTATAGAAGAAAAATTGTTTTTAACAAGTTTGTCCTTGGAATGTATATAAATTTGGAAGAAAATTGTATATGCTCGCAACACAGACCAAAATGAAAAATATTATTCGTACTCAAACCGTTGTTATAAAACGTTTTTATGAAAGTCACTTGTTACCCGGTGTTATATAATGAATTCTAATATAAAATAATGTAAATCAATTCTATTGGTATAATATTCTCGTCTAAAATAAATCCTTAATCAGCCGAGAGTTATTTTGTCACTTAAATCTGCACACATCTTTTTGATGTAATTAAGACAGCTTAAAGTTTTACTTCAATATTCGGTACTTTAAAAGTTCTATTTCATAAATCAGTTTCAATCTATTGGAACACGTTTAAAGAACTGTTATTGTATGTAAATATGTTAAAATAATTTTAAGTATGAACGTTCTATTCAGACATAATAATAAAGTATTTGTGTAAATGATCTAAAAAGTATCTGTATTCTTAAGGATACTGTTGACGTTCTTAATAGGAATTTATAACTCATTATATTTAAATAACTTTATTAAAATTAAGAGTTCTGTAACTCCACAATACTTTCAAGACTACAATACGAACTACAAAAATTTAATAGTTCCACGTGATTGATTAAAATCTAATTCTAAAATGAAGCATTTAGATGCAATTTATGTTGAACTGTTTTCAATTGTGATAATGAAGTGAGACATTGCATTACGTGAATGAAACATTGTTTTCGCGTGTAAGTTGATAATCAGATGTATAATATACATAGATATCTGTAGATTAAGTTTTGGTAAAATTGCACCTTAGTTACTGCTAACTTAGTCACTGCGATTGGTGCGATCGTTCTTTCACAGTGGCAACAATTGAAATGTACGGGTAGAAAAAGTTATAACTATAAATATCTCGCAGCCTTATTACGTAAACTGTCGCTATCGTTTATCTCTCGCGCAATACAATAATTGGTGCGACGGGAAAATAATATATTACAGAAATACAGAAATATTTATTTCGTAACAAAAAATACAGACACACAAAAGAAACAATAATAAATTAAATATACACAAGTATTAATAAGGCTGCTGGTTATAGTAGCGTGGCTGTCAACCGAACTTTTTTGTTGATGGCACTGTAGCATAAATGTATCGACCATAATAACAAAATACAATATAATATAATATATATAATTTTGCTTTACAAAAATCACTTCGTTAGACTTAACAAATGTGGTAATAACAAGGCATCTAAATGCTGTCAAACACTAGTCACTTTTGTCACCATGCTGGAATTAACAAAAGCTTATTGACAGGTACTTGATTAAAAGTGATCCTCTGAAAACTGTTGAGAACAAACAGATCGAGCTCTATTTCTATACCGGTAGTCGTTAATCGCATCTAGTTATATAGGTTTGCGTGCAGATGTTATGTATATAAATTAATTAATTTAAATTGATATCCAACCGGTTGAAGGTATTTGCGTATGTGGATGATGTTATAAGTTTATTGAGAAACATTCTTCTACTATTTGATAATTTAGTGTTTTACTACAAACATCTGCACACAACAGTTGTTTTAGCTCATTTAGATTACTGTTGTTTAATAAAACTCATAAGACTACGTATAACTATTTTTCGTGCATTTACTGTAATCCTTTTTACTATTTAGTCTCTAGAGAAGGTGATATTTGACAACTATTTTCTTGTTTAGGGTCTTTTCATACTGTATGTATATATTGATGTTGATGTTTGGATATTGTGAGATAATTATATTTATCTTAAAAAATAAATATTAAACTGAATAAATTTGTTTATCTAGGTTACAATGAAATCTTGCAATAAATTTGGCAGACATATTCATTTTTATTAAATTTAATAAATTTGTGGCAATCTATAATAACTAAGTGGTTAAATTTAATGTTTTAATAGTTGGACTAGGGATTATAAGAGTTAATTTTCGTATAGACCGATGGTCAGCGGTCACATGACTTCAAATCATCATGACAATAAATAAATAATGTTCTATTTTTCTGGATGGTTGAGACAATTTGCCATATTATACTAGAAATAAAGCTATATAAAAATCCATATACTTTCCAGGGCTTTCAAAGGCCGATAAATATTTGGCCTTTTACATTTAGCTGTTTGTAGTAATAGCTAAAATAATGCATTTACACGTTCCTTGAAATAATCTTTCCTATTCATTGAGTTTTTTTTTGTATCCTGATCCTAAGCATAATACTGCATTTATTTAACGTTAATTCAAATACATATTATTGTAATGAGTTTGGGATTTAACTGTCATCTACATGTTATGCTTATTTGATACCTATTGCATTTGATGTCAGTCTTACTTGGCATTCTCGTTAGTCTTAAAGAGTATTTCTCAAAATCAGATGTTGCATGATGTTGATAAAAGCTTATGACATCATTTCTTTTAAAACTAATCTGTCAACACAAACATGTATATCTCTTTTCATTTCCCTATTTGAGAATAAGATGGCAACAGTTTTTGAGCTGTCAAAAAATAGCTTTGGACAACTTAGTCGATGTCTCAGCTATAATAATTAAGATTTCTTGTTCAATAATTATGATCGGTTTTTCAATTAATATTATTGTTATCATAAACTTCTTCATCATTATTATCATGTACATAACTTGATGCAGGTTTTCTACCTGCAAAAGCACACATCCGTGCCTTCTTACAAACATTAGCAGTTTTTATTTCGTAATTATGTATACAACCTTCCATGTATTAATAGATATATTTTAAAACTATTTGCAGCTGATATTACTAATTGTTTAATTGCGTTGTAATGAATGTTGTCGAAGATATTAAATAAACCGTGTTCAGGGTCTAACTCAAAAACTACAATATATATGATTAAGTTACTACAGTAAGTAAATTCCAGGATTAGACAGAATTGCCACGCTTAGCGGAAAGGGGGACGTAGTAGCAATAGTTATATTATTCTGAATATTTCTTTTAGTATTGGCTCAATCCTGAAATCAAGACGAAAAAAAAAACAGTTTTTCGACAAATAAATAGTCATTGACACTCGACAAAAATGTATGCAACAGCCGATTGTATTCGCGTATTCGGGGTTTCAATAATAATACGGTGCAAGTAATTCACACAACTTGAAAAGGATGGTCACATACGTCCATCCTGCTCTCACACCCTGACACGCAGGTTATTTGCGTCTTACAGAAACATAAAATCGAATACTACTATTACTTGCTGTTCTCATAATTATGGACAACGTTTACTAGGGGACTAAACATTGTTGACTTTGAAGTACTAGTAGTTCGCGGCGAACTGGGACCTCGCGATCCCTATATCTTTACAACCCCTGGACCGATTAAGCTCATATTCGAACTTAATTGTATTGAAATGAACTATTTGCCTACAAAATTTCATGAAGATCGGCTCAACGGTTCGCAAGTTATCATCGGACAAATATACACACAAACATACATACAAATGCTGATTTGTCCCAGTAAACTCTGAGACCTTCGATTCGCTCGGTCAATAACAGTTCTTTTTTTGGGATTTCAGTGTTCCATTGTAAAAGTTGTTCAATAACCTCCTTTCGGCTCAGTCTAACCCATTTTTCCGTGTAACTCTCAATTTATACAACGCAATAACAATAGAAGCAAAACAAATACATTATATATAACACTTATCGTATAAAACAGTATTTTAACCATCCTCGTGTTATAGGCTTATATAGTGAGATATATTTCTGTAAATCATAATCATTTGTATAAGTTCGTGGCAATATTTAAGTTATAAAATAAGCTTTAATCGACGTACTTACTAAGTTCCATCCATTTGTAATATCAGTTTTATTATTTTATAGATTCTTCGACAATACAGAAGTATTGCTCAAATTAATTATGCTCATTTACTCCCAATTCTTGTAGTTATTGATATTATTGAAATGTGTACCATTTAGTTTGATTTTGTATTAATTATTTATAGCAATGAGTATCCCTTGTCGATATGATCTGTGAACGGGCTTCGCCCGACTTGTATTTAGAATAGACGATGAAATAAATTTACTTAGTATCATATTATTTAGTATTTCATTTATTCAGAAGCCTATTGAAAAAACTACACCGAGTTTTTTTTTAAATCCTAAAACTCGATGCTTTCTTACTGCATATCAAAATCAGTAGAAATTATTAGTTTTATTAGTAGTATTTTTCCAGAAAAGCTTTTATAAAATCCGTTATTGGTACTGTAAGCTGATCAAAATGAGTTCAAACCCCATCAATCTACTGTTAGTTACCGAGGAGTTCCGTTTTCCACCTTCCGTATCCATCATCAGATCAGCTCGCTGTCATAATATTGTAATGTCATCGCAAATTGACAGGCATGCAAAATTTCAAGTCAATTGGACAAGGGGAACTTGTCTAAAATTCCCGTTGCAAAATTTGACCTTAAAGTCCAACGTTTCGCTCAGTGCGCGAAATTCAAATTTTCTTGCGTTTTTTGTCAATTACAGCTTAATTACTCATCGTAGGTTCATGAAAACTAATTTTGCGATAATAAATAGATTGTTTCAAGAAATTACACCAACCATAAATTCAAGCTGAAAGCTAGTATAAGTACATTTCCCACTAAACCAAAAACCAAGATGAAAATCAGCTTTCACACATTTTCACACCTGCGCATTCACACAGCGCCAGAATATCGTCTGCTGGTGAAAGGCAATTGACTGCATGACTTAGAACGAAAACTTCAGAAGTTCATCCAGATTATGATGGCATATAAAATAATCGGCTTACTGCAGAAATCCCCTTAGACAATCTCCTGCGAAGGGATTTTTTTTGAATATTGGTCCAAAAATCCTCTTAGCATTAGAGCAAGAGAGGCGAAGAGGATTATTGGACAAACAATCCGGAAATTCCCTGAGACATTTATTTTATTTTGGCGGAAGATCAACCTTAGCTGTAAAAGAATAAAAACAGAAAATTAGAAGAGAAGGAGACCTGGTGAGACATAATTTTGGTCGAATTCACACAAGAGCATAAACACACAGATCACCACTAGATCACTGCGGCTGGTGGGATCACAGCGCATCAGCCATCTGTTAAAATACACCTAAAAAAAATCAGTCCCAATGGTTCTTGGCTGGGCGCGAGTAGTCGTAACCTTAAGATAGCCAATGAGAACGCGCTTGGTCTCGGGCCTCGTTACCCGCGCTTTTCTCCAACTTTAGTGTACATACATGTAGTGTCGTATTCTCGGCGTGTTGCTCGCTTTTTTTTCGTGAATGTTAGGCTCGCAGTGCGTGATAAAATTAACTTTAATGTGACATGTCGACTGTTTATTTATTTATTTGAATTTAAATAAGTATCTCTTAATTTATTCTACGCAAACTTCTTTAAAATCTGGCCTGAGACTAAAGCTAGACATTTTTCCGTGCTAGGCATAAATTTAACTGGATTTAATTTAATTGACATAAATTTAATTTAATGACAAATTTAATTTAATTGACATAAATTTATTTAATTTAATTGGCTTAAATTAAAACAAACAACTACGTTATACTTAGGTTGTTTCTCTTACTCCCGTGAAATTCAGGTCTAGCTATCCACTTTACAAAAAATTTGACCAGGCCTGTGTGGACATACCTTTACATTGCCCTACTTTTAGCATTAGCAAGAAAAATGCGATCGAATTCTCCACAAATAAAAGCTGCATTCCACAGATTGTATTTTGCTGTAACAAATTGTCCTCGATCGAGACGGGGCAGTCGTCCGGAAGCACAGATAACTGTCCGGCGCAAGTGCGCTCTAAGGAGGTAGCTGGATAGCCCATTCAAGTAACGGGACTACGTATTGAGGGCCCGTACATAATTCATAAAATAAATATAAAATTGTGTTTGCTATAAGTAGTACTTTGATGATGTAGAATAAACATTAAATTAAATTAAAGAGTATCGAGGGGTACGGAACTCAAAAAAAAGCATGCTTGCATTAATAATCCTTAAACCTAATACATTATCGTCACCGACGACTCACTGCCGTGCTTACGATCGGCATCTGGAATAGGCTCTAACATAGCGCAAATAGAGACGATATTGCAAAATGTTGAATTGTTAACACTTCCCTGTTCGTTGGTACCAGTTTGGTTCAATTTAGATCTACAGGATGTAAGGGAAACACTCCCGTAAACGAAGACTGGTTATTGCTGATACGATACCAATTAATTTTTATTCTATATACGCTATGTAATGTTAAGCTGTCGCTAGAAGTCAACGAACGACCTTGTATGCTTTTCATTTCTGATTTGGAAAATTCTAAGCCCGAAAACTACAAGTAAGTGGTTATTGATTGTGTTTAGATATAAAAAAAATAGCGTTTCAGGAGCGTTTCCCTTGCACCAGATATAGCTAGGCCCAAATTAGTGGTTTGACTTTAGATTTCTGATAATTATGGTCGAACATTTTTTATGCAGCTTTTTTAGAGCAGATCGGAGTGTTAGTGTGTACCTATACTTATAATATTACCGCGAATTTCTCGAATCAATAATTTGGTAGTTTGGGCCGGAGTTGAGCTAATCGCTCGTCTTTTGGTTTCCGTCACGCTTATCTTACCCTCCATCGAGCGCTAGCTTATCTCATCAGTTAATTGCATTAAAATATTAGTTTCCTGACACTGACAGACTCAGTCACAAAAATAAAATAAAACCCATTGCCGCTATGCACTTCGCTCGTCATCCTGTATAACGTGTTAAATCTCTTTACGCTCAGTATCTAATGTCACAGGAAACATATATTGCTCTTCAGACTGGAACTGAGTTATGTTTGTACACTACTGCTAGGCATTTGAATAACTGACAAAGGTGTGGCCAAGCCAAATAATTGGCAAACCCAAGGCACCTTCCGCACCAGCACCAAAAATATGGATAGGAAATATCTTGTTTTCAAGTGAGGCTCCCAGTAAAATAAGCCCATTAAAAATTTAAAAATTGCTTTAGGTACTTAATTAAATAAATAAATATTGGTGGACGTTTTTCACAGACAGCGCCATCTAGCCCCAAACTAAGCAAGCTTGTACTATGGGAACCAGATAACTGATAGAATACATAAATACTTTTTTTTTGTAAATGCGTACATAGAGTACTTACATAGAAACCAAGGAACATAATACTCTCTAAACACCCCGACAAAGAACAAATATCCAATCATTACAAATATTTGTCCTGGGTGGGAATTGAACCCAAAACCTACAGCTCAGAAGGCAGAAATCCTCCCACTCTGCCACAAGGCTAGTTATAAAGGTATATTTTTAGGTAGGTCGTTGCTTAGTTCTTATTTATGTAAATAGGAAGATAATCTTAGAATCCTTACATAATACCCTAAGCCACAAGGAGAATTCTGTGATAATACCATTTTCTTTGATATTCGTTATAAGTACCTATACATTTTCTTATAAAATTACACCCAGAACCTCAAAATAGCCCCCGAGCCGCAATTTATTCTTTCGCGGAAGATATTTTTATTCATGAATATGAATTGCTTTGTTTAAAAGGATCAAATTTTTATTAAGATCTCTCGAGCTACGACTGAGTGCAATATTCTTTATTAAAATGTCCGCCCAAGATTTGCATTGCGAATTTTCACGGCTACCGATCTATAATAGCTATACCTACTTAAGGTTATACTTGGGTACCTTACTTACCTACCATAGTGTAGAGATACGTCTTTTTACCTGAACAACCAAAAGAAAAACTTTCATTTGAAAGTTTTGAGTATCCTCTAAAATTTAATAGACAAGCATGAAGGTAACTCTTCAGAAGAAAACAACCTGCTCAAATATTTAATTTTTGGCACTAACTTTCCGAGAGGCTGGTAGTAAATTCCACTCAGTCACGAGTTACGACTTCATGTAATTTACCTATTTGTAGGAGACCTCAAAAGAAATATTCACTTAGAACAGCCTCGTCCTGACTCCTGGGCTAATAAGTGAAACGCATCACGTAGAATAAATTTATCTCCCGGAACTTTGCCGCGGCGCTTCCGTAAAAAGTAGCGATAATAAAACAAGCATTTGTAAGTTTGAGGCTTTTAAGCGGAATAACGTCATTACAGAGTTTTGGAAATATGCTGGAATTTCGACAGGGACCACTACGTATTTTATATGATAAGGAAGAGTAATATACCTACCTTATATTTATTGGTTTGAAATAAATAGCAAGGATATTATTTCTAGGGGCGCTAGTCTCGACTTTTTCGCTACAGCACTTTGCGTAGCCTGCCTGTTTAAGTCGCTTTCGCGCAGCTTTCGTCCACGATATTGTGAAAATCGTGGATCGAACCTGGACAAGATGAGATTTGAGAGATAAGTGGCATAGTGGAAGTTCGGACGTTCTCGGACTTGGACGGTCGTGTATCCAACGCACGCTTACGTATAATAGTGGTAAACCGCCATCAAAATTATTAAAAATGGCGAAATCGACACTAGATTCGCTGGAAAAACTCCTGGCGAAGTACGTTGCTCCCATCGAACAGAAACTCAGTTGTGTCCTGCAGGAAGTAAGAATTCTACGGGAACAAGTCGACAGATTCGAAGCTAAAGAAGCAACGAAGGTATCTAACAAGGCAGTATCTTCCGTCGAACAAAAAACGAACGCCGGTACAACCGCGAAGGCTCACACAATTACGCCGCAACACACACTAGCAGCGTCCGAACGACAGCGCCATGCAAGCAGATACGAGAAAACCGGTTCCACGAACACGGCTACACGTCCCTCCGCCGCGGCACTTGTAAGGACCGCGGAGCGCGCCAGTCTGCGCCGGCGGTCGCTTCTCTTACCGATGACCTACCTAGCGCTAACAGCATGCTTATACCAGCTGCACCCGCAGTTGTAAACAAAAACCCCAATGATGAAGGATGGGTGAAAGTTAGTAAATCCAGAACTAAGAGACGAGGACAGTGTAAGCGGACTGTGATCAAAGGTAGCGGAACGGATGACGGTGAACTTAAAACTGTGGAGCGAGTGCGCAAAATCCACGCTTGTTTTTTCGCACCGGAGACCACAGCTGATACGATTATATTGTATATGAAAAGAAAGAAACAGTGCGATAGTTATTATGTGGAAAAATTGAAACTGGTCCACAATCATTACTCGTCTTTCGCCATATCAGTACCCAATAGTCATTTCGAGTTTTTTATGTCCGCCGAAAATTGGCCAATTAGCACCGAAATCAGTGAGTGGTTTCGTAGGAGTGCCGGGCGCGCGGGAAGCACGCCCCGACTATCCTATCACGGCCGTGCCGGCGGCTCCGCCACCGATACCGGGGACGTCGGAGCCGAGGCGCTTACCATCCGTGCCAATACCCGCAACGCCTCGCAAGCCACCGGGAAACTACTCCCTACGTCATAGCCCACCGTCGTCTCTAACAATCTGCCATCAAAATATTAGGTGCATAACAAACAAGACAAAACAACTCGAGGTACTACTGACAAAGGAACTAACCTGCGACGTCTTAATTATTACCGAACACTGGCTTCGAAGCCATCAATTAGTGTCTGTTACTCTGTGTAACTACGATCTGTTATCATTTAGCTGTAGAAATCAGATAGCGCACGGTGGAAGTTGCATCTACGTACGATCAGGCATAAAGGCAAATAATAGACAAGATTATTGCGACTTAACGCAGGAACAAATCTTTGACGTTTGCGCTGTACACCTACTAGATGACAATGTCTTAGTTGTTGGTCTGTACCACTCTAACCTCACGAGTCATTTAGATTACCTTGTCCTCTTTGAGCGCCTCCTTTGTAAAGTTACTGACGAAGGGGTGGAATGTGTAATAATGGGGGACGCTAATATAAACCTCCTAGCTAGTTCTAGTGCCCAAAGGCAGTTGGTGGATTTACTTGCTAGTTATAACTTTACCCAGTTGGTCGACCACCCGACGCGTGTGGAAGTGGGAGGTAGTAGTACACTCCTGGATCATGTGTATACAAACAGTTCCACAAAGCGCGCCGCCACCGTAATTGGCGTCGACACACAGCCGCTTAGTGACCACAAAGGCCAGCGTTTAACCCTCTTGCCGAGTGTCGCGCCCGTGCCTACCCACCATCTGACCCGCAGGTTCACAGCAGCGAATAAAACTAACTTTGTTGACGCTATGGAGTCTATCAACTGGGATAACATCATCGGGAAATCGAATGAATGCTGCAATGTTTTAGCCGATAGTCTCCTGGCGATTTTAACAAATAAATATAACGTATGTTTTCCGCTAAAAAAGCAACCAGTTCTTATCAGCAAACACTGGGTTGACGCCGAAATCCATAACTTTAGACACCTATTACAAGAGGCAGTACATTTAAAAAAAGTTTTTCCATCGCATGAACCGTTACGTAATAAATGCGAAGAACTGTCACTCAAATATCATTCTCTACTAAAAGAAAAACGCGTAAGTTACTACTCCAATATAATACAAGATAACCCTCGATGTATGTGGCGCGTGATTAATTCCGAGTTGGGTCGAGGCAACCGTGAAAGGGCTGACTTCACAGATCTCATACGAAATAATGATGGTGAGCCCTTCGATACAAAAAGGGATTTAGTCGACGCGCTCAACTTAGAGTTCGTGACGGCGGCAAGTAAATGCGGCGCTCCCGCAGCGGACAGCGCTCGAGCGCTGGTTGCGCTCGACAGTGAGTCAGCCGCCAGCGATGCGTCCATCAGACTCCTACCGTTCTCCCCTTTTGAGATTGTTACTATAGCAACTAAACATATCACCCCGAAGAAAAGTACTGACCTTTACGGTTTATCCGCTGATTTGTTGAGAACTGTGATTAAGCCACTAGCATTCGTTACGAGTCACCTTTTCAACTTATGCATACAAAAAGGCGTTTATCCGACAGCGCTTAAAAGAGTTAAAATTTGTCCCCTCTACAAGGGGAAGGGAAAAAAAGCCGACCCTAAGTCCTACCGCCCCATATCACTGGTCCCCGCGGTCAGCAAGGTGTTCGAGGTCGGTCTTAATAAGAGACTGCTAAACTTCATTGTAGATCGTGAGTTTTTATCTGAACGACAATATGCATACCGGGCCGGGCGCGGGACGACCGACCTAGTGCGCGAGGTGGTGTGGCAGGTGTTGAGTGGGCGCGAGGCGGGACAGCAGGTCGCTCTGCTCTGCTGCGACCTCTCGCGCGCCTTCGACACCGCCGATCACACTCTCATAGCAGGAAAACTAGGCCATTACGGAATACGGGGCCCGGCTACGCCCTTACTTACAGCCTTCATGTCTAAAAGGACACAAGTAGTGGTCGGAGATAGGGGTCGTATAGCATCATCTGAGTTAGAAAACGATATGGGTGTTCCGCAGGGCTCCTGTCTCTCGAATACACTGTTCAGCCTACTCCTCAACGATCTTCCCGACGCCATCGACAACGCGGAAATCTACATGTATGCCGACGACGTTGCCGCGGTGATCACTGCGCCAACTAGTACTCAGCTACAATGTAAGCTGAACTCGGTGGTGCAAAAACTTGAGGAGTGGTTTAGGTCAAACGGGCTAGCGCTTAACAAAGAGAAGACTTGTTTCATGATATTTAATCTGAATGGAAAAACAGCCAAACAATACTCTGTAGCAGTCGGCAACACCGCGCTCCAACAAGTACAAAGTACGAAACTACTGGGCTTCTACATCGATAGCGCGCTCACGTGGGAGATGCACATAAACGATGTATGCGGGAAGCTGAGCCGATCGTGCTTTGCACTCAGACGGCTCGCGAGCACCACCACTCAAAACGTTGTGCGCTCCTGCTACTTTGCGACCGTCCACAGTAGTATCACGTACGGATTGGAGCTGTGGGGCCAAGCTGCAGAGTATAATAGAGCTTTCGTCCTGCAGAAACGAGCCCTGCGCGCCATATTCGGAGTCTCTGATGATGTTTCGTGTGTAGACTTTTTCAAAGAACTCCGAATACTTCCATTGCCATGCGAGGTCATCTACCAACTGGCTTTGTTCACACATTCACACTTGCACCTGTTTAAAAAAAGGGGCGTAAACGGGACGCGGAACTTGCGTAGTGACAAGAAACGGAACCAGCTTGAGACGCCGTTCCATAAGCTCGTGAGGTCGGAGAAGTCTGTCTACATCGCGGGACCAGCAATCTACAACCGACTGCCTGGTCATGTGCGTGACGCACCTTCCCTCGCCGCTTTTAAGATAAGACTGAGACACTGGCTTCATGAACAATTATTTTACAATAATAATGAATTTATGAAGTTCCCAGAATTAATTTAAAATGTATTTTTTATGACAAATTAATTTTAGACAATTTTTAAGAGTTTTTTTTTTTTTTAAGAGATTATACAATGCATACAAGATAATTTTAACAAAAAAAAAACAACTTCTTCAAAACCTTTTATTAATATTTGCCTCGTCACAAAGTTTGACTATCATAATCGAGATTATCTTGGCGCCACCCGTGAAATGCTTATCATTGAGGAGTTCTGTTGGCCATCTGTGGTCTTCTTTATCAGTTCTACTTCACCAAATGATACCTTTTGAATGAAAATGCTTGATATTTGCCTATAATATTTGAGAAGTTCCATCAATTCCTCTTGGATCTCAGTATCAGAGCTGGATTTTGATAAAAATGGGACCAATCTGGAAGTATGTCCTTTCAAATACAAAAACATTTTTCCAAATCGGTACATAAATGACGGAATTCTGAGGTTTAAAAAAAAAACATAAAAAAAAATACAATGAAATTGAGACCTCTTTTATTGGAAGTCGGTTAGAAAGAGTGCTCCGCAGTGGGCGATTACGGGCTGAAAATGATGAAGATTCATACGCGAATAATTACATGACAAAGGTTGTTTGACAAAATCTTTATTCCAAGCGGGTAACTTAAATAACAAAATTCTTTTAATTTCATTTTTCTTCCAATTCAAACTTTCATGCTAGGAAGCGCTTTACACTAGAATTTCCAGCGTCCCTATTGGTGAGAACATCGGTGGGAAACGCTGAGAAAAGACCTAGCTTTGATTAGTGACACCTAGCAATTTTATCCATGCCCGTAAAGATACCGCATTTCGAGATCTTTCTTCAGGCAAAAACGCATTAGGTAAAATTGGAGGACTCTGCTTGTGGGTTTCAAACCAAGCACTTCCATTGGCTATCTCAATGCTAAAAACGTCTATTTTTATAGGTATTTTGACCGATGCGGAGTGGGCTTTGGTTGTCCTGAGTGCGGAATCTGTTACTTCACCCATTGCAGCGTAAAACAAAAACAAAAAAAAAAATGCTGGGAATATAATCACTATACATAGGGTTGCCAACAATTTTTTAAAAGAAATAACGTATTTCAGGCTGTAGGTGTAGTAGATAGTATATGAAAAGTACAGTCATGGAAAAAAAATATCGCAAACTTTAAATTGAGAAAAAATAGTAGATAAAATATAAAACAATTAAAAAAAAGAGATTTAAATTCGAGGGACTAAGTTGCATCAAAGGACCAAGCTTTTCTTCACGAGTTGTTTACGCCACTTTTTACTATTGACTGCGAGAAAAATTTAATTTGAAATGATTTAAAATTACAGATTTCATTTAAACATTTGAAATTTTATATTTCAGACGTTTTGTTCGTCAATAAGTGAGAGCAAAGTAGCAAAATAGTAGTAGTTCTCTTTGCAAAATGGTTGTTTTCTGATTAGGTTAATGAGTGAAAAAAAAAAAAAAAAATAAAAAAAAAATAGTAATATGTAATTCGTATAGTCTTGCTTGTTCCAAATTCAAAATGTGTTTATTCTCTAGTGAGTAAAAGAGCGTTTTATTCATATCGACGAATCAAATGTCCTTTTTCGAGTGGCAATGGTACGTATCGTAACGTAAATAAGATATTTACTGTAGAAAATTCCAAAAGTAGCTAAAATATATGTTATTAAAAAAACTACTATAATATAGAAGAATTTTTAGAAGATAAAATGTATAAATTGTAGTTATAAGTCGTACAAGTTTTCTAGTATTTATTTTATAGGTACTTTTATTTTTTAGTCTGTAGGTAAGTAGATAATAATACTGTTTGCAATAACCCTATAACAGGGTATAATATGTTATTAAGTTCATTCTAAAAATGTTACCATTACGCATTATGTGGCAATGTATACTTAAATAAATTATAATGTACGGTTGGCAACCCTAACTATACGAGCTACTCAGTAATGATCGGCCAGCATCACAGCAGCAGTGATGGAGTAAACAATGAAGAAAATCTTGTCGATGACCTCAGCCAGTTCCCGCCTGTCTCCGTAAGCGTTCTCTTCGTGGTCCAACTCTACAGAACCTTCTGGAATACATACTTCTTCAACGTCTTCTTGGCGAGAGTAGCCTCCGTTTACTGATATCTGGGGGTAGAATGTTTATAAAGATTTAAGACGAGCACCCTTATTATGCACGTTCGTGATTCTGATTGTGATAGCATGCCATCGCACTTGTTCCATATCATTCCTATATGTCATTCTCTCTTTTTGGAAATAGTCCCGTGCGTGTCAGATGGTTAGAGCTAAAAATCAGCGCTGCAGTAAAATCCGCAGCACAAGCTGAGCACAGACCTTTTTTATCGCACTCACCCAAATTGAATATAATTATATATTATCCTTTCTTTCGTTGTATTTACTATTTTGTCATATTGATGTTGTAGTGTTTTGTGCGTAAAAATACATGATTTCTTTCTTTCTTTACCAACTTACACGTACTATGCTCGATTCCGCTTGCGCACGATCACAATCACAATCAGGAAAATCCATAATAAGGGGGCAAGAAAACTATTATCCTATATCGAAAAATGTTTTTGCGACGGCGCTGGGTTTCGACTCATATCCTATGTCCTAAAATTGCGATCAGAACCACTTGAGGACGGGCAGCAGCGTTCTCTTGGTAAGCGATGCACGTTCTGCGACCCCTAAGCCGTCTGCCAAGCGTCTCATCCTTATAGCAACGCGGCCCTCTCCCACACTAACGGATACACTGACAGACTGAGCCACTCATTCAGTGTGGCCACTGATTACTATTTTACTATTAGTAACCCTAGTAGTATGTTACACGCTGTTACACGCGACTTCGTTCAAGTGCAACAATAAAAAAAGTAGCCTATGTGCGTCTCCTACTTAAGCTATATTTATGCAAAAACTCAGGTCGATCCGTTCAGCTGTTTACCCGTGATAACGCGACAAACACCCAGACAGAGAGACAGATAGACAGAGAGACAGATATACAGAGAGACAGAGTTACATTCGCATTTATAATATTAGTTAGGAAGTTAGGATAGCAGGTAGAAATATATTTTTTTATTTATTAAAACTAACAATATTCTAAATATGTTTTTATAAAGAAAAACTTGCAAAACATTTTATATATCTTTCTCAATTATTAATCTACTTAAAAAGGTTAATTGTGCGAGCGACAGAGCGCGTAATAAGTAATCTTTAATTCAATTAATTACTTTTTTTGTTGTTTGTTATGTTGTTATATTTTTTAACTCTCTATCCTATAGTTTTAGGTACCACCATAAAACACACAAAGCAAAAAAAAAATACATATGTAAACATATTAAAAAAATAAAACTTTACAAAATGTTAAACTTACTAGGTTACTAGGTTAGGTTTGTTTTAATGTTAGGTTAGGTTGTTACTTTACAGATAACATTGTATTACATGAATTGAAAATGAAAATAAAATAAAATTAAATTCGGTTATATGTAAAAACGTACTTACTTTTACTGGAGGCATACAGAAGACTATCCTCAGTAGAGAAAAGGTTAGCAGTCCTTGCATAAAGGATGTCTTGCAAAGCTTTTCCGCCAGTGTCGTCATCAAAAAGATTTGTACCAGCATTGCTAAAAGGACACCGCCCAACACTGTTATGTAGAATACCACTGGAATGTAGAACAACAGATTACAATGGTACCTATAGTTGTAATTGACATAAAGAAACACATAACACTATTCTAAATACAATCCAAACTTAAATAAAAGAGCTTAAATTACAACCAAAATTATTATAAATTAATTATAAACAAAAAACAGAGCTCAGGAGGGCTAGCATGCGCACCGCGAGAAAACCGTCTCTACTCTTCATGTCGTGAAAAATGAGACAAACGTATACATAATCGTAGCGGTGTCCTGTTCTTACATAACAAAAAGATTTTGTCGCGGTGCGCATGCTAGCCCTTCAGGTCACTATCCGCGGGCAGGGTACCCAAGAGACTGGGGCCCTATTCGGAGAAATGACATTTTATCTCGGTCACTGTCTCTCTAATTTAGAATTTAATGGGAGTGAGAGTGACCGAGATAAAATGTCATTTCTCCGAATAGGGTCCCTGGTGACGTTACCTTGTTGAATAGCAATGCTAATTAAATTAATTAATTACCTACGTAAAAAAAAAAACAATGTATATTATGTATGTACTTATTAAACAGGGTTACTTTTTTATGAGCGCATATTTTTATCATTCATTCAGTAAATTAGGTATGTAAGTACATACATTATATAAGAACGTATTTCAAAAATAAAATAGATATATTATAAATATTTAAATTTTTAATAATATATTCTCCCATAAATTTAAGGAATCATGAGCAAGTTCCAATTCTAGGTAAGGTAAGGTTAGTTTTGCGTTTACCATCATCCATTACAACGTCAATTAACATCAAGCGAGCTTGTGATCAAACGGCCTAGCTTGTCATACATTAAAAAGGACCATGAAATCAGACCGCCTCAAAGGACTCTCAAAAACAAGTCATATTATCAAAAGAAAAACAAAATACCCGTCTGCAAAATGTAGTCTATGTCACTCCGGACGTAAAGAGGAATTCAAACACCTCACTCGTTAAAATCGGTCAAGTCGTTTAGGCTAAAGGAGGTACTACAGGAATAGTAGTGGTAGGGCTTTTCTGCGGAGGAAGTACCACACTTTTGCCAGTTATTCAACCGCCTAGTAGTAGTGCGTAGTAATTGAAGGGCAATGTTTCCACATAACAATATTCAGTGCCACCCAGAATTTTGAACTTCAAAAATTCAAAACCATGGATGTCAATGCACTGCGCTCATCACCATGGGATACTAGATGGAGATTTAACATCTAGTATCCCTGGAGATTTAACATCTAGTATCCCATGGTGATGAGCGCAGTGCATTGACGCCCATGGTTTTGAATTGTTGAAGTTCAAAATTCTGGGTGGCACTGAACTGTTGCGGTCAAGCGTGAAGCTTAACATCAGGTGAACGACTTGCTCGTCTCGTCACCAGACTACATAAAAAAAAAAAAATTCAAATAGTTGTTTTTGTACTCGGAAGTCACAACATCATCAACAGCCCATAACAATATTAACTCTGGTGTTAACACCAGGTGAGCGACTTGCTCGTCTTGTCACCAAGTGCCATAAAAAAACCACAACATACTCAGAAAACATAACAAAAACAAAAACATAACGGATAAAAAAATGTTGATAGAGAAGTTTATAAAAAATAATATATAGGATAATGTTGCCATGAAATTAGATTATTTTAGACTTACGTATTGATGGTATAGTGTGAGTAGGAACTAAATAGTTAATATTGCTCAGCCCCATGCAAATAACGATGGCACAGGCCGTGTAGAAGTACACCCTTGTCAGCTCGAGAGGATCGCTCCAGAAAGACATCAGAAGGAATACGAGAAGAACTGAAAATAATAAAACATTTTATACAAAAGATCAGAAATATTCACCAAATTGTTTTTCCAGGGTATTGGATGCTACTTCGTTTATTTGTATATTTCATGGTCTATAAAGTTGGGCAGATCGATGAGAGGAACCTATTTGTCGATTTGCCCTTCTAGTCACTTGGCCACATCAAGATATCGCTGGGCGCATCATAATGTAGTTCAGTTTTGCGACGCTTGTGGTGCTACATAGTATATCCGAGCATGGCTGCATGGGTAAATCTTTATTATGTCAACATCATTTTATTTGCTTGTAACAAAGAAGCTTTACAGGGATTTATCTATGCTTGTACTTTGGTCGATTAGCCCAAGCATAGCAAATTGGCAAACGTTTTGTTTTATACGATATGGCGGTCATAAGACAGGCAAATCAAGAAATGCCGGCTTATCGTTCACAACGTTTGCCGATTTGCCCGGCCATGCTTGGGCAAATCAATTCTGTAGGGTGACCAAAGTACTAGCATAGATAAACTCCTGTAAAGCTTCTGTGGTAGCCTCTCATCTGCCCAGGCAGATCTCGATCGGACCAGTTCAAGGATTAGCCCACGACATATACACAGATCACCCTTATATTCCTCACTTAGGACGATTGAAACGCAGTACGCATCGTTCAATGTCACTGTCATTGGTTCTTAGCAAGGCGCGAGAAACCATATAACAGCCAATGAGCCAATGAGAACGCTTGTTCAAAGCCCCCGAGGTTTTACACTGATTTGTATAAATAATTGTAATTTTAAAATTTATATTTATTATTAATTGAATTTGAATGTCTGTGTTTTAAATTTTAAAGTAGGAATTATGATAATTATAATAATATGTTGTTGTTGTTGATAATTGTAATAACATAAATGTAAATGTGGAATCGTTTTTATGTCAATAAATAATTTGAATTTGAATTTGGTGATTTGTCAGAACATCGACCTCATAATGTGGTATCTATTATATAATAATCTGTGTGTTCTAAATCGACGTATTGGGCAATTTCTAAAATTTCCCAAAAACTTGTCCTTTGAAATTTAAATTAAGATACTAGTAAACAGACATAGGTATTTGTGCAGTATCACATTTGCGACAGTAATATTTTTAGCCTTAGCTAAAAGTTTTAGTTTATTATTATTGCGCATAACTCTCACAAGCATGTAGCTCTCTCTACATTTTTTTGCCACAAAACCATTCCCAGCACTTAACTGCGCTGGATCCCATATCAAATTGTATGGTCTTGGTATGGGTACAATAATAATTTTTCGGCTGCACAATCACGGGTCTTCAGCTCGAGAAGCTGTGAACGCAAGCAGTAAGAAGCGAACGCACGAGCAAGGCCGTAGGCCGGGGCCTTGCTCCGCGGTAAGCGCGGTCAACAAACACTTACAATATTTTATCGAACTTTGGTTTTACTTTGTTGCGAGTAGGCGTAACCTTGAGACAGCCCATGGCTGCGCTTGGTCTCACTCCCCGCAACCCGCACATAACCCCAACTTTGGTGGGTATTTGTCGGAACAAAGATCTCGTATTGCGGCTACTATAGGAGGTAATCTGTGATCAAACTTACCCAAGAGTGGAGTATAGAAGGAAATATTGTAAGTTGTAGCCCTCCTCTTCAGTTGCAAGTTAAGCACGTATCTGTCACTCTGGTGCGTTTCGTTATTTTCGTCAGTGGTGTACACCATGTTCCATATAGATGGTTTGATCACCACCTGGCTGTATGAGACCTCCCATTCGCTTTCTATCACTTCGTCTATGTCTGCAAACTGGAAAACAACATTAATAACAGGTATATATATATTTTTATAAGTATTAGTACCTAGGTGGTTACTAGGTGAAAGTTGCGAGCAATCGGTGGATGCAAGTTGCGAATTGTCGTTCAGTGTGGCGGTGTAAGGGGAGGCCTTTGTTCAGCAGTGGGCGTCTTCGGGCTGTTGATGATGTTGTGACTTCCGAGTACAAAAACAACTATTTGAATGTTTTTTTTTTATGTAGTCTGGTGACGAGACGAGCAAGTCGCTCACTTGATGTTAAGCTTCACGCTTGCCCATAGCAGTTCAGTGAAATCCAGAATTTTGAACCTCAACTTCAAAACAATGCACGGCAATGCACTGCGCTCGTCACCCTGAGATATTCGATGTTAAATCTCTATGTGCACAGTAATTACTCTACCACTACCAATAAATATATAAATATCAAAATTAAAAAAACGTACGACTCCAAGTTTCTTATCGTTGTGGTCCATAATTTCTATCGCTATCTTCTCATGGACTTCCCATGGTTCTATCACTAAAGAGCAGACGTATTCGTCGTGAGGCCATCTGGAATCAGAAAAAGGCACTTCTGAGTATCAACTGACGGAAGAGTTTTTGGCGGGAACGTGAAGAAGGTGATGCCGCGTCATCGTACTATTTTCTAAAATTTGTGTTATTTCGAGTGTTAATGTGTAAAAACAGTGTTTTTTTATTCATTAAGTGTTCGTGAACATGCACGAGTGTTGGTGAATATAATATAATAATATATAATATAATAATAGTATAAGTATTTATAATACTCGCCCTATTATTATTAATATGAATAACCCTCCTGTTCCGTAGTCGGGTAATAAAAAATATTACAAAATACAGTACCCTCAATCCGAAATGACAATTAAATAAATAGAGTTTCTCGGAACGTCGTAATAATGCTAAGCTAAGCTAGAGTGATCGCTCTGTCCCTTTCGCACTCTTTAGGTAAGGAGCAATAGCGGCCCCGCCTGCGCGTTTCAAGGCTAAGCGCACTGCGTTTGAAGTGAAAGGTGAAAGGTGTGTTGAAAGTATCGAATCTGTCTCTTCGTGCAAATAGATAAGATAAGATAATTTAAGATAAGATAATTTATTTCAACATAAGAAAGAACATTCAAAGAAGCCAAAATTATAAAAGTAAAAATCTTAGTTATAACAAACTGTTTTCCGGAATTCTTTGTATACACTCTGTAGAAAATTAGCCAGTGAGCCCCAAACTAAGCACGAAGCTTGTATCTTGGGGCCCGAGTGCGGAGTTACCGGAGAGTTTACTGCGTGTTGTGAATGAGTATTGCGATTATGAAATAGATATATAAGAATAGAAAAATATCTTGTTATTTGTGGTTGTATTATGTGTGTTGATTGTGTAGTGTATGTGTTGTGTTGTTGTGTGTGTTATGAGTTTGTGTGTTGTATTATGTTATGAGTGCACAAGTTATAGAGCACAAGTAAATCGTGGTTTACGGGTCACGGGTCATCCTAGTGAGGACTGCTTCGCAAAGCTTACTACTTGTTTTTCTATTTGTACATGCACATTATAATGAGGCGTTTTCCAAAAAAAAAAAAGTAGTTCTAAAATACTTACTAGATGGCGTAACAGACCTATCGTTTTACCTGTCATTGTCATTTCTGTCGAAATATTTTGTTTATTTTTAAAATCGTAAATTTTGGCTCCACACGTGTATTTAGCCAGTGTCAACTATTGTAATATTTCAAATGAAGTCAAATACATAGTTACATTACTTGAAATTGTCTAAATACACATGTGGAGCCAAAAAACACGGGGGAAAAAAAGGCACACGTAAATTTTTTTGTCTTTCATGTCTTGACAGTGACAGAAAAAACTCAAGGTACATCTAACGCCATCTATTGGGTACTTTTATAACCAGGATTTCTTTTTTTTTGGAAAACGCCTCATTACTATGACGTACGATAGCATGGTCATACTGTGATGGTCATACCAGCATGTTTGTAAAAAACAAGTTTAATTTTAAACTCTGCCTAAACCATCTTGAGCGATGATATCAGATGGTGATGACGCTGGTCTTCTCACCTGATCAACAAACTTACTTGTTTGTCTCTTCAGTATCCATACACCAGGTAGTGACCTCATCTTGGAAGTGGAACGTCGCATCTCCGCTGTACACCATTGATATCAGGTCTGGGTTCTTGGCGTCGAACGGCTCTGTGCTGTCGGAGCTGAAAACATTAAAAAATTCACCAATAGTTGATAATAACTAAAAAACTTAATAATAATAATGCAATTTTTATTGCCAGATAATCATTTTCGTTTCAAGTAACAGAGACCCTTAGTTAAAAAAGAATCTTTACACAATTTGCATCGGGTCCCAAACTAGTGTCTTGGGCACCCTGAGGCCAGTTGCCAGAACCTGTTTTCGCTGGGGTTTGTACACATTAACAAATCTGGTTTGTTCTGGTTTGGTTTGAGTTTGACTTAACTACGTACTTAAGTAAAGTAAAATTACTTACTTGAATACGAAGAATAAGGGTCTCCATATCTGCCCTTGCCGGAACTTTAAGCTGGTAGTCCCATTAAATTTCGTCGGGCTCCATGCCATGCTGTCGTCGGTCCAACTCTGAAGATTATTGGCAATGAGTTTGAGAACCCTAGTAACATGTTTTTAAACGCCTTTTTACATTATCATCAGCCACAGATTACCACTAGATTCCTCACTCAGGACGATCGAAACACACCACGCATCTGTCTAATTAAATGTTAAATTTTTACTCTCATTGGTTCGTGGGTAGACGCGAGTAAGAGTAGCCTAGAGATAGCCAATGAGAACGCTTAGTGTCAGTCCCGGCAACCAGCGCTTTCCCAACTTTGTTGACTTTTGTGGCAATAACGATAAATCATATATATTTATAATAATAATAATAATATCTCTATATGTATAATCTAGTAGAGCTACTATCTATCAATGTTTTGAGTCTCCCAATCTTCTTCGTTTCTGAACTTAGAGCAACTCGGTACCGGCCTGAACTCCAGGTCAGCTGGAGGCCGGCGTTGCTCTAAGTTTCTGAAGTCGTGGGGAAACATCAAAGATAATTTAACCAGTATTGCATTAGAATTCTCCTAAAAATAAGCCTCACTGCGTCGGCCCCAGGACGAATTAATAATCTAGCTTACGATTGGGCACCTCAAATTTCATTCATGTAATCAGCGTCAACGATTAGTGCAATTATTAAGCGATCCATTGGCTTCTTTTAAGCGTATTATAACTAGCACATAGTTCGTGCCGATCTGACACCTCGCAACCCCTATAACTTCACAACCCCTACACTAAATTTGCAGCATATTTTATCAACATCAGATTAACGGGTCGGAACAAAATACAAACATACAAAAATATTTACCATAACAACCGCCAATCTGGTCTTCAGTTTCGAGTCCAGAGCATCGTATTTGATATGCGTTAGCCTGATACTAAGCTCGACCTGCACTATTGGGCTCGGTGCTATGGAAGGCAGCTTGGACATTAGCAAGCTTCTCTTAAGTTCATCGGAATTGGAGAGCTTGGGCTCTACTATTTGAGAATCAGGCGTTGAAGCTGAAATTGAGGTTGAGGTTAGATTGATTTGCTAGGTTAAAACAAAGATCTGGGACCAGGTTATGTACTAAAAATGCGACCAGAAACACCGCAGCAGCTTCCTCTTAGTAAATGATGCGATTATGATGCGATCCCCAACCTGCAGCCGCGATAAAAAATTGTCCACCTTTTCTATCCCGTGAGAACGAAAAGGATTCACATTCTAGCTTTGTCACGTTGACGTGAAGGCAAAATGAGTGGTCAAAACTTTATAGCGGCGTGCGTGTTAAGCCTGGTGAATGAGAAGCGTGGATAGTATTTGGTTTTTTTCCCCCGAATACTGAAACGTTTGTTAGCTTTGACGACAGATTAAGTCTATTGCTGTCTTTGTCATTTGCTTAGAATTAATGTGTTGTCAAAGTTAACAGACATTTCAGTATTTGGGGGTTGGTCTCTTTGTTACCCTTGCACGACTAAACGGTAGAACCGGTTTTTTAAATAATTGTTTTTAGTAGTACTGGTTCGCCAGATTTTAGGCTTCACGGCCATTAAATTAATTGCCCCTAACTTTGAACTACAAATGCGCTGCGCTCGTTAACTTGAGATATTAGAAATAATATCCATGAAATCAGCACCATTGGGAAAAGAATCAGCGGGCATCAAAGGACGATAAATACTGATTGATTGGAATTAATAGGATTAATACATATACTAGCGACATTTTGAATGTCGCGGGCAACCGGTGGATGCAAGTGGCACGTTGTTGGTCGCTGTGGCGGTCTAATGCCTATGTTCAGCAGTGGTCGATTTCTGGCTGATAATGTAATCTAATAGGATTTATAACTTGATAAGATTCCTTTAGGGATAGTTTAATAAACCCGCAACGCACTTCATGATAAAAAAGTAACAATACGTTAGTTTTCTTATTCTATCTATTAGAAAAATATTAGCCAAGTAAATCGTGATAATTTTTCCCTACCGTGGATATCTGAAAAAATAGGTATACAATTTTGCTATGAAAACTGACGTGGTTTTGATACATTTCGTTTTAATAAAACGTGAATACTCACGTTAATTTGAGTCGGTTATTCCGACTATAGTTTCGATCACATTCGGTGACCTTTATCAAGGAATGCTCAGCGAGACACGCGCGCGACCTCGTCTTGCCTTGCACTGCGGGCTGCGGCGCGTCAGAGCATTCCTTGATAAAGGTCACCGAATGTGATCGAAACTATAGTCGGAATAACCGACTCAATTTAACGTGAGTATTCCCGTTTTATTAAAACAAAAGATATAAAATTATTGGGATAAAATGCAAACATTCTGGTTGTCTTATCATTCATATTTTAATAGGCACCTAACTGCTATTTTTGTAGTAAATACCTAACAAGTTCGACCACTTATTTATGCTGTTCATTACTTACCTACTAATTACTAGGCATTGTTCTTTACTACAAGTTAGTCTGATATAATTTCATAATCGTCATCACCAACCCTGTCACCTACCTCAGAGCATAAACGATTATATGATTCTCTTTAGCCTCGTTGCAAGTTACATTAATTGCCTTTTTACTATGAAAACTGACGTGGTTTTGGCAAATTTTGTTTTAATAAAACGGGAATACTCACGTAAAATTAAATTAAATGTTAAACCACGACACTACAGTCGGAATAACCGACTCAATTTAACGTGAGTATCCCCGTTTTATGAAAAAAAAAAATTGCCTTGTTCAGTTTTCTGATCTTTTTCCACAGAAACAATTACAATTGCTATAACACTAGACTCAGCTTGGAATTTCAACAAATTACCATCATCTTCACTAGCAGGACAGTCGTAGAGGAACTTGGCTTCGACTCCAGCCCACGACGCAAAGCTGAAGTATTTGATGGGCAGCGTGTGCGCATCGTAGTAGCTCAGAACTGGCAAGCTGTCGCCTTCCTTTCCAAATTCCACTAACCCTTCTGAAAAGTCATAGACAAGTTTTTAATGCCGGTTGTCAAACTGAGACATCCCGAAGTATGCCGAAAGCCAGCCAAAACCTTTAAATCCTTTCATCTACTGTCATAGCACAGACGTAGTATTTATATTCTCTTTGGCACAGAAAGAGAACTTAGATGTCGAATCAAATTATTTCCGAATGGCTTTAGAATACAAGCGCAAATCTCTATACGATCCTGTACTGTAATTGAGAATCCTGATAATTATATTAGCTGTTAAAGTTCATGCTATGAAATTTCACTCAATTCATATGGACATCCACCAAGCTTTCTGAATTGGGCCAAGTCTACTCTTGCATTCTGGCTACGCCATTGATGAGAACAGTTGGTCTTACCATCAGAGATTTTGATGTAAAACGCAGTGAATTCAATAGTGGACAGGATGTTAGGCGTCTTGGCCGAACTTCTTGCGTTTCGTTTCAGGTTCAGACGCAGCTCCGTAAACTTATTGTCACCACCACCTACGACTACCAGAACAGATTCATAATTAAAAACAAAAATAAAGAAAACAAAACGAATCGATATGTACATGATAGTATAATTAAATGTGTAAAAGTCAACTTTTGCATTAGTATAAAAAAAATGCAAAGCAAGATAATTATTTACACTGATTCAGATATCTTCTGAGTTTTATATTAGTTTTGCTATAGTATTCTGAGCTCATTAGCATATTTGACATACCAGAAAGGATGATGTAGTGTAGTTCACTACACTATAATTCATCCCTATCATCGTCATAGTCGTTTATAGAATCAATTTTACCATTGATTCATCTCTTTTCACGCATAAGCACATATCCATACTCTCACAAGTCTTTTTTTTAACCTCCATTCATCCACAATGCTCGAGATTTTCCTTGCTAAGTAATTCTTCTCTGTCCTTGTTCCGTCTCTATTGTACCTTTACTACGACAGCTTATTAATTAAGGCTATATTTTTTAACAAGAAGATAAGGCTTACCAATTTCATAGACAGAATCAGTAGACCCAGGCTTTGCCACAGGCGACAGCAAGATGTGTCCATTGCTCGCGGCCTGTATGGCGATGTGCATCTCGAAGTACGCTATGTCATTGTTGTCCCTTTTCAAAGTAGCGTGTTGGAGATTATCTTCGTCTATGTGGTAGAAGGTGTCATAGTTGTATCCTCGACGGGCTATGTACTGTTTGCAACGGGATGCCACTGAAAACAAATTATGCAAGTTATCTTATCACAGCCTTGGGATGGGTGCAGGGTTACCAAATGGCATACATTTACTGCACTTGACAAACATTTTTAAAACCGAAAACCATTTCAGTGACGTGGCATGTGATCTGATAAGTTTTTCTCGAGCGTAACCTGCCACTTTTCCAAAATTATATGGAAATTTGACAGATCATGACACGTGTTACTTTACAAAAATAAGGCTTAGGGTTTCAAGCTGAGTTTCCAACGAAACGGAGCGGAGCTGTGAAAAGAAGTGGATGTTTCCGCTGAAGCGAAGCGGAGCTGTCTAGAGGATGAGCGGGTTCGTTGTCAGTTAACCCCGCTGCACTCCATTCCTTTCGCATCGCACCTCTATAACCCACATCGTTGCGCACCGTTATACCCTGCTCCACACCGCCGGTCTACTCATCTCGCCATATAATTTGATACAGTTCTTTTCGCCTCCGCTATGACTGTTTCAATTGAAGAGAAGCGGACTCGAGATGTAAATTTCAACCAATGTGATTCGTTGATTCCTTGCCTATCTCCGCTCCGCTTCAATGAAAACGCACCCTAACACATGGTATGCGGCCGGCATTGATCTGACATAGGAAATATTAATTTCGCCAAAGAAGATTTTAAAAAATACGTCTAAAGTGGCAACTCTTAATTGTTTCTAGGTACTAAAATACTGTATTAACTTCTTTAATCAGGCTTAAAAAGGCTTTTTTTAAGAGTACACTTACATGCTATGCGGTACATTGTGTGGAAAAATTGATGATAATTTTTTACGATAGCAGAGTTAACGTTTGACAGGCCTATTTCTAAAAAAAAATAGGATCTTTATCGTTAGATCCAGTGCTAGGATCCATAATGGTAATGATATGACTTTCTTTCTAAGTTATCCCTTGGTACTACAATAATAAGTCACATCTGTTCATAATGGATCTACAGAGATTTTTTTCTCCTTGACACTTGGCACTCTTGAAGTCTTGACGGCATCCTTTCATTTCGAAATGGTAAATCTAGATGGGTGATGATGTTATTTTCATACAATGAGATGGAATTATATAATAACTAGCTGATACCATCGGCTTCGTTTGCGTGGAGCTACAAAAAAAAAGTATTCTTTGTCCATTTCCGACCCTTCAGCTATATCTATGTAAAAGTTCAGTTCGATCAGTTCAGCCGTTTCTTAGCCGTGATTACGCGATAAAAACCCATACAGAGAGACAGATAGACAGAGAGACAGAGTTACTTAAATATTTATAATATTAGTTAGGATTAGGATATACTGCCATTTGTCATAATTATCTTGTTGCATAGTTTATTTGTTGCCTTGGGCTTAGCAAATAATATAAATACATATCACGACAAATTGTTGATTAAAAATAATACTTAAGCTCTTAATCAAACTCTCTATATTTATATTTTATTATCCAAAACAAAAATTACAGGCCAACTATACTTACTGCTATACGTGAAATTGTAGTTTTCGTTAACCGCCCATGATTTACTAAAAAGCACAAACAGTAAACACAAACAAATTTTCCACTTCATTGTCTAAAAAAGTCTCTATTTTATCCTATAAACACAAATCAAGTTCATAAATCCATGGTATAATTGGAGAAAATAACATAAATAAGAGATCACAATATAAAAGCAGATATGATACTGCAATGTGAGCGTCACTTCAGTGGTGCAGTGGCTTTCAACCTTTTCGCGACTAACCTCGTCTGTGCACAAGTACATAATTTCTGCCTAACGCAGCAGGTCGTGGGGAGTTTGAGATCGGTACAATTATACAATTTGTATTTAGTTAATTAAGAATATACAATCGTTTATGTGTCAGCAGGGTAGCAGCGGGAAACTTTGTATAAGCTATTGCAGTTCACCCCAAAGTCAGTCATCTCAAGGATGTTCCATTGTGAGTGGAGGATGCTTACCTAATGTTGATGGAATGTGTCCGGAATGAAACAACCAGACATATAATTTTCCACGACAGTTCCATAGGATGCAACTCGTACCTTGCTTATCCAACGCAGACACGACAAAAGGGTTAGTAGAGTTGGTAAAAATCGGTTTGGCAAAACGAACGACAATAATGCGAGCAGAAACTTATTTATTATTGTGTTGAAAATGTAATGCAGGTTGGTTCGTTTTAGCTAGTGTGGCCTTAGGCAACATACTAGGTAGGCACCGGGACTGTCCTATGGAGATCCTCGTGATCTCTGTCAGGGACCAGAGTTTATATATAGTGGGTATGAAATCAGTTCCTTTTAAAATCCTTTTCAAACAGTTGTATAAAATAAACCTAGAGCAAACCTAAATGTTGAGGGCCTCTGCCCAAGCTCGACCCAGCATAACAAAACTATAAGCTTGTTACATATGCGCCTATGGCCCGCGCGTAGTTCCCGATACGGATACTAAAATACAGGATAGCATACGTCTGTTACGGTTTTTCTGTTTTATATATAAACGCGATTATTTTAACTTTTATTCAAAACATTGTGTAATATTATACGTGGAACGTAACCGGCTTTAATTATTTTTGTTCTACTCGTTAAGGTTGCAATGTTTGGGTCAGCGCACCGAAATTAAATTTTCTTGCGATCTTTGTCACTTACAGCTGAATATGTGGATTTATTGAAACAAATTTTGCGCTAATAAAAAGGATGTATCAAATAAGATATTTCGGCTAAAATGATCGCTAGATAACATTGGTTTCGGGTTTCATGGGCTTAATGACAAAATTAAATTTGATGTCATAGACGAATATAGACCACTTGCTTTCAATTTGATTTTTTGATTGGTGTAAGTTCGCGGTCCACTAACGAACAATAAAAAATTACAACCTGCTTCAATGGAAACAGCCATGTTTCCATTGAAGCAGGTTGTAATTTTTTATTGTTGGTTTGGTACGGAGCGGAGCTATGATAAGAGGTGGCCCTCTTATCATAGCTCCGCTCCGTACCGTTTCGATTCAGTGGAACCATCTACCTGCTTTCACAGCTCCGCTCTGTACCATTCCGCTTCAGTGGAAACATCCACCTCTTTTCACAGCTCCGCTCTGTACCGTTCCGCTTCAGTGGAAACATCCATCTCTTTTCACAGCTCCGCTTCAGTGGAAACCGTCACCTCTTTTCACATCTCCGCTCTGTGCTGCTCCACTTCAGTGGAAACATCCACCTCTTTTCACAGCTCCACTCCGTACCGCTTCGCTTCAGTGGACACATCCACCTCTTTTCACAGCTCTGTTCCATACTGCTTCGCTTCAGTGGAAACGCAGCCTAAGCCTTCTGTTTTGTATTATTATTTATTTTGTGACTACGTTTTGTTCACAATTCAAGTGACCGCAGAGGCCAAAGCTAGATATTATTTATTATAAAAAACCTTGAAATAACATAAATAATTATAATCTTTACCATTATTAAAATGATTTATTTAAACTCAGATGCAAAGGAAGCGACCGTAGTTTATCGTAACGGATGTCAGATAACTTCAGCGTTTGCAATATTATTGTAACAATATTATGTTAGGATTTTTGTTTACAATTTATTTAGATAGGGGTACAGGATAAATATTAGTACAAGTAGGTAAAGAATCCACTCCCAGATGACATTTTAATAATTGGAAACTCGCTAAGTCACAATTTCACAATAAATCGATCCTCAAAGAGCTTCACATACGAGATAGACTATCGTCTCTGCAGTTACGAATTTTGAAGTTCTTTGGGTACATCTCCAGAAACGAGAACTCGATGGAGACGTTTGTAGTGCAGGGCCAAGTAAATGGCAATCGTAGTCCTGGTCGATCACCAACTCGCTGGACCGATCTCTTAAAAAAAGCCACGCAATCCACCGTTGTACAGTATACTCGCAATGCCACCAACCTCCAAAAATGGAGAAGCATTGCAAGATGAGCCGCAGCCCTGGGAAGGGACGACGATAGCGAGGAGCCTCCGTGTACTATCCACGCAAACACAACCACTCTGCCAAGAGTGCACGACTAAGAAGAACGTCACAATAAACTTTTGTTAGATTTTTTATTTAAATACTAAACTTAAAAAAAAAAGAAAAAAAAAATTTACTACCACCAACCCGCACTTGACCACCGTCAACTAAACCAATCTACTAAACCGCTGCCAGCAGGCATCGTGCCCAAAATGCTGGCCTTATTGCTTTATTATTTCTTAGAACAGGGTAGAGGCCACAATAAACTTTTTATATTGGCGGAGTTGGTATAATTCAGGTACTTTCGTACTTAAAAAAAAACATGTAAAGTTAAAAAAAAAAGTTTAATGTATACTATAATATCTTGAACATTTTAATGTTCTTATTTTTTGTTTTGACGACGGAGAAGGGTATATCGAAAATATGTATTTTCCTTCATCCTTCAGAATCTAAAATGATTTCTTAAAAATTATTATAAAACACCGGAAATGGTATTTCTTAAGATAAATACTGAGAAGACTAATCAGCTGAGTATTACAAAAAAAATGTTTGAACAAAATGTCACGAATAAGACCACTAAAAATCACGTCGGTACCACCAATGCTACTGCGAAGAATGATTACTTCGGCAGAGGAACCACTTTATTGCAACGTTAAAAATATAATTATGTACAGAAATACGTAATTGAATTTTGTACTTTCGTAGTCAACCAGATAAAGCGCCTGACACAATTGGAAACTTTCAATCAATCCACGCGACACGCGCTGCCGATGCAACAAAAGATCCAATTCTGACGATCGTGAAAAACGTACATACTATTCGAATAAATTCAAATGCCACTCGTTAACGATCAGCCAGCCCTAAATAATTCCGATGTGCCGCAGTCTCACTCTTGTAACTCGAATTTGATGCATTTTCAATTCAATTTTGAACAAGCTATTCAGTTTCACTTTAACCGAATATCGTCAGTTCAAAATTGTAAAAAGTTTTTCGTCTAACCGATGCACGTAAATTATAAGATGTAATACATCGTTTGGATAACTTTTACTATAGGATCAATACAGAAAACGCAAATAAATATGTTTTTAAGTTACTATTATGCCATGTCAACCACAGAAGAGGTAAATAAAAAAAAACACGTTAGTTTTACAAAAAGTGGCCACTTTTTGCCCAAGAAGAAGAATAATGTTTTGGGATGTTTTAATTATGTTTGTGTGTGCCTATAGTACCTAAACGGCTTGACCGATCTTGACGACTGAGGTGTCGTTGGATTCCTCTTTACGTCCGGAGTGACATATACAGGCTACATTTTGCAGTCGGGTATTTTGTATCTTTTAATAATAATAGCTTGCCCGCACGGCTTTGTATGCAAAAGCTTGAGTAAAACACCATATTTCACCTCTTTTGGGGTTGAATTTCGAAAAATCCTGAAACATGCTTTTCTTTATTTTGTATGTTTAAATCAATTTTTTTTTTTGCCATACAAACTTTGGGGGTATATTTTACCCCTTTAGTGGTAGAACTTCGCTAAATCTGTTTTTTTCAGCATTTGAGACTGTTAGACCATTTAAAGAGTATTGGGTTCAAATTTTACATATCATCAATCATAAGCAGTTTGGTCTGTGCGTTGATTCCTAGAAAAGGGCTTCTTATTTTGTATAAAGATTTAGTGTTGTAAAACTTACATGACGCATATTATCTAACACGAAAACATGCCGCAGCGGACCCGGCTTTACTAAAATATTTTTCTAGCACCGTGGTAAGGCTTAGTTTGTTAGCATACATTGTAGTGCGGCAAGTTTGAAATATCTAACGATTTTTCACAATGCACCGGTGCGTTGAAATTTTACATTCTGTTTTTTACTGCTGCAGTGTGATGAGTATTAGAAATGCCTTTCCTTGTAGGCACTGAACACCACGTGAAGTTTAGTGTATTTCTGTATTAGTATGGTGGCAAGTAAAAATAAAACAAGTTTATAACAAAAAATTATGTGATGTCTGTGCAAGAAGTTTTCCAACTGGACTGTTTCTTTCAAATACTTATCCGCTCTTACGTCGTCGGGTAATCGTCGCGCTTACGTTTCGCCGTTGGCGCTGAGATGGCGCGCAGATCGCCTGCGGTCCTCGTTCTTGTAAAAGCCGTAAGCGCAGCGTCGGTAGCTTTGCCACCGCAGGCCACAAGTGACACCTCGGAGGTGCTGAGCATTTTTGACTATGCGTTTGTTTCGGTTGACACAATGACAGTATCAGAATAAGAATAAGAATCATTTTATTGCAATACTGTGTACAAAGATGTTCTTAAAATAGGGATTAATGTTCCAACAGTGGACTCATATAGGGTGTGCATTGTGCAATACATTATTACCTACTTAATGAAATAAGTATAATAGTTGACGGCGAGTTGATAAAGCGAGGTGATGCCGATCTGGTGACGAGCTGATAATATGTGTGCCGCGGCACAACATTTGGCGTGTCGTCCAAACCGTGGCAACCTGGTATAAAGACTTGAAACACAATAGAAATTGACGATTTTACCAAACATTTACATACTCTACCAAAAAACGCCTACTCAAAATTTCACCAATTTTCCACATGAAAGCAGACGTAGAAAAACATTTGCTTTTCATCAATGGACGAGGAACGCTGCAAAAGGAGGAGAGTCGCAGCCGCCTCTATTTCCAATGAAAAAACGTGCAAAACTCTTAAAAAGTCAATACCCAACAAAGAACTTTTGAAATCCACACGAATTCCATTTTGCTTCAGCCGCAAAACGTCCCAGATGAAAAAACTACGCGTTTCGCAATGCAACGTGGGTAGCGCAATGTGTTTAGTTATACATACCACATAGCTCTACGTAAAGCTCTGACGTAGGTCCGAAAAGCGCATGTCGAGGCCAGAGACACTTTTTCGACTTTTATTCGAACATGCGGCCGTCGCACTCGCTAAATTATTACGACAATGTTTTTTCGAATAAAACTAGCCTATAGCCCTTCGTGAAAGCTCGCGTATGGGTTTTAAAAAATTCAATTTTCTCCCGAGTATCGCCTCGTTTGGATTTTAGTAATCAATTCCGGAGCTTGTAAACACAAGCAGTGAAGTTTCGGGTTTTCGGGCGAACGCTAAATGGGCTTCAAATTGCTGAAATAATGAGAATTTAAAAATGTAGTTGAGAGTTTTTTCGTGCTTTGTTCTTAAGAGCTCCTTGAAATATATTCGCCCGGCTCGGCTCTGGATGAAATAGGACGTTTTCACGTTTTAAATAATTCTGACGAGTGATTTAAAATTCTGAATGATTGTAGAAAGGTCATGTATTATGGCGCCAGAAGATGTTTGATTTTCGGAGAAAAATCACACCACAAGGAATTAAAAAAAAAACTTGGCGTGGTCTTTTTTTTGGATCCAAAGAACAAATTACAACAACAACAACATACAACAAAACAACAACAGTACAACGGTTCGAAACAACGTTTTTAATCCGTACGGCCAAGGAGTGGAATAAACTGCCGGCTTCCCTGTTTCCTGAGAGTTACAATCTGGAGCTTTTCAAGATCAGAGTGAATAGGTATCTTCTAAGTCTGCGTGCTTCATCTTCGGCCACATAGTCGTTTACCAACAGGCGAGGTGGTAGTCAAACGCAGACTTATAAGAGTTAAAAAAAAAAAACTCAACAACACTCACTTTAACTTAAAACATGTTACGCAATTTTAGAATTAGAATATATTTTTCAGATGCTCGGAAAATTAAAAGCCGCTTCCTTATCTTAGCTGTTTATTAAAAATAAATAGGCATACGGAATTCTGATCTTTGATTATAATGAAAATGCTCGATGGCTCTGATAGAATCTGTTACTGTGTCTCTGAAAATAGTTGCAAATAATGTTGTTTTAATTATAATAAAAATACCTTATTTAATACTTTTGAGTTCATTTTGGAACACTCAATGTCTCTGCTTTCCGTAATAGGATGTAGGTTTTTTTTTGATGACAAAGCTGTTGGTCTCTATCGGCCTCTACAGCTATAACCAGACTTTGGCGAACGCAAAAGGCGTTGAGCCCTAAAACTATTTTTACGGCGCGAGGGTGACTAGCGCAAGGGCACCGCTACGGTACGAACCTCGGCTTGGGCCATCACCCGGGAGGGGGATATCAAACTGGCCCTGGCGTTCCGGAAGGGGTGTGCACTGGCGCCCCAGCGGTTTGATTAGTATCTGTTTGATTATTTGGAGAGAAACTAATCGATCTTCGGACAGATCCTGGGATTCTTCGACCACGCCGGCGAGGTCGGTGTATGATTGTGTGCCTTTGGTAACCGGCGCCTATTCCAAATACTGAATACTTACTGTTTGCGGAAGCAGTCGGATCGGAGGATGTAGGTACGAATATTGCTTACTAAATAACATTCTGAATTTGATTGAAATTTAAGAGGGACAGCAGCTGAGAGTCATCAGAAGAGTGTATTATTTTGTGAAGCAGGTTATACAAACAATTAGGTAGGTAATTGGGTATATACATACAATAAATCAATAAACAGCCGCTAATCGACATAAATATGACTGATAATTAATTTTCCTTGTCAATCACTTCGATTACCATACTTCTAAGAAATTGTTACGAAATGGATTTTAATGTAGATTTGTTATCGTAGAATGTACACTGATTTTATCAACCGATAGCGTTCAATCTTGGTGTTACCCTTATCTACAAATCTAGATGACTATATAGACCTGCAGTTTCTACTTTAAATAATTAAACTAAATAACTCCCCACCACAGCTCCCCACACTCATATAGTAGCGCTAGGTTTTCCTGTGTCAGGAATGTCCTGAAAAACACACAGTCATGGATAAATAATTAATACCCAGACCTACATACATACGAACTAAACTACCTTTAAATGATTATCAAATATCTATAAAAATAAAAACTAATCAACTAGCGTTAGCTAGAGTTATCTATCTATCTATCTAGCGCGCTAGAGTTATCTATCTATCTATCTAGCGCCTTAGTCGAACAGCATTGCCCTCTGGATGGCAATGCTGTTTTATAACCAAAATAGGCGCCAGCATTCCGGTCACCTATCGGCGGTAAGTATAGAGTGGCCGGTAGCAGAAGATAATGACCGAATGTAATGGAACATTTCAAACTTCAACACCCTGCTTACCTGCGTTCTGGCAAATAAAGACTCATTTCATTTCAAAAAAAATAAATGTGTCATTTGTAGCCTAGCTCACAAGAGGATTTCCGCCTTCTGAGCTGAGCTGTAGGTTGTGGGTTCGATTCCCACCCAGGACAAACATTTCATAATGTTGAACATGGATGTTTGTTCTTTGTCTGGGTGTTTCTATGTATTATATGTATGTATTTACAGAAAAAAAAGTATTTATGTATTCTATCAGTTATCTGGTTCCCAAGTTTGGTGGCGCTGTGTGTGAAAAACGTCCAATGTTTTTTTTTTCTGTCGCAATTCTCACGGGACCTCAAAAATCCTGAGAAATACCCACACATAACATACATTTAACATATTAGATGTTAAATCTCTATATGCGCAGTAGTTACGCTGGAAACATTGCCCTTCAATTCGGAACACAATAATGCTTGCACACTACTGCTTGACGGTTGAATAACTGGCAAAGGTGTGGTACTTCCCCAGGTGGACTCTGCAGAGAAGCCACTACAAAAAAAGTATGATACTCTTCAAAAGAGTTCAACTAAAAAAGGTTTGTAGTTAGTTAATAAATATATATATCTAATATTGTCGTCTTTCAAATTTCCGTAGGTACTTTAATTGCAAAATCAAGCACTTTAGATAAGCGCAAGTACTTTAATAAAATCTATAAAAGACTATCGGAGGTACATGTGCTGCTCTTTATAGGAACAGATTTCGAAAGAACATGGCTAAGTCTAGTTTTATAGGTGTGGCAGTTGCGCTGCTATTTGCTTTAAGTGTTTTTTCGACTTATGTGGCGGCAGAAAGTAAGTACCTACAATTGTTTTGGTTTTCCTTGCAAAAAATTTATCCTAATTACAACTTTATTGTCAGTCCATACAAAGCGTCTAAAAATGCACAAAAACGGAGAGACGGAAGTAGCTTTGTCTCTCTGTCTGGATGTTTATCGCTTTATCACGGCTTAACGGCTGAACGGATCTTGATAAAAATTGATAAGGATTTACTGTATATCACAAAGACGGACCTAAGGTATTTTTTTCATGTCCATGCTAAGGTCCACGCGAACAAAGTCGCGGGTAACAACTAGTTTATTATAAAATTATTACTTTCGAAGATAGTAACTCTAGCATAAGTTTTATTGAAAAAAGCTTTTGTTATATTATATTTAGTAGAAAATGCATGATAATTCTAGTTTTCATTTACGCCCTAAGAAAAAGAAGAAAGAAAGTAATAATATTATCTGATAATTATGTTACATATTTTCTAAAAGTTCAAATTTTATTTTGGATTGAAAAGTGCTGCTTCATAAAATTGAAATTGCTGTAACTTAAGGCATAGCAAGACACCGCGCCGAACGATTACACTTACAATTCGGTGGGTTGAAATTATGCGGCATTCCCTCTCGGGTTGGCAGCTCGAAGTGTTCGAGATCATAGATGATCCGATTGGCGTGTTTATGCTATTTTGCGCGTAATATGTTCGTGAAAAGGGAACACAAACAAACATAATTAATAACTGACAACCGCTTATCCATCTATCAATTTTAGTTTAAGGCCTCTTACAGTACGCCCTCTATGGAGTCTAGTCATATTTATCTGTGAGTCTAGTTTAAGGGCCTCTTAAAGTTTTTATGTACAAAAGCTACATTAACGGATTAATATGCGGTTTCTGTAGAATAGCGTGTCAAACCGCGGGGCGCAGCTAGTTTAACAATAAAGAGTTCATCAACTAATCTAATCCATGAATCTGTATACTTTTTAGACATCCAAGCTAAACCTTGTTATATAATTTTCTAGATTACGTCATATGTTACTACGGCACTTGGGCGACGTACCGCTTGGGGTCGGGAAAGTTCGACGTGGATAACATCAACCCAGATCTGTGCACGCACGCCGTATACACGTTCGCAGGACTGGACGAAAAGGGATCGCTCGTGTCGCTAGACCCATGGCTCGACTTGCCCGATAATTGGGGACGAAGTGAGTAACTAATCAACGAGTTCCCCACTGTGTGTATTGCAAGCTAAGTGAACGCGCAAGTGAGATGAAAGGTTATTTTTTTAATTTAATATCTGCTTTTGATCACAAGATCGCCTGCTGCTAAGCGAAGACGTGGTCAAAAATAAAGCATATAGACCCAGTAGGTACTTACCTATTCACTCTAGCTTTGATAACCTTATATTATAATTATCTCTCGGGAAACAAAGAAGGCAGTTTGAGAAAACTGAATAATATAATATAAATGCGAAAGTTTGTGTTTAAGTATGTAAATAGGTAAGTATGTATGTCTTTGTAGACCTTTAATGGTCTCTGGATGATCCAACTGTTATTTTTATGTCTAAGTAGTTTAGGTAGTTGTAGTTTGTATGTATTTTGCTTAGTTAAGAAAAAGCACTTGACCAATAAAAAAAAAAGATGTAAGTAGATAAGTATGTAAGTGTGTTTGTTCCCGTTCAACTCTGTAACGGCTGAACGGATTTGAATGAAATTTAGCATGGCAAGCTTACACCCTGGATTAGCACATATGCTACTTTTTGTCCCAGAAAAATATTCGGTTTCTGTAATATTGCTGGTGAAACCGCGGGGCACAGATAGTTCTTATATAAAAATGATGGAATGTATAACTTACCATATTTAGCATTTTATTTGTTGTATCACCATATTAATTATTCTGCAAATTACTAAACTGCAAAGCACGAAATGGTTCAGTTGAAAACGCCATTCATTTGAAGATAAGCTTTGACACAAGATAAAGTGCCTGCCGCGCAGAAAAAAATATACTAACTCGTTAAAATAAATATTCAATTATATTTTGAGATCCAACTTTATCTTGTTACCATTGCAATAACATTTTACCGAAACTTGCAGACAACTTTGGTGCATTCAACGCGCTCAAACAGAAAAACCCCCAGTTGAAAACTCTTCTGGCTGTCGGCGGTTGGAACTTAGGATCGGCGCAATTCTCCGTTGTAGGTTTACTTTGCTTTTGCTCCCTTTTCAGCCTTTTATGTTTATTGTTATATTATTTATGTATTATTTGTCGACTCTGGGCAAATAATCCGTGAACCTACTCGTTAAGTACTACAATTTTATTTATTTATAACTACTAGTATTAAGGCATGAAAGTGGCGCCACGTTCAAATGCTTAATGGGTTTGAAACTAAAAAATCAAAAAGCGTGAAAAACATTTAAAAAAACCTTTAAAATAGCGTTGCTAATTTTTTAAAGCAATTTTCATTTTTTTTTTTTACTTAGGTGTTGGAGAAGGAAAAAATATCGTTTTTTTTTTCATATGATGGTTTTGAAGCCCTTTTATAATACACAGAGTTATATACGCTTTAAGAGCCATCAGTGCGTGCCTCCACAAACAAGTAGAACGCATTACAGAACTGTGGAAGATGTAGCAGCACTTAAAAGCTAAATATCTTACATGCAAAGATTTGAGGGATTCTCGAGGCAAGCGTAAAAATGGTTAAGCTAATAACATTAAAATAACGCAATCATCCATTGCTACAGATGGCAGCAAGCGCCACCCTTCGAAAGAACTTCATAACCAGTGCTATCAAAATGCTTCAAGATCACGGATTCGATGGCCTGGATGTCGACTGGGAGTATCCGAACCGGCGAGATACAGTCTACGGTCAAGCTGATATTGATAACTACACTGAACTGTTGAGAGAACTGAGGGTAGAGTTTGACAAGCACAGGCTGTTCTTAAGTGCTGCGGTGTCTGCGGTTAGGGATTCGGCATCGTTGTCTTACGATATTCCGGCGATTTCGAGGTAAGCTGCAGAATTGATAAAGCTATTATTTCACATTTGTGGATTTTAGCACGGAAGTTGTTAAACTAACGAGACTAGCAAATCGCTCTCCCGTTAATAAGTACACGCTTGCTTCAAAGACCTATAGATACCGCACTTAAGCCGGTCGTGCATCAGCCAAAATGAACAATAAAATACACTATAATTGGTTAATTGCTAGGAACAAGTAGGCTTAAACTTGCGATAGCCAATGGGGCACTTGTCTTTGTTCCCGCAACCCGCACCTTCTTCCAACTTTTGTGTGTTTTTGTCAGGATACAAATCTCAAATCTCACTCTCCCTCACTCAAATCTCTCTTTCTGTAGAGGGCCAAGTCAAGACGGACTCAGTGAAAGAGTTCCTGTAAAGATTTCTATTAAACCTGCTTGTTTTATTTTAAAGATACCTAGACTTAATAAACTTGATGACGTACGACATGTACGGAGCATGGGACCCAGTTACGGGCCACAACGCCCCTCTGCACAGGGGCGAGGGTGACGAGGATGCTAACAAGGACGACTTATATACTATCGACGTTGCTCTACAGTTTTGGCTGGATCAAGGTAAGTTTTTACTTCTTGCTTTTTCATTTAGGGTAATAAATTTCTCTCGACCTCTCTTGCGGGCTAAATGTATACGCCGTATACCGTAATTTTCTTCTTTACAGTAGAAATAAGTAACTACGTAAAAATGATGTCATTTTGCGCGGGTTATTAGGTCAGCCTTTGATCCCACCAGTTTTTTCATGAGCTATAAAACTAGATGGAAACTATAATTGAAATTGCTATACGAAAAATGCTCGCATTTCCGATAAATCGTTCAATACAAAATGTCATTTTGAGCGGGTTTTATTTCATGGCCTTAGACATGGTCTGCCGGTTGTTGCGAGCAAGAAGATGGAATCAACAATTTATCTTGCCAACCGAAGCACGGTTGCACTGTCGTTTACCAATTTAAGGAAAAACAGAACAATATGTCGGATACTTAAATTTGCTCATCGTTTGAAATGGTCTAAGTGAACTGCAAGAGAACTGAGTGTCTTGAGGTAAAGTTTAGATGAATATAAACATAACAACAATTATTTTAAAAACCAGAGAATCGGGCTATGTCTAGTCTTTTAAGAGGCTTTGCATATCAAAGAATTGACATGAGATGATTAACTTTTTTTAATAATATACAATTGACGTTTCGTACAGGTGCTCCACCGGAAAAGCTAGCAATCGGCGTGCCGTTTTACGGAAGGACCTTTACCCTGAGCAACCCGAGCAATCCTGTGGTGCGGGCTCCGGCAGTAGGCGCTGGCATCGCGGGACCTTACACCGCTACCAACGGATTCATCGGATACAATGAGGTGAATGTCGTCCTCGACATGATTACCATTGGTTGGTACTATCTAATGAATCTTAGTAGTATTATCAGGTCTGTCAGTGGTGAAATTTGATATTCGGATACCAAATTCTGTTGACGGAAATAACAATAAGCCAAGACATGATAATCAGTCAAGTATATTCGTAACTAATGTACTAACATTTATAAGAACATTTGCATTCTTAATTCGTACTGCAAGAACAAATTTCGACTCGACAGACCTTTGGGGCAGGGCTCGAATGATTTCCTAGGAAAAATTTTTTTATGGTTGGCAGCCTAGGTGTTTATAACTCATTCAATATTAAGTGATATTTAGGTCAAAGATGGCAAACCTGTTGACCTGGAACGGGAACCGGTTCTCGAGTAAGGCGTTAGAATGTCCAGATCTTCAACTTGACTTCAGTTGAGTACTAGACAGTATCTAGGAACTTGCTATGGTTGTCTCACATGTTTGCCTTCACTTGCACCTCAAGGTCTTTGTTAGGGTTTGAATCCACGCTCGCGGTCTGCAATCTGAATGCCTAATCACTGAGCTATTATCGCTACAATAAACTGGTAGTTCGCGGCGAACTGAGACCTCGCGATCCCTATATCTTCACAACCCCTGGACCGATTCAGCTCATATTTGAATTTAAAAATTTTATTGAAATGAACTACTTGCCTACAAAATTTCATGAAGATCGGATCAACGGTTCGCAAGTAATAATCGGACAAATATACACACAAACATACATACAAATGCCGATTTGTCCCAGTAAACTCTGAGACCTTCGCTTCGCTCGGTCAATTATCTGCTCCATTGCTTAAAATGATATAGGATAAGTGTTCAAAGGTCAGCACGCCTAGAATAAGTAAGATGAGTAATAAGTAAGTATAATAAGCATTTCAATTTAAGGTGCACCAAAACAATTTTTTTTTCCGTAACACAGTTCATAATGAACCCACTTACCGACATTCCTGATAAATAATTCTCGCAAAACTTCACAAACACATGTAACTTAGCCCTCCAAATTTCCACTCTTATTGAACAAAGACGAAAGTTTTCAACACCTACAGTTATATTTAAGTTATACGTTACAACAACCGACACCAGAGTTCGGAACTTCGCCTGCAACTTGAGAGCTTCCAGATGTCTTAAATTAAATTTTGCGTCCTTTTGAGGGTAGAACACTGTTCGTTTTTGTGCGCGCCTTTGTGACAGCATTTTTAGTTTGTAAATCATGTCGTTAGAACAATCGTGCAATAAATAAAAGTTTGTAAAGATGAACAATGCAAAATGTGCTAGTATTATTTCTTGAAAGTTTACAGTTACAAAATCCGGTTTTAGAGTTCCGTACCCAAAGGGTGCCAACTGGACCCTATTACTAGACCTACGCCATCTGTCTGCCCAACAACATAGTGCTGCATCTATCATGCTACATCTTTCAACCGTAAAAGGTTTCGATAACAGAATATGAGTTATTATCTCGGATAACTCATATTGGGCCTATCTGGATAACCCTGCGCAAAAGTTTGAAGTACATTTTTATCAATTTGCTATCCCGGAGCTATTAAACAAAATGATCGTGGCGTGTAAGCATTTACTCATAATGAATCATTCGATAGAATTCTCATCTCATTACTGTGCTCAGGTTCAGTAGAACCTCAACCAAGAGAACAGCTTTATACAAATTTAGTTTAGGTCTATTTATTAGTCTTTAAAAAGCGTCATTTCAAGCAAAAAGCAGCATTTTTTTCCTGTCCTGGTGTGAACAATAAAGAGTTTATCTATAAATATATCTATCATACAAATCCTAACCAAAAATGTATAGATCATGAAATCCTCTTCTTTCTAGTTCTGCACTAGACTCCAAACAGAATCTTGGACCCAGAAATACGACGAAAGCGCGAAAGTACCATACGCTTACATCGGCCAGAACTGGGTCTCATACGACAACGCTGACTCGATCGTCCAGAAAGTCCAATTCGCTATGGACCACAGCTTAGCAGGGATCATGGTCTGGAGCATCGAAACCGATGATTTCCACGGAATCTGTGGCGGTGGGGACTTTCCTTTACTGAGAGCGGTTAACAAAGCTCTAGGCAGAGATGTGTCTACTTCTACGAGTACTTCTTCTGCTGGCCCTAGCTCAGGTATGGACACTTCATCTCAAGGTACTGTTTTTATTTGTTCTTAATGTAAACTTCTTAATGTAATGTTGTAATTGTATAGTAGCTTTGCCAGTTATTCAACAACCAAGCATTAGTGTGCAAGCATTACTGTATTCCGGATTGAAGGGCAATGTTTCCAGCGTAATTACTGGGCATACAGAGATTTAACATCTAACATCTCAGGGTGACGACATAGTTTTGAACTGTTGAAGTTCAAAATTCTGTGGCACTGAACTATTATGGGCAAGCATGACGCTTAACATCAGGTGAGCGACTTGCTAGTCTCGTCACGGAGAAAAAAAACAAAATAATTATAGTCAATGGTGGAGGCATTACAGTGGAATTTTAGAGGTGCTACTGCGTGTGGTATTAAATCTACATGCTGTCGTCTTTCTTTTGCCAAGAAACTGTGGGATTTGGTCTATAGTAGGTAATCGTTAACCCACCACAGATTTACATCTGAGTTTTAACTTTTTATTTGTTTGCCGAATATCATATTTGGTTGTGTTTGTTATTCTATACAGATCTACTGTTTACCAAAATTACCAAACACATTTACATAAACCAAAAAATCTCAAGAAAAACAACTCTTACAAACTTAGAAATTAGAGCTGTTGTCGATTCCTGTACATCATGTGATTATTAAACTGAACTAAATTTTGTCAACTTGACATTTTTACATAGTTTTAGTTCTGACATATTGAAATGATAATAGATGCAAATAAAATGTAGTCCTAGTTTAGTTTAGAGAGTGGTACAAAAGAATTTACATCTTTACATACTTCACTGATAACTGAGTCAATATCCAAAACTAAATGCCACCGATTTTTTGGGCATTCAATGAGGCGTTTTCCAAAAAAAAAAAAACCTGGTAATAAAAGTACCCAATAGATGGCGTTAGATGTACCTTGAGGTTTTTCTATCACTGTCAAGACATGAAAGACAAAAAAAATTACGTGTGCCTTTATTTTTTCTCGTGTTTTTTGGCTCCACATGTGTATTTAGACAATTATAAATAACGTAACTATGTATTTCACTTCATTTGAAATGTTACAATAGTTGACACTGGCTAAATAGTGGCAACGAGTGGAGCCAAAATTTACGATCTAAAAAATAAAAATAAAATATTTCGACAGAAATTAAAATGACAGGTAAAACGATAGGACTATTACGCCATCTAGTAAGTATTTTAGAACAATTTTTTTTTTGGTAGACGCCTCGTTAGGATTTTTTTTTACCTTTTTTTGACCACTTCAATTTTTATTTAAAGAATCTTATTTACAGCACCAAATAATTCTGTTGAGGCTTCAACAGATGCCATTTGCACGTCTGCAGAAGCGCTTGCTGCTGACCCTAAAGACCGCTCCTCGTTTTACATGTGCGTGAAGAATGCTGACGGAATCTTAATAGCCGTGAAGTTCAATTGTCCACATGGCTTAGTCTGGAACCAGGTGCTTAGTGTATGCACCTTTTCTGTTGCAGCTGTCCAGTACAGGGTTTAAAATTTAATAACATGGATATTAATGGATCTACCTGCATAAAATATAGGTCGATCTATTTTATTTATTTTATTTATTAATAGACCAACAGCACAAAACCATAATATAAAAATAATCTTAAACAAACATAGTACAGCCAATAAAAGGTCTAAACATATTACTTAAGTAGGTAGAAACAAATCGTATTATTATTATGTGTATATATAGGTACTATAAAGAAATAAACTAAATGATATTTTACAAATATATCCGTTATAATAAATAAAATATTAATTTATATATTCATATACCACCGACATACTAATAGCAATAAATTTGCAATGTAAAAGATAGCCTCAGTATTAGTTTCAGCTCCAATAGCGCCCGCCAAAAAACTAAGCCCAGAATTGTAAAAAAAACTTAAAGAAATAAACGGACGACAACAGCTTGTAACTCACAATAACAACAACTTCAACTCGACTTGTATTTAATACAGGTCGATCCGTTCCAATCTTAGAGCAACGCGGTTACCAGCCTGAACGGTTCATTCGGGTTGGTACCCGCCTTTCTCTAAGATTCCAATCTCTGCGTCTCCCACTGCTGAGATATCGACCTACACTCGATAGGTGACTAGGCCATATCCACCACGCTGGCCCAGAGCGGGTTGGTGGATTCCAAAGAATTAAGTTAAGATTCCAATAAACAGGGTTATTGGTTCATTCGTAACAAGTGTAGTTCCTTAACTTTTAATCATATTTTTTTTTACCATACCAACAATAATAATATCCAACAAATACATTACGAAAAACATTTGTATTTCAAATGACAACGATTGGCTTCGGATGCCGGAGCAAAGCTCTCCTGACTCTTGCTACAAAAAAATACAAAATTAAAAATGTTCATTTAAGCACAGACTTCTTCTTGCTATTATGTTGTGTGGATTGGCGAATTACTTAACTACTTAATAGTAGTTAAGTAATTCGCCAATCCGCACTGAATCAGCGTGGTAGGATGGGTGGAAAATATAATAGATAGGTGGTCGAGGGTAGGCCGATATCCCAGCAGTGGGATGTTTAAAAGCCGATACAGAAGATTATGTCATGGAACAAAGGAACTTACTGAATTTGTTGTATGGTCACCATCACCATGCGTATATATAACGGAACTGTTCCGATGTAAGCACCAGAGCAGTCACGCTCACTAAAAACCTTCTTCTTGCGGCGGCGTCGTGTGGTCACTCTCTTCCCTCCAATATGGTTGAGGAGAGCGATGGCTGGCACATGCGTCAACTCGTGGACGGGTGCTGCTTGCGGGAGATGAACTGCTCGGTGTATATACGCAAATCTATAATAGCACTTCGCTCTGTCTAATTCTAATTCTAACTGGGGCGATAAGACGTGCACTGACGTCTCGCTAAGGGTGTTTTGTGCATTTACCCCGCTGCCAGCCTACCTAAACCAGCCCAGCTCCTTAAAGTAACGAAGCACGGCCTTGGGTCGCTGGCACAACTGTTCCACTCCTGTTTCGTCAGATTCTTGAATGAGTCCCGACCTTACTCTTATGTCCTCTCTGGCCTTGCAGTGCAGTAGCACATGCTCCACGGTCTCGTTTTCCTGCATAGAGGACTATCTGTAGCTCCAACTTTGTGCAAATGATAGTTTAGCTCACAGTGTACTGTGATAATACCTATCATTAGTCTAGTCTAGTCTATAGTTTATCATTAGTCTAGTCTAGTCTATCATCGTGAACGGGTGCTGCTTGCGGGAGATGGACTGCTCGGTGTATATACGCAAATCTATAATAGCACTTAGCTCTGTAATAATATAAAGATTATTTGGTATTTTCCTTTTGTAAAGTCTTTAGTTTTTATATTCAGTTTTAGTTGATAAAAATAATTGGAAATTTGATAAAAGGCACGGACCCGGAGTCCGTGGAGCAATATTGCATCAAAAATAATAATAATAATAATTATATTATGTATCAACCTGCATAAGATATTTTTATTTCACTTTCCATTTGTTGCCATAATAAAAAGTTTGAAAAGGTAATTTGGAGTTTTTATTTTATTTACCTAGCTATGGGATTAGTGAAAGGGCAGCGGAATCCTCTTTGTAAAGTTCTGCGATCCCCAAGCATGCCAAGTGTGTGGAATATGGAATCCACCCCTTTTCTAAGGGCCTTCGTTCAGCAGTTTACGTCTCCTGGCTGATGATGATGATGAGGTGTTAAGAAACTTCGATCTATTTATGATTATTTCGTTCACAAACTATAAGGGCTAATAAAGGCACCAATAACAGATACATTTCAGGGGTACGGAACCTTTATTTAAAGATAACCGTTCTATCTTCCATTGAATAGATTGTCACCGCGGAAATTGGCCTTTCCTCTGAGATTAGTTTCGTGACGTAGGTCGTCGATTTTCTATTACGGATTTCCCTTAAAAGGACGGTTATCTCTTAAAATGGATTTGGGGAAGGTCGGGAAAGGTTTTAAGTTTTTTGTTTATCTACTGTAGAAGTAACGTTGTTTTTATCAACCATTCTCGGATTTTTTTTTACTGCCGTGGTATTTGGCGACCCTTGAGCCTTAGTAACAGAAGGTCCTGGACTCGATTTCAGGATTCTTTGTGTTTGTTCTATCGCATCTTCGACCCAAAGAAACCTATCGGAGAGCAATTCGTGATAACTTTACACATTTATACACCCATGCAGTAGATCTACTGGACCAGGGTATGTCCTAAAACTGCGACCAAATCCGGCGGAAAATAGGCAGCAGAGTCTTTTCAGTAAATGGGGAGAATTATGCGATCCCCAAGCCGCTACCAAGTGTTGAGATTATGGCAACCCACCTCTTTTATAAGTGGACTTCTCAGCTGATGATGATGATGATTCTCCATTGCCTGTGTTCCCAATAAAGGGGGACTTGAAAAACAACATGAACTTATTTCCCGTCGACCCCATTGTTCTATCCCCATTGATGGAGACAGCTTGAATGGAATAATAATAGTTCTCGTTGACGCCATTGTTCTATCTCCATTGATGGAGACATCGTAAATGGAATATAAATAGTTCCCTTTGAACCCATTGTTCTATCCCCATTGATGGAGACACATTGAATGGAATAATAATAGTTCCCGCTGACCCCATTCTACCCCCTATTCCCCAGAGATAGCGGGTGTACAAACGTTTGCAACTGTATAGCCTCAAATTGAAGACTCCACATTTCCCAAAAAGATAGAAATTAACCTATTCAACATAATATTAAGGTCGAAATTGCTGTCAAATGGTAATGATCGGGGCTGGAATACTTCCGAGAAGGTATCCGATTCTCAGATTCGTAATGATCTGGAATGCAAATTATTCTGTACTAACCGTACCTAAGTACATTTATCAAGAACGACTTTTTTTGGCGTTTTTACGACCAATACGAAACGACCATTACAGAAAAAAAAAACAGTTAAGCCTATCTAGATTATTATTATGATAAAGGTCACCGAATGTGATCGAAACTATAGTCGGAATAACCGACTCAATTTAACGTGAGTATTCCCGTTTTATTAAAACAAAAATAGATTATTATTCTTCTCTACAATTCTTGACAATTGATTCTGTCAAATAAAAATAAACTTATCAAAATAAAAAAAATGTTTAAAATATTTTTGATGTTATGCTAAACATACCTCTTAACTATTTTCAATTTTTTTGAAGAAATTTAGAATTAAAAAATATATAAACAAAAAGTTATCTTTTGAATACAACTTCCAATTCTGGCAATCTTCATGGTTTTTTTTTTCATTTTGGCAAAAGAGACGAAGTTCAACGTTTTTTTTCTTGTTTTCTTAATTTTTCAGCGATGATGTTTCCACTAATACACAAAACACACAAAGCGTCTTGTCACATAGAAATAGAAGCACAATTTATTTTAAAACACAATAAAAACGTTGATTATGGGGCAAATTCGCGAAACAGATACCACTATACACATTCGGTTCAGATGAAAAGAGGTGGCTTTAGTGCCTTATCAAAAAGTTAAATTGCTAATTACAACTAAACCAGGAAATCAATTAAAGTTCTGTTATATGCTATCCTAGATATTATTATGACTTCAATCAAACTTCAATATTAATTAATCACTTGAATAGGAGTTCGGAGATCTAGTGAAAAATTTGTGTAAATCGAGGTCTTTTCAATGATTTTATTTATCGGCAATATGTCATGTGATCACATTTTCCACCTGCAATGAACGATAAAAAAATATATTTGATCATAAAATCACTAATCTGCATAAGTGCACAGATTAGATATATTTTTTTTCAGTTTGGCTTGTTACTGTCGAGCAAAGTTTTATTGATTCGAGTGTTTATTACTTGCGAGTCGAATCGTCTATTATAAAAGCATCTCCAGACTGCAATTTGGAATTCAATCAGCTTTTTCGTGACATCTTCGGCTTGCGATGAAAACCCGCGCAGTATTTTATGTATCCGATTTGCAATATATAGGGTATTTTTTCAAGTAGTGCTCAAATTTTTATCATGCAATCAGAACATAACTAGTAGTTCGCGCCGAACTGAGACCTCGCGACCCCTATATCTTCACAACCTCTGGACCGATTCAGCTCATAGTCGAACTTAAAAAATATATTGAAATGAACTACTTGCTTACAAAATTTCATGAAGATCGGATCAACGGTTCGCAAGTTATCATCGGACAAATATACACACAAACATACAAACCTACATACAAATGCCGATTTGTCCCAGTAAACTCTGAGACCTTCGCTTCGCTCGGTCAATTATATAACCAATAAAAAAACCTTTTTTTTTGCATATAAATTTAATCACCATGAAATGTCGGAAAACCTATACAATAATTACCTACCTACTTCTCGCTTCTCGATGTAGGTACCTACAGGTATCGAAGGTGTTTGCATATAGTACAATCACGAATAGAGGGCCATGTCTACAGCTCTTGCTTTAGCTACTTTCATTTGAAGTTACTTCAATAATTTTATACCAAGATGGGAAAATAAAAATACGTATCCTTTATTTTTCAACACTAAATTTGCGCTACTTATACTATATATAATTATACTGATACTTATACTAACAAGGTAAGTATCCTTGTTAGTATATAGCTTGATATCAGTTTCATTACTTATCTACCACTAATGTTTATATACGCTTTTGTAACTTTCGTAGTATTAAGACTCTTGCAGAGTTCTCGTGGGAATTAAATAAATAGAAAAAAAGCTTAGAAAGCATTAAAAAAAAACAAATAGTTACAGTAAGTTCTAGACTTCTAATTGGCGGATCTCTTCCAGTCATGCACGGACATGACTAGCATAAAAACAACAGTAGAATAAACTAAAAAACTTAACAAGACCATAAAGAAGACGCGTGCGAAAAGGCGAGAGTGATTGTTTGTCTCTGTCTCACTCACTTTCGTACTCGTTAGGTTGGATCTAAAGCGGCACCGCCGGCGGCTTTCAAGGCTATAAACGCTTGCGTGATACAGCGCTGCCTGTGGATATAAGTTAATTGGAGGACATTTTTTTTAGAGCATCTATAATTCTATATCTACCACGCTGTCCTAAATTGTATCGCTGCCAGTCATCGAAGTAATTCAAACGATCAGAATTCCATTTTGGCAATTTATCAAATGTGACAAATATTGCGTAATCGAGGCTATTTGGTAACCCCGCGTCAGTGGCTTCCAAGTGTAAATACCATTTCATACATACATACATATTGTGAAAAAGCGTGTTATAGACAGTGTAGCATTCTAAGCTAGTGACATATATTAATTTAATCAATCTTATATTTCTTATTTTATTTTTATTGTTTGACATTTAATCTGAGGACATATTATTATTTTTTTAGTTTTAATTTAACTTGAAATATTTTGATTTGATTTTATGTAATTTAAGTATATTTGATATTTGTTTTGCATGTTTTTAATTTAAATTTTCATTAGCGTAATTCTTGTTCGGTGCTAATTGATGTAAATAAATAAATCTTAGAGTTCGTAAAATGAGCGTTGCGGAATTGAGGACCGCATGTGCTGTTGCGTTGACAACACTGCTCTGCCATTGCCAGCACGATAAAAGTATTTTGATACTTGGTAGGTACGTACTTAGTTCTCACTATTACTCGGGTGATATTCGGTGGGTAGGTAATCATATCACACTAATATTATAAATGCGAAAGTTTGTGTGGAAGTAAGTACCTAAGTAAGCGTGTTTGTTCCTGTTCAGCTCTGTAACGGCTTAACGGATTTGAATGAAATTCGGTATAGAGGTAGCTTATAACCCGGATGAACATAATTATAGGCTACTTTTTATCCCGGAAAAATATTCGGTTTCTGTAGAACAGCGGGTGAAACCGCGAAGCGCAGCTAGTAAAAATATAGAAATGTTAGTTCAAGCAACACAGGCCTCCGGTTACCGTACCGAGTTGCTCAATAGTTCACCGTTTTGCCACGACGCTTCTCTTTTTGCAGACCCTAGAATGAAAAAAAAAAATATTTATGTATTCTATCAGTTATGGTTCCCATAGTACAAACTTGCTTATTTTAGGGCTAGATGGCGCTGTGTGTGAAAACGTCCACAAATATTTTTATTTATTTATTTACTAGTAGTTCGCCCCGAACTGAGCTCCGCGACCCCTATATCTTCACAACCCCTAGACCGATCCAGCTCATATTCGAACTTAAAAATTGTATTGAAATGAACTACTTGCTTACAAAATTTCATTAAGATCGGTTAAACGGTTCGCAAGTTATCATCAAATATACACACAAACATACAAACACACAAATGCCGATTCATATTCACCTAGGTGAATTAACCCAGGGGAATTAGGTAAACGACCTTATAGGAAAATTTACGAAGTCCTGGTTAATATCCTTTGCGTATATTAATGTAAATGAGCATTTAACATCGCGAAAGCTTAAAACAGGGACTGGGTCCTTAAATTTTTAAAGTATGAGAACAAGTTTGAGCATCTATGCCTCACCTCACCAGCACTTAATGTGAACAAATCTTTCATTGCTGAGCACTGCAATTAGCGGCAAAGTTCTCAAGAGATCAAGTGTGTAACGCGACTAGTTCTATACAATGTCGCCTATCGGCAAGTGACCGCCTGAAAAGTGCTTACTGTACTCATCATTATGAATAACTTTTACTATGAGGCAAACCTTGAAATCGAGAAAAAAAATCTGCTGTGCCATAGAAAAATGTCAATGACACTCGACAAAATGTATACACTCGCGCTAATACAGGCTGACCCTTCGGCAAGTGACCGCCCGAAAAGTGCTTATTGTACTCATCATTATGAACAACTTTTACTATGGGACCAACCCTGAAATCGAGAAAAAAAATCTGGTGTTCCATAGAAAAATGTCAATGACACAAAATGTATGGAAAAGCAGTATTTTTCTCGATTTCAGGGTTGGTCCCTAAAAGTTTTTCATAATGTTGAGTACTATAAGCCCTTTTCGGGCGGTCACTTGCCGATGAGCCAGCCTGTAATAGCGCGAGTGTATACATTTTGTCGAGTGTCATTGACATTTTTCTATGGGACAGCAGATATTTTTCTCGATTTAAGGGTTGGTCCCATAGTAAAAGTTTTTCATAATGTTGAGTACTATAAGCCCATTTCGGGCGGTCACTTGCCGATGAGCCAGCCTGTAATAGCGCGAGTGTATACATTTTGTCGAGTGTCATTGACATTTTTCTATGGGACAGCAGATTTTTTTCTCGATTTCAGGGTTTGCCCCATAGTAAAAGTTGTTCATAATGATGAGTACTATAGCCAGCCTGTATTAGCGCGAGTGATGGAAGATTAGGTACTCAGAGTAAATGACTTCATTTTAGTCTTGAAATTCTAAGTAGGTTTTAGAGGTTAAAAGAGTGTTCCAAATAGATGTTCATCTTTTTCGCTTTTCGTTGAAGAAAAAAGGTTTACCGTGTGGGTAAGTTTGTATAATTGACCGAGCGAAGCGAAGTTCGCAGAGTTTACTGGGACAAATCGGCATTTGTATGTGTTTGTATGTTTGTGTGTATATTTGTCCAATGATAACTTGCGAACCGTTGATCCGATCTTCATGAAATTGTGTAGACAAGTAGTTCGTTTCAATAAAAAAATTAAGTTCGAATATGAGCTGAATCGGTCCAGGGGTTGTGAAGATATAGGGGTCGCGAGGTCTCAGTTCGCCGCGAACTACTAGTATAGATAGGTACGCAATATTTTAAACGTCAGTCTTTAAAGTCTCATCTCTTTAGAATTTTCACTAAGCCCTGATTCTTGACACTACTGCTTCACACTTACTACCAGTAGTGTTATAATACAGTAGACCTTACTTTACAATATTTTTCCTTTTGACTTTTTTTCTACTTTTTAACATAATTATTATTATTTATGTGCAAGGCAAGACGAGGTCGCGCGCGTGTCTTGCTGAGCATTCCTTGATAAAGGTCACCGAATGTGATCGAAACTATAGTCGGAATAACCGACTCAATTTAACGTGAGTATTCCCGTTTTATTAAAACAAAATGTATCAAAACCACGTCAGTTTTCATAGTATAATAATTATTAGACTTTTTGGCGACACAAAAATAGAGATAATAAGAGCAACAGTGTGAGTAGAGATGAGGTATAGCCGCATTGCTTTAGCCTGAAACGGGTTGGGCTCGCGGGGATGTTCACCTGTGTACAAATGTGGATGTGAATGAATGAATGTGAGTGAGCAGTACGTGTGAAGGTTTGTATGGTTGAGTATCAGTATGGTTAAATCGATTCGAATTTGCTTCTATCAATGGAAAATCTTTAATTTCGTATGATATTTTCGTGCGAAATATCATACGAGCGATTAAAAAATGGAGCCCCTGTACGCGAGAACTAAGATCCATACGGAAAGATGAAAGCAATTTTTGCCAGTTGTTGCAGAGACTTCGCTCGGTTCGCTCACTCGATCTATTAAAATCATTAATAATAATTGAGTGTTACAGTTAATTGAGTGAGAAGTATGTGTGAAGGTTTGTGTGTGTTATGGTTAGAACGATTCGAATTTGCTTCCATCAATAGAAAATCTTTAATTTCGCATGACATTTTCGTGCGAAATTACATACGAGCGAATCAAAAATGGAGCCCCTGTACGCGAGAACTAACATCCATACGGAAAGATGAAAGCAATTTTTGCCAGTTGTTGCCGAGACTTCGCTCGGTTCGCTCACTCGATCAATTAAAATAATTAATGTAGCAAACATAAAATCTAAGCACTGGAATCTTTGCAACGGTAATATTCCGAGAAACTCCTGCCTAATTTAATTTTCCATAATAAAACCTTTCTAAAACGAACACGCAACTTAGAACCCAAATCTTTTGTTCCTCCAAATATTTAATTGTAACTTGAAAAATAACCCTTTCCGTGCCTTAAGGGGAATGCTGCTCTTGCAAATTAGAAATATCCTTAAATTCGTCTTAATTAGATTCTTATTTACAGATTGCGAGATATTTCGCAAGACCTACGGTTTTTAATTAAACAGTGTTCAATTTCTGTGTAATGCAGTGACTAAAGTTCAGAAATGTCCAGAAGAAAGACGATGTGTAATCCAATTTAGAAGACTTTATTTTAGTTTTATATTTACAAGTGTTAGCTAATAATTAAACTACCTATATACAATACATATAGCAATAAAAATACCACGAGAAACTATAATGCAGTGACTAAAGTTAGAAACATTCAGAAGAGAGACGATGTAATTATAATTACATCGTAGTCATCTTATATATATATATAATCAATTTAGATGACTTTATGTTAGTTTGATATTCACAAGTGTTAGCTAATAATTAAACTACCTATATACAATACATATAGCAATAAAAATAAAAATAAAAATACCACGAAAAACTATAATGCAGTGACTAAAGTTTAGAAACATTCAGAAAAAAGACGATGTAATTATAATTACATCGTAGTCATCTTATATATATATAATCAATTCAGATGACTTTATTTTACTATACATATAGCAATAAAAAAAAACTAATCTGACCTACACAAATCAAATGTGCCGTCGAGTTCGCCACCGAGCGGCAAGAAACAGAACGCTGGGATCAACGCAATTCCACGTTGATTAAAAAAATGTCTTTATTTTTATAAAATACAGGAAGTTAAGTTGTAGGTCTCGGTTGTTTGTCCCAATAACAATCGTTAAGCCATGTCGGAGGACTTCCGTTTGGGCGGCCGGGAAAAATACCCATTGCCCACAGCACATAGTTAGTGGCCCGTAGTAAAATGGTTGTAGTTGTGTTTGGTGTTGTTTCAGCAGCAACAACACCAAACATAACTACAAGTTGCAGTTATTGTTGTTCGTTGTTCGTTGTTGTTATGGAATCTTGATATTTGGCGTATTCAGTCATTGGCAAACATTTTTAAATAGTTTTTTTACAAGTTATACTAAAATATAAAATTTTACTTAATTATAAACACATTTATTGAAAAGGCTTCAATTTTGGCCGACTGATTACGAAAATATAGCGATTTATATTTTTGTGAGCAGGGGAATCAAAATAAGACGGCAAGAGAATCAAAATATAATATATATGTATATATAAAAAATAATATATATGTAAGAAAATCGAAGTTTTGTTAATATTGTTTTAGTAATAACAATAAATATCGGTCATTTAAGCTGTTCTGTTAAAACCATACAACAATTCGAAAAAATCAACACTTTTAAATGTGGTCAGGGTAATCAACAACCTACTGAAACAGAACCAGGGGAATCAAATATTTACCTTCGTAATGTTAAAAGCGCTGCTAGTGCTCACGGCGACGAGGACACATCCTCTTAGAACTTATTAAGGATGTACGCGTAGTTTAGTGACGCGCTAGTGGAATCATTGTTTAGTCCCGGACATACTTTATATTCTTATTCTAAATACTAGCTAAATATTATTAATTGTAAATACTACTAGCCTTTTTGGTTTAATACTATTGTGTATAATATTGAGCATTTAAAACCAGTAATACGATTAAAATACCCGAATGCAAATTTTATTTGTATCCTATGTCACTCCGGACGTCATGAGCAACCCAGCGACACTTCACTTATCAAAATCGGTCAAGCCGTTTAGGCTAAAAAAGGTACTACATACACCCAAAAACAGTACAACCCTTCTTGGGCAGTCTGGTAAGAAGATAACCACTTATCTGATTGTTTGAATAGATACTTACTAGCTGCGCCCCTCGGTTTCACCCGCTATCCTACAGGTATGGTTAATTTTTTCTGGATATAATGTAGCCTATGTGTTCATACAGAGAAAAAGCTACCTCCATACCAAATCTGTTAAGCCGTTACATGTAGAGTTGGACGGGAACAAACGCACTTACATACATACTTACATACTTACATTCTTACATACTTACATACTTACATTCTTACATACTTACATACTTACATACTTACATACTTACATACTTACATACTTACATACTTACATACTTACATACTTACATACTTACATACTTACATACTTACATACTTACATACTTACACACTTACACACTTACATACTTACATACTTACATACTTACATACTTACATACTTACATACTTACATACTTACATACTTACATACTTACATACTTACATTCTTACATTCTTACATACTCACATACTGACATACTGCCCCGGTGGCTCAGTTGGTAGTGAACCTACGTTCTGTGCTTGGGGGCGTGGGTTCGATTCCCATCTAGGACAAACATTTATGTGATGGATATTTGTGTTTGTTCTATGTTTGGGTGTTAATATCTATATAAGTATGTATTTAAAAAATATCTATGTACGTATATCAGTCTCTGGCAGCCATATTACAAGCTTTGCTTAGTTTGGGATCAGATGATCGTGTGTGCAATAATGTCCCAGATATTTATTATTATTATTATTTACTGACATACTGACATACTTACATTACTTACATACTCACTTACTTGCAAACTTGCATATACATACTTTTTCGCGTTTATAATATTAGTATGTTTTTTTTTAAACTGTCGATTGATTGTTAAGCGAAATCTTAGCAACTGTCATTAACGTACAATGCCCCGGATCGATCCCATTGAATTTCCCGGATTCCGTGCCACCAATTTTGGCTTTTTACACTTCGCCCTGTGGCCGAACGGATCAAATAAATTCAACTTTGACCCGCGACCTTTGTTCTTTAATTTATACGACCTGTTACCGTGAATACACTTTTGTGTTTTTTATTTATCGTCAGCTTATTGCGAAGCTGTTTGCTTTATTGGAGCTATTGATTTATCGAGGGCTTTGTTGTTTTGAGAATTGGAATTTCTTAGGAATTTGTTATTTGGGACTGTTTGTAGGAATGCTTATGCTGGCTTCGAAAATCACACTAACATTATAAATGCGAAAGTTTGTAAGTGTGTTTGTTCGAATATTTTGGGAACAAATATAATGAGCACCAAAAATATACCTCGAGACCCTAAGCTCTCTTACTAAATCTTTTTTTACTAAACACTAAAAAAACGAAACATGGACTAAATAACTTGCTAAGAGCATGTCGGGCCATGCTTAGTGGGTTCCGTAGGCGCGTAGGACGTCCGAAGTAATTATCCGTTATTTCAGCTTATCTCAAAAAGTTATTATCAGATGTTGCCCGAAATAATTTTAAAAGTAAGTTTTTTTCACCTATTCAATTGATACCCCACATTTGGGGGAAAGGCGGTTTTTTTTATCCCCACTTTACATGTATGGCAGCCCCCCATAAATATAAAATTATGGGAGCTACCCTTATTCAACAAAAAAATTTTTTTTAATGTTTTGAAACTTTAGATCTATACGTAGACTATCGTTGTGCAAAATTTCATGCATGTAAGTTTATAATTTTGGAAGTTATAAGGCTGTAAAGGATTCAGACAGACAGACAGACGGACATGACGAACTTATAAGGGTTCCTTGTAGTACTACGGAACCCTTTATTGGCACCATAAAGTTTTTTTAACATGAGCAGAAAATTTTGTGGGAAATGAATGTTGAAGATGCGAATTACCGCATTGAATTGTGATTGCAACCCTTTGAGTACGGTAGAGGGCCAGGTCTTTCGTTACGAGATGATTTGACCAGAAGCTTGATAAATCTTTATGAATTTTCTTCGAATTTGGTCCCTAAGGCCCTCAAATTTCAACTCCAATAGGCTTAAACTTATACCCGCTATCAAGGGTACACTTACGCCGTTTTCCGAATTGAAATTTAATTTAAGCGTCAATCAATCCTTACAATAGCGAAAGCCCATTGTTATTCAACAGTGGGCTAATGATTTAATTAGTTACTCGTATTCTGATGTGAGGCAGATCAGAATCCATTACGGATCTCGCTAACTATCAGTTGGCGTTACATCTACCTGCGCTGTGATAACAAATCTTGACGAAGGTTGGCTATGGTTCAGAAAATTGTGTACTTGTACAAAACAAACCAACCAAATGAAATGATTTTTTGGGGCTATCAAGCTACCAGTGAAGGAAAACGTTGTGACAAAACCATAACTTGGTGGGAGGTTACTTTCTGGTACTCACTTGGCTATCTATCTCCCTCATGTTGTAGATCTTATCACAAATATCGCCAATCACCTGCCCCTGTTCGGAGATATGACAAATTGATGTCGATATCGAGATTCCAATTTCGACTGTATCTCGTCTTTTTGCCTTCGACCACTCGATGTATCTCGCACGTTAGCCATCGTGAATATCTCGAAAGATAGCGTTGAGAAGAAATCTCGAATTTTCTATTTGAGACAAGATTGAATCTGAGATTCGTTTGAGATAAGGAGTCCTGATGTTTTTTTAGTTTTTTTCACTTGAGAGCCAGTTCTCATCTTAAGCTTAGATGGCTTAGATGGTTTACTATCATCGACCACTTTGTCACTTAACATCAGGTGAGTTTGTGGGTCAAACATACTAAAAAATGTGGGCTATGACAAGCTGAAAATAAAAACGAATATAACGACACATCGCACTCCAAAATTTGTGGAACCGTTTAGGTTTCAATTATGTGTTCAGGTAGGTGATGGGCATAATTGTTGGATCACATCATCATCATCATTAACAGCCTGAAGTCGTCCACTGCTGAAAAAAGGCCTCCCCTTTAGACCGCCACACTGAGCGACAATTTGCAACTTGCATCCACCGATTACCTGCGAACTTCAAAATGTCGTCAGTCCACCTAGTTGCAGGCCTACCTACGCTGCGTCTTACAGCTCGTGGTTGTCATTCAAGAACCTTTCTTACCCATCGGTTATCGCGAGTGATGTGGCCTGTCCATTGTCACTTTAGCTTGCAAACCATATGAGAGCTATGTCGGTGACTTTGGTTATTCAGGTAGGATAACATAGTACTCGCTATTATAAACATCAGTTTTTTTAAATCCTTTTTTATGGTACACAGTGACGAGATGAGCAAGTCGCTCACTTGATGTTAAGCGTCACGCTTGCCCATAACAATTCAGTGCCACCCAGAATTTTGAACTTCAACAGTTAATAACCGTGCGCGGAAACGCATTGCGCTCGTCACCCTGAGATATTAGATGTTAAATCTCTGTATGCCCAGTAATTACGGTGGAAACATTACTCTTCAATCCGGAACACAGTGTTTGCACACTACTGCTAGGCCGTTGAATAACTGGCAAAGGTGTGGTACTTCCCCAGGCGAACTATATGCAAAAGAGCTCTACCACTACTAACGCTACTATTATGAGCCAACACACAAATCGCGAAAAAAAATCTGTTCCATACATTTCGTCAACGTTGCAGCTTATTTTCGACACTCCTCGGAAATTTGGACGCATGGGAACCCTCCTCAGCACCAATATCAAACCCTCACAGATAATTGAGTGGCACGCCCCGAGATCCCATTAAGGGATCTGTCAAGATCTCCGATAATTCTAGTTGGTCCGTTCATTCTAACGAGTCTTTCTATTATTGGCCGAGCTACAGCTCAGAGAGCTTTGATGTGTGATTCCTTTGATTACGGTGATAGGTAGATGTGGACGAAGCTTAGTCAAGTTGCACAGGTCTTGGTTAGTCAAGGTTGTGCACAAGGAGGTGCCGAAAGTTTTATTCAGAATAGTTTACTGCACAGTATCTCCAGATACATAATATCTGGAGATGTGAATCGAAAAATTGCGTGCCTCTGTGTTCTTGTTGATTGGTGCTATCCGTTGAAATCTTCTTTATTCGGATATTGCCCGTGACCATGTCAAATACGCGTATCAGTACCGTTGGTATGGACGGTATTTGGCGGGCGAATAATATGATAGATCCATACGAAGTGCCCGAAGAACATGGACAGAACATTAAGTAACGGGTTGAATGTAACATTGAAGCAACCTATAGGTGTGATTGCTTATCTCTGTACTTGTTACACATTAATGACACGTGTTACGAGCCGATTAATACTAATGGTCTTTTCAAATAATGTCCGCTATTAATTATCCTCGTGGCTGGAGACGTCCACACTTACATCTTACAAGTGCGCCTGTTGACTCATTGCTACTGTCAGGGGATTGATGGCTCGTGTCGTGACGTGCATTGGCCCGCTCCTGCGTTTCTTTCGTTCCCTTCCCTTCCTTTCCATATTTAGCGTCACAAGTCCGTCACAAATATAACCTTATTATGTTATGAGTACATAAGAGTTTAGTACCACCAGCCCGAAGTTTTGACTTAAACATTTTAAATCATATTATGTATCTCTTTATGCCCAGTCAATTCGCTGGAATTAGTTAATGTTTGCACACTACTGCTTGGCGGTTGAATAACTGCAAAACTACTACTACTACCACTACTATTAGATTCGAAGTACACTTCCAGAGAAGTTTCTTCCGCAGCATATCACAAACATATCCATAACTTATATATAAAACGTATCTACATACAATAGCTCTCATTCCCCTAAACCGAAAACACAAAGGAAAGTCGAAAAAAAGGCTTTGCAATTCACCATCCTTTCAATAACAAGGTAGATGAATAGCTCTTTCCTAACACATAAAGGTAGATTCCGATATTTCCGATATCCATGTTCACAAACACGAATAGCATTACCAAGTTATTTGTCCTATCAGAATGGAAGTCTCTGATTGGCCAGACGGACTTTGACTTAGACGTGCAAGCCAAGTGGAAATGCCGGATAGGTTAGTGTGGACATGTTTTTTAAATGATTGACGTCTGCCTTTAAAAACATCATTTCGTGAATCTTCGTAAGCATTCAATCTATATGTATAAAAATGAACCCCTATTTTTCCTGGTGACGCTTTTTCATGACAAATGCTGGACCGATTTTGATGTTTTTTTTTTTGTTGTGTTCGTAATTGTAAGGACAAGGTTTGTATGAAGAGTTAGCGAGGCCGAAGGCCAAGCTTCGCGGGCATCAGTTAGTCTTTAATAAAATTATAAGATTGTTTTTTAAAGCGATATTGTTTATACGACTTAAAATAGAATAGACCTATAATTGGCTGTATTATATAATGTATCTATGTTCTTTATTTTGTATTATTGCTGTTAGTCTTAAATAAATAAATTACTAGCTCGGTCACATGGCTTCGCTCGCTTCAACTTCAAAGAATGAATTTGGCCAGCATTTTGGGAACAATTCCCACTGATAGCGTTCTTTTAGATTAGTTTATTATTACTATGTAATTTTAAGTCCTATTTAACTGAATTAATTATAAAACTTAATAAATGGTAATCAAAGAATTCATCAAAACCAACATAACCTTGATAACACCTAAAAATATTCGACAATCGAATCGCTAATCGAATCTGTGCGAGTAATTTGCTTGTCACTATACTTAGTTGTATAACGACTCAATTATTGCTAAAAAGTGGGTAAAAGTTTTAGTAAAATAACTATAAAAACCCGGATAAGCGCTTGTCTGAAACGCGCACCGAGGCTTCCATACAAACTTAAATTTGTAGTTGAAAAAATATCTCCGATACGTGTAGGTACAGTCATTTCTCCGCATTTTTTAAAAATTGTCTTATAACTGATAAAATACAAAACAAAATAAAAGATTTTCAGATTTATTTCTTTACTTTTGCGACCTCCCCCGGTGGCTCAGTTGGTAGTGAACCTACCTTCTGTGTTTGGGGGCGTGGGTTTGATTCCCATCTAGGACAACATACATGTGATGAACATTTGTGTTTGTTCTATGTCTGGATGTTAATATCTATATAAGTATGTATTTAAAATATCTATGTACGTATATCAGTCTCTGGCAGCCATATTACAAGCTTTGCTTAGTTTGGGGTCAGATGACCGTGTGTGCAAAAATGTCCCAGATATTTTATTTACTATTTACCTTGCTTGCTTCTTTACAAATTTCATTTCATTATAGCACAACGAAAAGTATGCTTTTACTTGCCAGTGGTTAGTAGTTTAATTTACTTGCCAGTGGCAAGCCTCCACGCATTCCTGAGAAAAACGGTCTAAACAGACAGACAGACAGACAACGAAGTGATCCCATGTAGGGGTCCATTTTCCTTTTGAGGTACGGAACCCTAAAACGAATGATAGCATTTATTTATTGTAAGGCCCTGTCCACAAGATCTCATCGAGGTTTGTGCCCATTACACACATTCGGGTAATCCTCACGTGACAAGCAATGCATTGTAATGCGCTGTCGCCGGCTAGGTAGTTTTATTTCAGTGCGAACTGCCCCTTAGAGATGGCAGGATTACCTTAGTTTCTTGCTTGTTTTCAATAGGAAAGGGACTGTGTTTGGACTTTTGTCGGAAGAAAGAAGAACAGAAAGAAAACACTGTAATGTTTTCTTTTCTGCATAATAATGCACCAGCCTTTTAAAATTTCAGTGCTGGGATGTCGGTCTACACTCAAAGGGTGAGTCATATCATATCCCCACGACGACCCAGTGCGGGTTGGCGGACGCACATGCACATATGCCATTGAATTACTTCTCCGGAAATATGCAGTATCCTCACGATGTTTCTTTCACCGAAAAGCCAGTGGTATTTATATCCGTACGTAAGTTCCAAAGAAATCATTGGTATGGGCCCGTCCGGGTTCAATCCCACGACCCCACGAATATGGGGCGAGCGTGCTCTCACTGAGCTACCATGACTTCTCGTTTAAAAGGACGGTATTCTGATTGCATTTTTATATGTTACCGGGTTAAGCGTTTAAACAAAACTCACCACATTTTGAACTAGATGGTTAATGGTGTTGGTCTTATTATAGTGGTAAGATCTTTTGCAGATTCCAGGGGAAATACTACACCTTTGCCAGTTATTCAACCACCGCAGTAGTATGCAAACATAGTGTTTCCATCAAAATTACTGAGCACAAAGAGATTTAACATACATGATGCTTTTTAATCGGCTATACAAGCTAACGAACAACTTTGGTTCTACGACTATTGAAAATTTACGGGAAAATACAGCTATTCCACACAATGTGCTCGCAGATCTTGCAAAAAAGTACGGAACTGCTGATTTTTCTTTCGTAAATTATCAAAAGTCGTAGAAAAAAGGGTGCTTGTTATCTTCTATACAACATCCTCACAACCGCTGCTTAGCCGATTAAAAACAATCATATATACATATAAAAAGCGTCCTATACAAAAACCATCATATATATATATAAACCATTATATATACATATATATATATATATATATAAAGCATCACACTAATATTATAAATGCGAAAGTTTGTGTGTAAGTATGTAAGTGTGTTTGTTCCCGTTCAACTCTGTAAAGGTTGAACGGATTTGAATGGAATTCGGTATGGATGTGGCTTATACCCTGGATTAACATATAGGCTACCTTTATCCCGGAAAAATATTCAGCTTCTGTGGAATAGCGGATGAAACCGCGGGGCGCAGCTAGTCATATATATATAAAGCATAATTTATTTAATAAGCCTGTATAATATCTCTGGGTGACAAGCGCAGTGCAATGCCGAGCGTGGTTCTAATCTGTTGAAGTTCAAAATTCTGGGTGGCAGTGAACTGTTGTGGGCAAGCGTTACGCTTAACATTAGGTGAGCAACTTCCTCGCCTCGTCAATATAATAAAAAATAAAATAAAAATAAAACAACTGGCTCATAAATACGAAACAGCACAAGCAGATTTTTTTATTTGATGGTGACTTACTTACTAGCTTACTAGGCGAAGGTATCCCTAGGTATAAGTACCATGATTTAGTTAATATTGAGGTTTCAGTATTTAGTACTTTGGTTACGTTTGGGCTTTGTACTTTCTTTTTTTCATCTGCGACCTAACATCAAAAATACATAAATCCGATACGTGTTATTGCCCTGAATAAAATACATAATCCTAATTTCCTAACTAATATAATTCAGAGGACTATAGCCGCAGTCGTATCATGGCCAATAAAGCTTCGAGGTATGAAAATGAATGCGTTTGTATCGAAGAAAAAACTTCGCTTTCGCGATTCAGAACTCCCTACATAACTGTCAGTTCATACAAAACGTCAAAAATTCACAAAAATGGATCAACGCCATCTAGCTAACTATAGGAAGTAGCTTTGTCTCTATATCTGGACGTTTGTCGCATTATCATTTTGTTAAGCGTTATCTCAACTTGTACAGTTGCATAGATCTGAATATACCCTAAAACGTTCTTGACGTCGCAGGTTTTCCCTCGACACTAGATTTTCTTAAGAAATTCCGAATAAAGAGTCAATTTAAAAGATTAGGTAATATCACTAATGAATCTTATTCTCTCAAAACTCGCGTCCGCTTGGCTCTACTATGTGTACCCACTTCAAACTCGATTCTGTTTCGAGTTCAACCTCAATGGAGGAGGTGCGGAACAAAAGCCGATAAATCCACTTTTCGACTTTTTTTTTTTCTGTCACTTTACTTACTCATACATACCCTACACCACTCTGGACGCCGCAAATCACGTTAAAAATGCACTAAACAAGCCTCCTAATATGAGCAGCCAGAACAAAAGCAGGGGCAGGGCAAACAATAGTTTTTTGCGTTTTCTGTAAAATTACGACAACTGCATTTATCAGGTTTTGTTCCGGACTTCCTCAACTGATAGTGTAATATTGTTTAATTTAACCACTTGTTATTTTCTTTAAACTGGAATTTAATCTCTTTACTTAGGAACCTACAAAGTTACTAATTAAAAGAAAAACAAACGTTTATTACAGGGCAAGGTAAGGCAAGGCAGGCAAGGTAAGGTGATTGTAATGTATAGGTAAGTTACCCGACATCCCGTGACCGTGAACTGTAATTAAGATTCTAGTATAATGATTATCGCAGTATTGATGTCAGGGCATCACACTGTGCCAAAGAGAATTCAAATACCACGTAAGACCCTGTGCTTTGGAGCCGGTAATGATGAAATAATGGAACAGGATGTAACTGAGAGATGGAAGGTAGAGGTACTTTGTGTCACAGGAAAGAATGGAGGTTTTTGTCAGCTTACATTTTGGCTCCACACGTTGTTGTTGTGTATTTAGTCAGTGTAAAGTTTTGTAATATTTCAAGTGAACCTCCACATTTCACATTACAAAAGAAGTCACAATCAAAATCTGTCTTAAGTCTTAGTCAAAGTCTAAGTCAATCAAAGTAAGTCATGTTCAAGTCCAAGTCATGCCCCAGTAAAGTGGTGGAGACTGCTAAAGATTTCTACGGAGTTATAATAACAAGACTAATCACGTTTCATACTATTCACCAATGTAGTGTAGTGCACGTCCATGAACTTAGTCCATGCACTTGAAATAGCACAAGTTTTGGAAAATAATACAATGACGCGCCATGGCTTCTTCACGTGCCTGCCAAATCCTGAAAAGGAGTTTTCCTGGTTGTGTCGGGCTGCTTGAAAAAATCCTGAATCTACTGTCATCCGTCTTGGTTCTGTCATCGGAACCGTCGTAGGTTCCCTCATTAGTTTGTGGGTTTAAGGTATAAAAAATATAAAAACCACGACAGCACTTAAGTGTAACACAGATGGTAAGGGTGCAAGGTGAAGCGAGCACCTCCAGCTAAAAAGAACTGCAATACATTAAGTGAAGTGATGTTGCCGCTATTGTCTTCGTTGCTCTTGCAGTTTCCGTCTGACCTGGTTACCAGCTTTCTGTTCGAGAATGGTGTCCTACGTGGATGGAACTACGCGCGGCTATTTATTTTTGTAGTCATAGGACTCTTTTGCAGAGTCCCCTTAGGGTGCCACCAAGGAATAGTATGGAAAAATTGCTGTGTTCCGGACTGAAGAGCAATGTTTCCAGTAAAATTACCGAGTGATTTAAGTAACTCAGAAATACTAATTAAAGATTTATTTCAGTATGTCGATTGAGGTGCAATTGCATTTTGACCTAGTAAGTTCAAAATAAGCGTGATGCATACCATCATAGAAAAAAATGTTCATCCTCGACAAAATGGGAAGAGCTATTTTTTCGGGTTCCGTACCTCAAAAGGCGGTGACATAATATACCGATGTACGGGTGATATTTCTTTCAACTACAAAGATAATATTGTACGACAGCCTCAGTGTGTGAGTCATACCGTCGCGCACCGAGGTCCGCACCGTTTTGTTTTAATAAAACGGGAATACTCACGTTAAATTGAGTCGGTAATTCCGTCTATAGTTTCGATCACATTCGGTGACCTTTATAGAGGAATGCTCAGCGAGACACGCGCGCCACCTCGTCTTGTCTCGAGTTCAAAATGATGAGTAAAATGATAATTATTTAATATTAGTTAAAGCGTGACTTCGTTCGCCTTAAAAAAAGTAGTCCATGTTCGTCTCCGATCTTTTAGCTATATCTATGCAAAAATTCAGGTCGATCCATTCAGCCGAGACACCGCGACAAACACCCAGACAGAGAGACAGAGAGTTGCATTCGAGTTTATAATATTAGCTAGGATTATGATTTCCAGCATATTATTTAATCCAAATTTTCAATTTCGATTTGTCAGAAACATTGAGCAAAACGGTACCGGCCCGAATGGTCCAGAGGAGGCCTGTGTTGCTCAATGATCAGAAAGTAGCATAGGCAAATTAGGGTCGTTTTATAGCTTTAAGTCACCTAGCGTGTCTTCCACGTAGAACAATAGCCGACAGTTTTTCGATTCTCTGCAGCGCTCAACGTTTGCCTTTTTAATTAAGTTTCTTGCAGCGTATGTTTTACGGTTTAGAGTAGCCTCCAGTTCCCAATAGTCTTCAATGCAGTTTCTGCTTTGATTAGAAGCTGTTTACTGTTTATTACACCAAATATTCTAAAGCTGTACTAAATGCTGTCAACTTTGATCAACGGGCCAAAACCAACATTTGTTTTTTAGTACGCCGGCTATGCCATTACAATGACATTTTTTTTTTTACCCGACTACCTAAGAAAAAGGGTTTTTGAGGTGTAAGTATTATACGTATGTATGTTTATTTGTCTCTATATTACCTCCTGTATCCTAAACACCAAACAGCTTGACCGATTTTGATGAGTGAGGTGTCGATCGATTCCTCTTTACGTGCGAAGTGACAATTAGCCGCATTTATGACCGCTTTTAAATCTCACCGAACGAAAATCACTCTTGCCTTCTCACATGCTTGGCGCACCTGTTGGTGTTCATCGTGGGTAGTTACGCTTCGCCGTTAATAAAGTTAATTGTATTTGGAACCTATCTAAATTTGATATTTATATAATTGTCACATCGAAGTAAGTCTTTTGTACTAGTAATCATTATTAGCTTGTTCCATCGGTAAGCCAACTGTATAACTAACATACAAATAAATCAGATTCGAATTTTGTAGTTTGTATTTACTTTGATTATCAGCCAGAAGACGTCCACTGCACAAGCGCCAGCTATTTACTTTAAAAATACATATTGTAACTACTTACGAGGTCATTGTGTAAATTACCTATACATGAGCTGTTTCTAGAGTCGAGCGCTGAGAGTAAAAATAAAATAAGAGAATACTACAAAATTATACTAAAACACGTAGCTATTTTCGACTATCCTTGTGGCCCAGTGCGTGGATTTCCGCCTTCTGAGCTGTAGGTTGTGGGTTCGATTCCACCTAGGACAAACAATATAAGTATTTATGTATTATATCAGTTATTTGTATATACATCATATATTATTGGTGGACGTTTTTCACACACAGCGCCATCTAGCTCCAAACGACTGCCCCGGTGGCTCAGTTGGTAGTGAACCTACCTACTGTGCTTGGGGGCGTGGGTTCGATTCCCATTTAGGACAAACATTCATGTGATGAATATTTGTGTTTGTTCTATGTCTGGGTGTTAATATCTATATAAGTATGTATTTAAAAAATATCTATGTACGTATATCAGTCTCTGGCAGCCATATTACAAGCTTTGCTTAGTTTGGGGTCAGGTGACGATGTGTGCAAAAATGTCCCAGATATTTATTTATTTATTATTATAAACTAAGCAAAATTGTAAGCTGAGCAATATGGGATGTAGTTAGTTTGGAGCTAGATGGCGCTGTGTGTGAAAAACGTCCACCAATATTTATTTAATTTCGCTGTTTTCCGTTTCACAGCTGTACAGAGGTTTCATTATCGAGCTAAAGCAACTATAATGCACCTAAACTAGTGACATGCTTACCATTTCAATTTTCCATTTTCATACGAAATGATATCGTTAGGAGTCCAGACTCCAGACTCTCATATTCAAAACCACTTCGTACTGAAATAATTTCGCCTGTTGTAGAAACGGCAGCACGTAATAAATTTGACTTTTCACCCTCGAGAAATTGGATGTTATGTGAAAAATAGCGGGGCAGGGACTAGTGAAGGAGAGGCGAAGAATTACAAAGTTTACGCGTATATTTTGGTCATTTTTTTGTCATTTCTATTGAAAACAAGAACGCTTGCTTTCAAATTAAAACTGGTCATGAAACTGTAATACGCTGTAAATGGTCGTCTAGAACGCTGGCTTCAAATTTTTGCAATAATAGATATATTTAATAATAATATTATAATATTCATATTTAATAATGGTGATAATTTGAATATGTTATTGAATTATATTATTTTGTTTTTACTATGTACTATTGACATTATTAATTTACATTTGACATCGAATTATTATTATTATTTCACATTTAATTTAGGAACATTACGCTGTTGTAGTATACATTCAAATAATTAAATATTTTTATCTATATATTATTTTATATTTTTAGATATTATAGATAGATATAGTTATAATGTAACTGACGTATAAATGTTTTTATGTATAAATTGAATATGAATATGAATATCGGTAAAAATCTCTAGTGTTTGTTTTTGTATTACAGCAGCAAAACACTTGAGATTTTTTTAATAACACTACATTTTTGAAGATAAGCTTCCACAAAGTAATGCGTGATGCTTACGGCTGGACAGATTTACAAAAAAATTTCAGGCAATCTTCAGATTAGCCCAGCGGGTGATCCTATGAAGTTTGGTACATGCAAACCCAGGGCGAGTCGATAGTCAGAAATAATCATTGTTGTTCCCTTTAGAGCAACAGATCTCTTTTTTTTCAATGGTCATTTTAGGAATCGGTGGATATTGAAAAAGATTTAATACTAGAACTAGAATTAATGTTAGTTTCTTTTAATGCACTGAATGAATACACCAACGAGTTCCTTGCTTAATGCAATTATATATATACTTAGGCTCATAATTTAAATGGAACCAGAACCATAATCAGAAAACCTTTATTGTATAAACTGTGTACATAAAAGCTTTAGTTATCAACCAAACTTTCAGACTGTCCTTGACAGGAAAATTCTAGTAGAAATACATTTGCTGCTTTAAAGGGCGTACATTTTAACAAAGCCTGAAGAGAAGTTTTTGCATACATGGTATCATTTACTTGGTTTCACAAAGATTGAATTTAAGTTTTCTTTAGCAACAAACGTTACCTTTGAATTTGTATCAAATTCACAGTTGCGTTGGTCACAGTCATTTTGTTTTAGGTCGAGTTGAGGATTTGGTTTGGCACATTTCTGCTTCCTGGTTGAATAATTGGCCTCCGGCATTTAATATACAACAAGAAAAATAGTAACCACACGTAAAATGTACAAACGCAAAATGTAAATTATGACAAATGTGCAATGCGAAGAATGTACAAACCACTAAAATAAACTCAAAATGTACAAATGCAGAATGAGCAACACGCAAAATGTACAAACGCAGAATGAAGCAACGTGCAAAATGTATAAATGCAGGATGAGCAATACGCAAAATGTACAGTACGAAAAAATTACAACACCCAAGTTGTACATAATCACTAACGTACAAAATCCACTATGCCTGTCACACGATGGGATACCTGACAGGATCAGTACAAACACGATTTTAATGCATTCAGATAGTATTTAATTTATCATTCACTTTAAATACAAAAAAAACAGATTCATCAAACAAAACAATTAAATTATTCCATAATAATGTTATTAATACTTAGTATTTTATTTACTTAGTTACTTTACGAACCGTGTTTGCAAAAGAGCCCTACAGCGTTCCATATCCCGAGGGTGGGAGTAAATTCTAGTACTCGGTACTTGAAAATCTATCTTCAAGCATACGGTTCGTTCCTGCAGCTTCATTTAAAAACCAGGTCCCATTCTAGGTTAGTATTTACCGTATTATATATATATTTATATATTATATTATATCATATAATATATATTCTAGTATTTATCGTCTTTTGCCGTACCACTGTATAACTTTAGATCAGGAAAGTTGTGGTCAAACGCGTAACCTGACTATAATAGAATAAAAGTCACTGGACGTCCAGAGGTCTGATACAATTAATAGTTTAAGACTGGAGCGGTAATTTATACCTATACCCAAACTTTATAATCCTTACGCCGTCTCTGTCTCCAAGTGCGGAATAGGAAGAAATTGAAATGTCTGCCGTATTGGCGAATACATCTTAAGTTTGGCGCGTTATTTGTACCGATGTAATGGCAGTAGAAGAGTGATGGATGACTCGATTGCCTTGGTTTATTGATGGACCCTTTTAGGGGTACTTAAGAGTATAGTCCTTCCGCGAGATTTTGGCGCTTTCGATATTTGAAATTGTATAGCTGTATTTCTCGCTCTGTTTCTCGTGCGTGCGATAGAGAGAGCTAGTAAATTTTCCTAACTTTTTGATGAAGTTTGCGTTTCGAGGGTAGTCTGTTATCACCCCCTAAATCTTTTGTTTTTGGTGTCAATGGCTTGGATAAACTATGCTATAATCTATGCCGCTACGTTTTGTTTTTTCAAAAAATGTTTATAAAAATGTTTATTTATTTATTATTATTGTTTTAGTTAACAACAACTACTTAGTCAAAATCGAAGAACCAGAAAAATACTTTTTAAAAAATACAATTTTTATTTGTGTCCGATACACTTGAGAGTAACTTAATTAATGCTCTTAAAAATTATTTAATTCTACTCGAGAACTCTCTTATCTCGTTGTGCATTCCGGTGCAACAGGGGCCCAGACGCTTAGTCAGCAGTCTACGCTGCTACTTGTATTGTGTTATTCGGTGTACCGGAATGCGTAACTTCTCCCTCCCTCATTTCGAAATTATCGGGTGAACATGCGTGAATCCGAGAATTTCTATTTACAATCATTTTCTTAACATAAAATACAATGACTAAAACTAGGATTACATATAAAATTAATGTACCGATACTCATATCGTTCGCGTTAATAATGCCTCGATTTTCACTAAAATTTTCACTTACACTTTCACTTTTTGTTAAAACTTCAGTCAGATGTTGCAGATTTGACAGTTCTACGTCGTCCACGTTGACAGGGCCAATTTCCGGGGAAGATGTCCTTACAGGCATGGGTATCTCAGGCAGGTTGATAATTGGCAGGGCAGATAAGTAAATCTTTTGTGTACTGCCTTGGCGTTTTCTTAATTTTATTCCTTTTATTTCGGTTTCACAGTCGTCATCGATAGTCAGGATATATGTTCCATAGATGTGGCGATACGTGTTTTCTTCTTTACAGATCTGGGTTAGTATTAGGCTTGACTTTGTGTAAATCATCCATCTATCAGGTTGTATCCTTTCAACCTTGACGTTTTCTATGTTTACTGGAATCGGAATACATTGCGTCGTATTATCAGCAAAAGTTATCAGATCGGTGACGCACTCGTCTTTCACGAGGGATGATGTGAAGTCTTCTTCACACAGGAACAGGAAGTCATCTATTTCTCTGCAAGGGCGGTGGAGCGACACAGTTTTCAACCCTTTCGCTAAGAGGTAAGGGAACTTGGGTAGGATGACGCAAGTTTGATTGAGAACATTGGTTATAGGCAAGGGAAGGATTTTGTAATATATATACACATCACTATCAACTAGGGGTATGTCTAAAATGAACGTTATTTGATTTTCCTTTATGTAAACCTTTAAGTCAATACATTGTTCTAATTTTAATATGTTTTCGGCCTTAACAGGAAAAATAAGCCGATTTTGTTTTTCAATATTTTGGAGCATTACAAGTAATTCATTTGTATCAATAACTGCTTGATGCAGCATTCCTAATTTACTAAATGCAACTGTTGTTTCAATCTCATCCAGTTTGGCATAAAGCGTTTGGAAGTTATGCAAAAATAAATTATAAACATTATATAGTCTTAGCACATTTTGGTTTTGGTTTGTATCATTTAATTGTTTTCTAATATCCCAGATTGCCTTGTCTAATTGGATGAAATTGTATTTAGTGTTATTGGTAATATCTACTAATGTCTTCAACACTTCAGCGATCACTGTGACCTTCTTATCATTTTCATTCTGTTTTACTTTTACGTTGTTAATTAGCGTCTCATACCTTATGGCATCGTCGTTATCTAGATTTCCTGAAATTAGCTTTATTATAGAACCGAGAGGATTTAGAATACCGCGTTTGGTTTTCTTTGGTGGCAAAAGTTGATTGAGTTTTTCCACTGTCAAATTTCTAACATAATCAGTCTGAGTTTTAACGTCACTGATTTCCGGGAAAATGTATTTCTTTTCGAAATGATTGGAAACGTGCTTGTTTAGGATCGCATATCCGTTCACATTAAATTCTAAGTCTTCGCGAATTAAACTTAGGTCTAAAATCTTAATTAAAGTCCACTTATCATTACTAATGAGTGCCTGGCCTTCCTTTATTGGGAGAATCCCAGGGTTGCGGTCAATCCGCTGAAGAAGAAGGGCCAGGCCTGCTGATGTCTGCATCAGGATCAGGACGAACCTGTGAAGGACGTTTTATATCCTTTATAGGTGCTTTAGTTTCACGGCCCTTAATATTAACTGGTACTATATTCCTAACTATTTCTCCTGTTACTTCCGCTTTTTTGTAACGTGGTTTGTCTTTGCTCCTTCTGTCATTTACGCCTTTCACATACACTGTATCTCCATCGTGTACATTAAAATGTTTTTCACCTCCATGCTTTTCCTTGATTTTCTCTTTCTTTTCTATCGCCTTATTAGTTAAGTACTCATATAAGTATTTTGTGCGTTTTTTATGATCCTGGACTAGTTTTTGGGTATATTCTTTATTGAATTCTACGTTAAAAGGGCTCATAGCTTCGGTGTGACCGAAGACAACTTCAAAGGGGGTTAAACCAGTTGTACTATGTATAGTCTGATTATAGGATAAAAGTGCATATGTCATTACTGATGCCGCGTCAGTAAATTTGTGTTCATAGTTTGCCAATCGGTAAATCTCTATTATGGTCGAGTGGAACCGTTCAACAATCCCCATAGAATTGGGGTTGTGCGGGGTGCCAATGTGTAGGTCTATTTTATAGAAACTTAAGGTTTCCTTCAGTAGATCGTTATTGAATTCCGCGCCTGAGTCTGCACTTATTCTATGTGGAACTCCATATATAGAAAAGTACTTGAGAAGGGCTCTTATTACTTCTGGTGTGGTTTTATTGTTTATTTCCATTGCCTGTCCTAGTTTACTAAAAGCATCTACTATTGTTAGGTAGGTTTTACCATCAATTCCGAATACATCTATGAAAAGTTCTTGAAATGGTTTCGTCTGAGTTTTGGTTAATTGTAGTTCCGGTTTTAAGGGCTTCCTGTCGTACTTCATTATTTTACAGCTATCGCAAGAGTTTATTATTGTTGCTACGGTGAGTTCCATATTAGTCCAGTAATATGTTCGTTTGATGTGGATTAGTGTCTCCTTAATACCTCGGTGGCAAGTTTTTCCTACATGATACTTCTTTACTATTTCTTTCTGCTCGTCTTCATTTTCCACGTAAACTACTCTTTCTGTGCATTCCAAAATTTTTACTGTATTCTTTTTGAAAAGAGCTATCGTAGCTTCTGCGAACTGTTTCCGGTGAATTTTATCTTCGAAATAAATGAAATATTTAGTTTTCGGTTTAATATATTCTTTCAGAAATTGTTTGACTAAATGTGGCTTATTCAATGGTAGATGGGCCTCTAAAATTTTTTGTTTAGGTCTGGATATATCTTTTACGGCAAGTTCATTTCTAAACCAAGTATGTACTAATATTTGATTGGGCTTAGTATCTATGGCTTCATGTAAAATGGGAATTCCTGTCGTGTCTGTGTCAAAAACTGAATGTTCCGTTTGGGAACTTAGTTGTGCCGAGACGGTGCTATTAGTTGGGGATGGTATAGAGAAGGGTGATCTTGTGTCATGGGGAGGTATTACTGACACAGTTTTCTCCGAGTCTGATGATAAGATTATGGTGCTGTTATTTTCCTCGTTTGGTTTTTGCTGCAACCTCTGCAATATTTCAATTTCTCTCATTACTTCATCTATTTCTTTTTGTAATTTATCTTCATCAACATTGACCTTCATGGATATGTCGTCGCTGTCTACGGCGTTTACTTTAATTCGGGACAGGGCATCGGCGACAACATTTTGTTTTCCGTTTTTGTACTCAATGTCATAATCAAATTCTGATAGTCTGAGTTTCCAGCGTGTCAATTTACTATTGTGCTCTTTCATGTTGTTTAGCCAGGCTAGGGGTCGATGGTCTGTATATATAGTGAAACGTCTACCATAGAGGTAGGGTCTAAAATGTTTGACCGCCCACACTATTGCAAGTAATTCCTTTTCCACGGTACTGTACCGCGATTCGGCGTCGTTTAAGGTCCTGCTGGCATATGCTATTGGTTTATCGTTGCCTAAAGGGCCTTGAGATATTACCGCGCCTATTGCGTAATCGGAAGCATCTGTGGTGAGAATGAATGTTTTTTCAAAATCCGGGAATTGCAAAATTGGGGCGTTTACTAGTAGTTCCTTGCACATCTCAAATGCTGCTACATATTCATCTGTTAGTTCAATCTTATTTCGTTTTTTTAAACAATTTGTTAGCGGGCGAGTTATTTTGGCAAAGTCTTGTATGAATTTTCGATAATAGCCGACTAATCCCAGGAAACTTTTAATTTCCGTTGTGGTTCTCGGAATGGGGAAGTTTAGTACTGCCTGAATTTTGTCGTTATTTGGCTTAAGGCCGTCTTTCGTTATCATATGGCCAAGGTAAAGAACTTCTTTGCGGAAGAACTCACATTTATCTAAGGTTACTTTCAAATTGGTGGTTCTAAGTCTGTCAAAAACCATACGTAGTTTCTCTATATGCTCTTGTAAACTTGCTGAGTAGACAATTATATCGTCGAGATAAACAAGGCAATGCAAGCCCTGTAGACCTCTCAGGACGTTATCCATAGCTCGCTGAAATGTGGCGGGAGCCGTCTTAAGACCAAACGGCATTCGGGTAAACTCATAATGTCCGGATTGTGTAGAAAATGCAGTTTTTTGCCTGTCCTCTTTCTTAACTTCAATTTGATGGTAACCGCTCGCTAAATCGATTGTACTAAAGTATACAGATTTGCCTAATTTATCGAATAAATCTGAAATGTTGGGAAGTGGATATTTGTCGTCGGTGGTAATTTCATTCAAACGTCGGTAGTCGATAACCATTCTGAATTTAATTTCTCCGGAGGCGTCGGTCTTTTTGGGAACTAGATGTACTGGTGCGCTCCATGGGGAGTGTGACTCCTGAATAACGTCATTTTTGAGTAACTTTTCTACTTGGTTTTGTATTTCCGCGGTATAAGTCGGAGGGTGTCGGTATGGTCTAATGTATATGGGGTCTTCATTTTTTGTTCTTATTTCGTGTTTAACCCCGTTAGTAAAGGAAAGCGGTATGTCTTCACTGTAGAAAATGTCTCTGTATTCGTAGCATAGCTTTTCTATGCATTGTTTTTCTTCCTTATTGGTGTGTTCTAAACGTAGTTTTCGCAAATTTTGTTTCAGCAATTCGTCAATCTCACATTCATTCATCGTCACATTCACTGTACATTCTTCTCTTACATACTTACTCACTTTCAGTGGTTTCGAAAAAGTCATGGTTACCCTATCATCAGAAGCATTTTGTATGATGGTATACGCGAATGAATCTATGCACGACACTAAAGCACATGGCATTCTTACGTCTTGTCCAAAATCAACATAGTCGATAATGGCCTCGCCATTTTGTAGATCAGTTGGTACTTTAACTCGTGTCTCTGTCCTTGGTTCTATTGTTATTTCATACGGCGGGTTGTAGATTATAGGTATATTTGCGGTAGGTGTTTGTAGGACCTGATTTTTCATATCAATTTTTGCTTCGAGTTGTTTTAGAAGGTCAGAGCCAATCAAGCCGTCATATCGACTGTCTACATCGTATACATAGAATTTGTGGTGTCCTAAATTTTTGAAGGTTTTCAGCATTGGGATGTAAATAGCTTCATTATGTTGACTGCGGGCATGGGTGCTAACTACTTCAAATGGTTCGTAGTACTGGTAATTTTGGAAATATTCTTTGACTTTTGCGGGGCTAATAAATGACCGGGTGCTGCCTGTATCGATCATAAATCGGGCTTTTATTTCTGGTATTTTAATGTGTGGGAGCTTTAACAGAGAATCACAATTTATTTGTATTATTTGGGATGGAGGCTCGAGGCCCGAACATAAAAATTTTCTGCGCTGCTTTGTTCTGTACATGCTTCGTAATTTTCGTCGTAAGGCTGAATTTCTGGCAATTCTAAATTGTACGAATAATTTTCGTTGCAATAGTCAAAGTTGGGGTCGCTATACTGATCAGGGGGTGAATCAATTTGTTCGGTGCTGTAGAAGGGGTCGTCATTTTCCACAGCGTTTGGTGAAGTGCCTGTTAGCATATTTTGTCTAAATGGGCGCGCCGTGCGCATGGAGACGTCTGTGTTTTCTTGCGGTTTCGGGGCCTGTGTCTGGGAATTGGGGATTCCAAATTTGAAATTGTGTTGGGGTGCATTTGCTTGAGGTGGTGGTGGTCTATTAAAATTATGGAATGGTGGCCTATAGCCTTGCTGAGGGATGCCGTTATTGAATGGTGGCCTATAGCCTTGCTGAGGAGTGCCGTAGTTGAAGTTTGGCTGTTGTCTCGGGATGCCAAACCTAAAGTTTTGTTGGGGTGCTGGGTTAAATCTAAATCCAGTGGGCTGATTTTGTGGGACGAACCTATAACCTTGAGGTTGTTGTTGTGGAACGCTCGGTCTCAGATTTTGATTAGGCGTCGGGACTCTGTTTTGACCGAATTGGGAAATACCATGCGGAATACCAAATCTGAAATTCGGGGTTGGTGCTGCTGCTACTAGTGGTTTGAATGCCTGAGGGGCGGAATTTGTGCGCATTTTGTTTCTTGCATTGTATTGATTCATAAAATTGACTTCCTCGGTGACTATACATAAAGCGGCTTCCAAGGTTGTACACCCCTTGAGGCGTACGATGCGGATCAAATCCTCTGTTAAGTTATACAGGAATACATTTAGTGCCAAATTGTTGTATACTATCATTTTAGCAGCTTTCACACCTTCATCCGAAAGTAAGTTGACCTTCGCGAATAAGCTACTGCGCGTGTGTTGGATTCGATGGCAAAAGTCGATGTAGGATTCGACGGGCTTAATTTTTAGTTGTTCTAGTTCTATTGCAATACATTCCTCAGATCTTGGATCGCCAAAATGTTGAATTAATATTTCCTGTAATTTCTCCCAAGAATTCACGTCCTCTCTTTCACTTAGGAGAATTGCTGCTCTACCTGTGACTCGACTTGAAATTGCGTGAAAAACATAAGTTTTCTGTACGAGAGAAGTTGTTGTCGGGGGTGAAAAGGCGTTGTATATATATTGGGCCTTTTTTATAAATAAGTTTAATAAGCCCTCTTCACCTTCAAATTTCGGAATAATACATAGTAAATCTTTTGGTATCGTTCTTATTTGCTCCATTTTTAATTTATTTATTATTGTAAATCTAACTTCTTAAATATAATTTTACCTAAAAGAGTTTCACAAATAATACACTAATAAAACAATAAAATTCACACAATAATACAAATTAAGGAAAATCAAATAACTAAGTACCTAAAATGCTGACAAACGGAAATAGATAAGGAATGGGCAGGAAAATGCGAAAAGGTTTACTCACATAGTCGCCGCTCTCATCCTTCCGTTGGGGTCAGGCCGTAGTTGAGACTCCGTTGACTAATTTATTTGGTTTGCTGGATTTCCGCGCCAGTGCGAAGCGGCACAGCGACAGCCACGATTACGTGATATTAACGTTAAAGACGTAGCCTTATCGCGCGCGAAAATCCTACCGGCTGCGCCAGTCAAAATCGAAGAACCAGAAAAATACTTTTTAAAAAATACAATTTTTATTTGTGTCCGATACACTTGAGAGTAACTTAATTAATGCTCTTAAAAATTATTTAATTCTACTCGAGAACTCTCTTATCTCGTTGTGCATTCCGGTGCAACAGGGGCCCAGACGCTTAGTCAGCAGTCTACGCTGCTACTTGTATTGTGTTATTCGGTGTACCGGAATGCGTAACTACTTTTCTTCGTCGTATTTACAAATACTGAGTGTTCAATCTGTAAATAATTTTAAAAAGTTGTAAATGATAAACGGGAAGTAAGAGAGCACGAAAAGTTTTATTTACAACTAGCTGATGCTCGAGAAACTCCGAACCACAACGGCCAACGGATATGCCGTAGCTATCAGGATTTGCAAGCTGAAGGATTTGGTCCACTTAGGTCAGATTCCGCTGTCATAATAAACAGATTACTGTTTGGCAATTGACAGGCCACATCGCTCGACGAACCGATAACCGATGGAGAAGAATGGCCCGTTGTCTAATGATAGGTATTATCACAGGACTCTGTGAGCTAAACTACCATTTGCACAAAGTTGGAGCTACAGATAGTCCTCTATGCCAAGGCTCTGCAGGAAAACGAGTCCGTGGAGCGTGTGCGACTGCACTGCAAGACCACAGAGGACATGCGAGTAAGGTCGGGACTCCTTCAAGAATCTCAACAACAAGTCACCAATAGCATAACATCTGACGAAACAAGAGTGGAACTCCTACACTACATAAACTTAGGACCGAACACAAATTACGCTAATGAGAATATTGAATGAGAAAATTAAAAACATGCAAAACAAATTTAGTATCAAATATTTCTATATTAACATCATATTGTAGTGGTAGCTACAATTTGAGCAAGGTGCTCTTTTGCAGAGTCCGCCTGGGGAAGTACCACACCTTTGTCAGTTATTCAACCGCCAAGCAGTAGTGTGAAAGCATTACTGTGTTCCGGATTGAAGGGCAAAGTTTCCAGCGTAATTACTGGGCATACAGAGATTTAACATCTAACATCTCAGGGTGACGAGCGCAGTGCATTGCCGCGCATAGTTTTGAGCTGTTGAAGTTCAAAATTCTAGGTGGCACTGAATTGTTATAGGCAAGCGTGACGCTTAACATCAGGTGAGCAACATGCTCGTCTCGTTACCGAGAAACATAAAAAAATAAAAAATTGAATTATAATATAATATTTATGTACAAAGATAAATCTCTAATACACATTAGAACAAACCCTTTTCTAGGCATCAACGCACACACCAAGCCGCCGATGATTAAGACGTGAAATTTAAACCCAATACTTCTCAAATAAGTTGAAGTTAGGGTATTTAGATAAGCTGGTATGCGTTCCAATTTATTAATGTATTTCAGCTTGAACAAAACTGGTATTACACTAGGTTGATTTTGCATAACACCTCTACCATTAGGTAAATAATTTGCAATATACGAGTATATAGATAGATAGATAGAAACTCTTTATTGTGTACACCAAAATGTTCGAATCTCACATAAAATAGTTTTTATCTGTCAAACTACATGTGTTCTGTCGTTCAATGCATTCATTCATAACTCATAGTTGAACTTTCATCCCCCCCAAGGATCTTGTATCACACTGGATAGAGTGATTGCTTAGGCAGCGTGTCCACTTTCTGTTGTGACGTTTAGTGAGTAGGGAAGTGAAAACTAGTGCAGAATCTATCGATAAAAATGTACACAGTGTACAAAACTAAGAATTTGTAAATTAAGAACACAATGTTTGCAAAAATATGTACTTTATTGAACATCGAAACTCGTAATTGCCATGTAAATAATACGAATATATATAGTATATATAGTAACTATGAAAGTTAATAAGTATCTACACCGTCTCCTAGTTTCTTTTATTCTTCCTAGTTTTTTAATTGAGAGCTCAGTCATAAAACTAGATTTTTCAAAACGTTTTCAAAAAAGTCGAGAGTATTTAGGTGGCTCCCAGTTTTCGCGCCTCACAGCCTTTATCCACTGATTTCTGATTTCCGGACATTTTGGAAACCTATAACAAAATGTTTTATTTGAATTAATTGTTTAACCGTGACACAACATTGGTACAAATTATCATACATTTCAAGCCGCGAAAGCTTCAAAAAGATTAAAATTAATTATCGATAGAATACGTATCAAGCCGATTAAACGCGGAAAGGAATTAACGGTTCATGTTTCACTTAATGTAGTATATGTAGGATATTACAAGAATATTATTAGATAAATATCGATAAAGTTTGAAACGTGCAGTGGTACTTCACTAGCAGGAACACGTAAAACAATGCATTTATTTATCTTAAATTAATGCTTAAATTCATTACTAAATAACACTGCGTGATAGTTGTATGACTTCAAACATGTATATTCTTTAAGTGAAACGAATATTTAGCTTTGATTCTGGTTATTTTAGGTAAAAAACGCTACAAAAGACTTACGTGTGAAATGATAATTCTGGATCTTTTACTCCCCCTTTCGTTGTTCTCGATGCACAATACACAGCACAACACGCCATAATGCCACTATGTATAACAATATTAAGTATTCAAAGCGATATTTTGATCCAATTTGCTTTTTTAGTAAGACGGGTCGCAATGTTGTGACCGACTAGTCGGTCATAACATGGACACAGAGTGCGAGGTTGCCAATCTTACAATAGCTCTCCCGCTTACTCTATGCGACGACCCTTGAAATAAAAAGAGAAACATGACTATGTGAACGTCGGAGCGGCAACGTCTCATGGGTCTGTCCAGTATGATGCTTCGTCTAAGATCCCCCCGGTGCCCCGGTGGCTCAGTTGGTAGTGCCCCTACCTTCTGTGTTTGGGGGCGTGGGTTCGATCCCCATCTAGGACAAACATTCATGTGATGAATATTTGTGTTTGTTCTATGTCTGGGTGTTAATATCTATATAAGTATGTATTTAAAAAATATCTATGTACGTATATCAGTCTCTGGCAGCCATATTACAAGCTTTGCTTAGTTTGGGGTCAGATGACCATGTGTGCAAAAAATGTCCAAGATATTTATATTATTATTATTATCTCTCTCTCTTCTATACGAGCATCCGTCGCTATACGACGTGTGGGGTAGATAAACCAAAATAGTGTGTTTATTTTGTACATACGGAGATTCCCACATGTTTTTTTATTTTTTTGTAAGTTCTTGAATAATAAATAACACACGTACAGAACTATCTTATAAGCTATTGCCACAAATGGCGGCCTTATCGCTAAAAGCGATTTATTCCAAGCAACCATTGCATGGAAAGAAATTCACATGATGTACAGTAATAACTACGTAAGTAATAGTGATGTCCGTCACCGTCGATAGTAGGCAAATTGAGGCAAATTATCTCCAGAAGAAAAACCTTTTCAGTTTCATGTAACTAAAACAGCTCAGTATAATACGGGGCTTATTCTGTTCAACAACTCGAAATATAAACATCTATTTCTATTTAATAAGAACCGTTTCTGAAGATTGTACGCACCTTTTTCCATCTTTAGCCCGTTTCTCTCAGGAGAGTTCATTATTCCGTGGGCCATTGAAGGGACAATCCGGGCCCTTGAGGGTCCAGATTGGGACCCTTGGACTATCGGGGACAAACTTGAATGGTCACGTACTCTTTATTTGGCAAACGCAATAGGAATGGCTTGTTGACTGAAAGTAAGAAGGCATAGAATTGTTAATGGGGAAATAACTCGTGTGATATCTGTTTTCAATGGCGCTCCGGGAAGGTTTTGTTACGAGGTTACGGGATGTGCCAGTGGCGGATTTACAAATTTTGAAGGCATAGGCTATACAGTTTTTGCCACCTTTGCCTCTAAAATTGTCATCTTCTACATTATTATTACAATGCAAAAATGTCGTTGAAATTACACGTAAAATAATTTTTGGGTATATTTTTGAGCTAATCAAAGTTCAGTCATATACGAGTGGGGTGTACTTACACAAAAATGTAAAAAAAAACAGTCCCCAAATTTGCCGCCCCAAAAATCTGCCGCCCTCTAGGCTCAAGCCCATTTAGCCTGCTGGTTAATCCGCCACTGGGATGTGCACTCAGTGCTTAGTTTAGGTAACTAATAAAATAATATATATAAATATATGAATAATTATAAATATGTAATTTAGTAAATATAGATTTCTACTAATATTATAAATGCAAAAGTGTTTGTTGGTTTGCTTCTTCCTCTCACGCAGCAACAGAGCAACGGATCGACCTGAATTTTTGCACGGATAGTGACATTGGCTACTTTTTATGTGGAAATTCTATATTTTATAATGAATTATGGGGAAAGACTCGTGTGTTTTGTTACGAGGCTATGGGATGGGTTTTTTCAAATTCTCTAATATAAAGTAACTTTTTGAATGGCTCTTTAATGCATAATGCAAGATTTTTTAATGGAATTTTATGTGTAATTCAATGTAGTTGTTAAGGTTACAGATCTCAAAGGGAAAAAATAAATCATAATAGGATCGCTACGTTGTCTGTCTGTCTTTCTGTCAAGACCCTTTTTCTTAGGAATCCATGGATGTAATATAATTAATATACAAATACATATACATATGGGCCTCAGAATAGAATCCCAGTTAAACTGTTCTCCACGAAAGAAATAGTTGAAATAATTGCCGCTTGGCTGGTACTATTCATTACCTTTACTATTTTCGCACTTCAAAATTCAAAGAAAATCCAGTATTTACGTCGACAGTTCCAGAAGCCACCGTCCTGGGAATATATCACGTCTACCGTGCGTATCTCGTAGAAATATATGGTGAATATGTTTGCGTCGCATCCCGATTGATTCGATTTGCTGCCGGTTGGAACGCGGCGGCGCAGATAAACTGGAAAACAGAACTACAACTGCAACGAATGTGGTGGTTTTATAGTGCCATGACATTTATTAGTTTTTGTGCACTTATTTGCAATATGCGCCTGGGGAAGTATCAAAACTGGGTCACCTTTACTTTAGTGGGTATTACCTACGGTGATTTACGGATTTACCATGTTTTTTCAATTTAGTTAACAACTGCAATAGTCTTAAGAGCCTTCTGATAAAGCTATCTCGTTCGCACGTTTTTCAAATATATTTTTTGTATAAAAATTTAATTTAAAACTTTAATTTTAACTTTTTCCAAAGTCAGGACGATTGAAGCCCAGCAAGCATCGGTCAAAATATATATAAAGCTATCTCGTTCGCACGTTTTTCAAATATATTTTTTGTATAAAAATTTAATTTAAAACTTTAATTTTAACTTTTTCCAAAGTCAGGACGATTGAAGCCCAGCAAGCATCGGTCAAAATATATATACCTTTAATTCTCATTGGTTCATTGCTTGGCGCGTTCTTTTTGACTATCTCAAGGCGTAACCCAAATAATGTAGCCAATAAGAACTCTTAGTCGCAGTTCCCGCAATGCGCGCTTTTCTGCAACTTTGGTGAGTTTTTTCGGAACAACGATCTCGTAACACAGTCTCTATTCATACAGGGCTATTGGTGACTAACGCAGAACATCTCTAATGTGTGTTCCCTACATCATTCCTTACAACTTTTGTTCAATGATTTGTTACAAAACTGAATAAATTCACCAAAACAAATGTCAGCTCCTAAACTTCGCCCGGGGCCCCTCGTTCCTTCTCATTATACCGGTTAATGTAATTTTTGAGCCCTGATTTCAACATTTTTGTTTTATTCTGGGAGTTATTTTTTTAAGAATTATTAAAATTCATGGAACAAAAGTTGTTAGGTATGATGTAGGGAATATGCCTACGAGAGGTCTTGCGTTAATTACCAATAACCCTGTATAATCTATGGCCAGTTGTGTCTAGGCTTGTTGATGTATGTCGATCTTCTGCATACCAACTTTAACCTGTGGTGATCACAGAATCGAGGTGTCGCCGCACTGATGCGGTCTCTGAAAACAGTTCGGTTCGTTTAGTGTCTACGCCGTTTGACTGAAGGTCGGTCTTTAGCTGGTGACAAACGAGCTGATATTCAGAGGAAACGGCAATTTCGTTCTGTAGTTAGATATTTAAAAAAAAAAGTCTCTCGAAGCTAAACTTGACACTGGCTAAATACACAACGTGTGGTGCTAAAAATTAATAGAAAAAAAAAAACAAAGAAACAGTGTTTTTACGATATTTTTACAAAATATCGTAATTTTCGAATTGTTTCCAAATCCAAACTTCGTATAAGGTTCCAGTAAAGCTTCCACCACTCTACTGAAGCACGACAGCGACTGGACTGTGATTGAAGTTATTGACTGACTAAGACTGAGATTACGATTCCCTTGAAATATCATGACTCTTGACTCTGACTAAATACACTAAGTGCGGATCCTCATCATCCTAAAATGTTAGATGTTAAATCTCATTATGTCAGTATCAGTAATTTAGTTGTGAGCTAGTCAAGCTGAATTGAAATTAAATAAATCGTTTTGAAAAGAATTACGCTAGCTTGCTGTTGGCATAAAGAAGCCAACGTGAAAATACCACCTTATTTTTCCCGATCTGGGACAGAAACAAGTTAATAAGAGGTCCCTCATAATACATTTGGCCGCGCCAATTCAAGAAATATGAGATACCCACTTAAATATTCTATCTCCAGCGTAGGTTCGCGAGATGTGTAGTTCACTGAATTATTACTGAACAGTGATGGGGCGGGGTAGAATTGGCCGGATAGATGTTCGGCCGGTTATTGAGTATACAGCACAAATATTATACTTGTCGTTTTAATTGCTGAAGTAGGTAATAACCTATTCTTTAATATTGTTAAATAATTATTTTATTTTATTACTTAAATTATAAACAAATATTTAAAATGATATCTGATTGTGAGGATACCACAAAAAGTTATGGCACGTCTATTATACAGCACAAAATAAAACCAACTAATTAGGTTCTATCTCGCGAGTGTCATTCTCATGGTATTTGTTGCCAAAAGCCTTAGGTCATATTTTATTTTATATGCCATTAATTAAAATAAAGGTGAAATTCTAAAGTTTTTTTCTACGAGATAGATTAACTCTTTATAGTTCACACAAAAAAATTACATAATTTATAAACAGACTTTAAAAAGTAGTGTAACAACTGGCGGCCTTATCGCTGAAAGCGATCTCTTCCAGGCAACCATAGGATGGGGAGGATTCATAGAAGAGGTAGAAGACGAGTAAGACGTCAAAGTGCTAATTTGACTTTTTACGACATTTTTGTAGATTATTGATTTTTCATTCTGCAAGCCACGAACTTGCGGATATAGCCAACGATTATTCTATGTATTATAAATAAAAAAATTGTTTTTCTATCTTTCAATATTAATCTATTGACTAGACTTTTTATTTTGTATAGCAACAAAATATTCAGTTATACACATATGTTAGAAACTATTAATTTTCGTTTTTTTTTCAATCTGCTATATTATTATTTATACTTATAATAAAACTGTAGCCGACCTAAAAGAAGTAGATTGTTTAATCACGTCACAATATCATACAAAATAATTCGTTAAATTTTTTATAATAAGAACAAAAATGCACAGGTACTAAATTATTATAGTAACATACTGATAAAGTCTCCCGCGAACCAAATTCACCAAACAAAACATAATAATAATCCAATTTGCTAAGTTTGGAAAAACAGACCTTGAAGATAAAATATTTCTAACTTGATGACATTTTATGCCAACATTATCAGACCATAATACATTATGCAATATAGATAGATTTTGATAAAATATCAATTATGCCGGACACAAAATTTATTCCGGATATTTCACAACACTGACCTATTCTTGAGAGAAATACATTTCTAAGATAACAGTCGGTTTGTCTGTCTTTGAGTGAGTTGCAGGTTCCTCGTTATTTCATGTAACAAGTAGTAATTTGTTGCGTTTCTTATTAACAGAGGTAACTGGATAGACGAAGTGAAATATGATATTAATGAAAGCAACTCTGTTAGTACGACGGTAAGGTGTTTATTTGTAGAAGAGTGAAATTAATGACAAGCTCTACGTAGTTTCGTAGCGCTAGGTGTACACAGACCAAACCGCTTATGATAGAGACGTGTTTAAACCCAATACTCTTCAAAAGAAGGTGGACAATAACAACGGATTTCGCGAAATTCCACCTCTAAAGAAGTAGAGCTGCTACGTATTGTGTAGAGCTGTCTTAGTGTTACAATTTTTTTTAGAAGTCTTAAAAAAACCCATTTGTTTTATTCAGAACTTTTGTTATAATTATAAGATGATCATTTGATGATTTGGTGATGATAGCTTGATGACAGTCCCGTTGTATATACCGTTGTTACCGTTGTTTACTAAAATAAAAACCTTTAGTCACTTGATCTAACACAATTTTTAATTTTTAATCTCTAATAACTGTGTATTTTTAATTATATTTTTGATTTGATTAGCTAATGTAATTGGTTTCACCGTGTTAATTACATAAATAAATAAATAATAAAATACAGAAACTCAATAATTGTACAGATCGTACGCTGCGTAAGAGCTAGGTTTTTAACGCGACTGCTCAAAAGGAGGGTTTTTTGGGGTATATTTAAGCGTGTAAATGCATGTCCATGGACAATAAACATTTTTAAGAATACAATGTTTTTGTGGAGTAGCAAATACACTCAGAAATTCAAACATTTTCCACAAAATAATTGCTTAGTGTCTGTTGCTTTTAATTTTGTGTCTTAATTATATAATTACCACTTTGAACGCCAGCCAAATTAGCAGCAGCAGCAGTCTCATGTGCATTACCTGAAGAACAACTTCGTTCTATAGACATCGCTTAAAACGAATACTTTAAGTCAACCCATTAGCACAAAAAGTGCTCTGTTCATGAACTACACGCACGATTCGAACTCGTGACCTTGACCATGTACCATTTATAACCCGTCGATTGATCTCACCTATATATTGCCCTGTCAAGAAAATATTACGCTAAAAATAGCACGAGCTCGTCCATTTTACCGCCTCTTTTTTTTTTTTTTTGTGCACATTGCCATCTAGCCCCAAACTAAGCAAGCTTGTACTATGGGAATCAAATAACTGATAGAATACATACTCTTTTTTTTTGTTGTAAATACTTACATAGAATACATAAAAATACCCAGACAAAGAACAAACATCCATGTTCATCATACAAATGTTTGTTCTGGGTGGGAGTCGAACCCACAACCTATTATTATTATTATACCAATATATGATTGTTTGTTTGTTTGCATTGAATAGGCTCCGAAACTACTGAACCGATTTGAAAATTAGGGATCCTTACTAAAACTCCAATAATGTAACCCAAGATGTAAAAAAAAATACCTAAAATATTATTTTATGACGTGCGCTGCGAAAACTATTGTCTATACCAATATTATAAAGAGGAAAGATTTGATTGTTTGATTATTTGTTTGTTTGCATTGAATAAGCTCCGAAACTACTGAACCGATTTGAAAAATTCTTTCGCTGTTGGGTAGCTTTTTAGGTTTAGGTTTTTAATTTTCTTTTTTTTTGTAACTTAGGCAGGCCTCCCACTAGGTGGACCGATGATATTGTGAAAGTCGCGGGCAACCGGTGGCACATTGACGGTCGGTGTGGCGGTCTAAGGGGGAGGCCTATGTTCAGCAGTGGTCGTCTTCTGGCTGATAATGTAATGTAATGTAATGTAAATAAAAATTTGTCTATTGTCTATTGTTATTGCGAATAAGTTCGATTAATAGTGTCTATAGGGTATAAAGCCGTTGACATGAAGGCTCTCATAAAAAGTTATTGCTCTCGAAATTAGCTCGACAAGTTTTGGCGCTTGGATACTTAAGAAGTTAGGTGAAAACTTGTATTTCGCACCACTCTGCAAGTCGAAGATAATTTTGTGTTTTGAAGCCAAGTTTTCGGGGTCAATATAATTAGAAGTAATTAGATAACTCTCCAGACTCTACAAGGTGGTACTGAAAGATGCTACAATATTAAAAGGTATGTATGTACTCATCATTATGAACAACTTTTACTATGGGACCAAACATGAAATCACGGAAAAAAAAATCAGCTATTCAATGGAAAAATGTCAATACTAGACAAAATGTATGGAACAGCATTTTTTTCGCGATTTCTGAATTGCTCCCATAGTAAAAGTTGTTCAAAACTTATACTACATACATACCTTTCAATATTGTTGCACCTTTTAGTAACATCTGTATGCTACTACTACTGTTATCTGCTACTTTTTATCCCGGAAAATATTCGGTTTCTGTAGAATAGCGGGTGAAACCGCCGGTCGCAGCTAATATAATCATAAACGTTTGACAGTTTAACAAAAAAATCGTGTTTGTCCTACAAACAAAACGAGTATGCAATAGCTTCCAGTTTACAATAAACTATACTTAGCTCAAACAATCAGATAGTTTTATTGGATCCTAACCAAAGAAACGGGATTCCAATATAAGGTTCTTCTAGTCAAACATTAATAAGGGCCGGGACACACCATTAGTACTTTGATTAACCGCATTTCCTCTCACACTCAACCCATATCGCTAAAGATCACGAATAGTATGATAATGGAAGTGGTAGAGCGTAGTTGAGAAAAAAGTTTTGCGAGACAGAGACAGAGATTCGAATGGTGCAAGCCCGATTCTCTATATCCCTAAAGAACAGAGTATAAGCTCCAAGCAGCCTGCAAGCGTGGGGTTTCTGGCACTCCTCTCTCTGTCTCTAAATATAAATGTTAATTTTCATATTATGATAAATTATAATAATATACATTATGTTTTCAAAAACAATTAATAAGAAACTTACACAACCGGAAGCGGTGGGCAAGAGAAGGAGCATGACGAGCGGCAAGACGAGTATCGTGGCCAATTAGTACGTCTCTGCATACTCCCAGGCCATGACAGCCAATCAGAGCAATTTCTTATAAGTGTATTTAGACTGATGCGTGGTGCGGTTCTATTGTCCTGAATGCAGAATCTAGGGTGTGATATGTGACTACAAAACATTCATTTTATCATTTACCAACAAATTTATTTACAAAACATGGGACTTACCACTTAATACAAATAATAACTTTTGTCCTTTCAATAATATCTAAATCTATGTTACATAAGAAGCATTCACACATACCACGTCTCATCTCTTGTGTCTTATGAGTCGAATATTAAGCGGCACGTTATATGAGTGGTACAAAAACTTTCTGTTGTCGTGTGTAGTGTCTTTCAGGGCGAATGTAAACAATACAGAAATTTACTTCTTTCTTGACGAAGCTAAATATACATTGAACAAGCCAATTCATTGCAAGTTGCGCGTATCATAGGCGATTCAAATAGCATGTTTATTTAGTTCCTAAGTTTCTATTATTGGTTTCTAGTATTATCTGCCAACCTGAGATATACGAATTAAATTGTCTTGTAAACAAATCGTAATAAGCTTGAACTTGATTAGGATTCACCCTACCTTCCGAACTAGATTAAAATGTGTCTCGGACGGCAGTTTATGTTTTTAGTTTGTCTTGTTTTTTTTTTACCAGACCGCTCAAGAAAGTTAATAAATATTCCTGGGTGTACACTATACAAAGTTTTAGTGCGCAAATTTTGTGTACTTAAAGATTATTGAAAAATAAAGAATAGGTACGTATTTTTTTGCCTACCTTTGTACAATAAGATTGAAATAGCTTCAAATGATAGTAGCTACAGCAAGAGCTGTAGTCATGGTCACTCTATTCGTACAATCACGACGTCTTTTGGCTGATAATGTATGTAGATAGGATTAAAACTTTTTTTTTTTTTTTTACTTGCAAATTAATTTATTTTGTATAACTTATAAAACAGACAATTAAAGAAAACTTAAAAATACTAACTAAAACTAAAAACCATTAGTGGAGGGAAAGGTCCCCGCAGAAAGCTGGCTGCTCAATTTCTGTGCGAAATAAAAGCCAGCATTCTGGACACCCGACGCCTCCACCAATCGCCTGGCCAAGTCCCGATAAAGGATTAAAGCGACCGGCCCCCACGGATAATTTTAAAATGAAATCTAGCTATAGCACCCGCGTCGACGAATCCTATTGACTTACTAAAATGACCCGGAGCAATCATCTGTTTTAATAATCATATCTCACTCGGGTCGTTTCCCGTTCGGAGCGCAATTTATGAAGTACTTATGTCGAGGAGAGCTGTGCGGTTAAGGCCGAGACACACGAAATTACGGGCATAAGGATACTTTACAACGAATATCTTAAAATAACGAGCACAGTAGCTAGCAAAGAAATTACCGTAAGCTGTGTGGGCAAGCGTGACCACCAGGTATTTACCTTGTCTTGTCGAGCGAATCTTGTCTTTCAATGTCATGCAAAAAAAAAACTTTGCCGCAATCACAGGTTTAGAAGATTTTTTAAGAGATTTGGCGGGAACGTGAAGAATTCATGTCGCGTCATTTTATTATTTTCCAAAACTTGTGTTATTTCGAGTGTTAATGTGTAAAAACGGTGATTTTTTACCCGTAAGTGTTCGTGAACATGCACGAGTGTTGGTGAATGGGTATAATGTCGTGAAACGTGAATTTTCGTGTTGATTCCAAAATTCCATAGAAGGCTCCAGTAAAGTTTTCACCACTTTACTGGGGCATGACTTGGACTTGACTGTGACTTGCTTTGCTAGCCTTTGACTATGACTATGAATTGTTTGATAATATCTAACAAAACTTGAAAATATATATGTATACTTGACACTGAAAAATGCATAAGACGTGCGACGCCAAAATCCTATAAGGGAAAAAAAAAAAGATAAAAAGGTGATCAAAAGGCCCTTTATCTTTAGAATACCATTTGATTCGCCTCTTCCAATTGATTTTAAGCTGGACTTTTAACTTGACAAAGCATTGGTAAGACACGATAACACTAAACTGATTTATTTCCAATAGCATCTCATCTAAGCAAAATCCTATTTGTACGATAAATAAATTAGTTTCAACGCAGATTTAGATAAACGCCTCAGCAGCCGAGAATGCAAATCTTGCAGTTGAGTGCCAACAAGGATTACTATGAGCTCTAATTCTGGCTGAGTAATGGATGAAATCAGATATCTAGATCTGAGAATCGTGCTCCGGTACGTTCCTTTGAAAATCCCGGAGCCTTCCGTCAAGCACCAAGGCAGAGTCAACCAAGGAGAGTAAATTTTATACAATACAACTTTATTAAACACCGAAATACAATAAAAATTAAACAATAATTAAATATCCGGCAGTATAATGTAGTATTTTATAGGTGTATTTCGACTGAAGCATGGTGCGATTCGATATAAAATTTACTCTCCCAGACCAGATCATCAGATCTCTGATTTGTCAGACCGGCGCATGCAAATGGAAAACCACAGAAGAGAGAAGTAAAGGTAAACATTTTTCCTCTTCTGTGTGGAAAACAGTCGTTCATTGTGGCGCTCTAAGGGTGAGGCCTATGTTCAGCAATGGACGTCTCCCGGCTGATGATGATGATGATCTCGTCAACAACAATCGTATGAACGAAGAAACCTAATTCCCGTTTATAGTTCTCGCTCGCACATTTTTACGCGTAAATGAAAGTAAAATTTGATTCTAAAGTTATTATTATTATTATATTATTTTTTTATATTTTACAATATTGCTCCACGGACTCCGGGGTCCGTGCCATTTATCAAATTTCACAAATATTTTATCAACTAAAACGGAATATAAAAACTAAAGAATTTACAAAATGAATATACCAGCGAATATACTAATAAAGAGCTAAGTGCTATTATAAGATTCTAAAATTTGTCTAATAACGTTATTATGATATTGTATTGTATTCCACATTTGCAGCAGAAATAGATGTCTAGCACATACGAGCAACAAATTTGCAAGTGTCCGTCTGTCAGCCGGAGAGTCCAAACTAAGCGTAGGAAAATTATTGCCGCGCCGTGGTCGAAGGTTGTTTCCGAGATGTCAAATGTCACGGGGAACAATTTATGGGCAAAGGCTGGCAACTTTCAGGCCTAACATGAAAATCGAGCTCTAGGGATCCCAGGGACTTTAAAGGTGAAAAGTTTGGCAGTTGGAAGGTCGCATTGATACTTTTTTAGAAGTTTGAGGGTTTATAAGTAAGTGTTGGCTTTGTTAAATGTACATACTTTAAGGTTTTCAGGTACGGTAGCGAGACATAGACTCTAAAAGCCGACACCCAGGAGCGACTTCTGCATCAGCCTTTAAATATCCCACTGCTGGGATATCGGCCATGAAGTGTGATCAGGCCATACCGCTGGCCCAGTGCGTTGGTGGATCTACTTACTCTCAAATCAGAAAACAATGGAGATGGTGTGATTTTCGACAATTATGATAGCTTATATCCTGAATCCATCTGATCTCCACTGAGAAGCATCTCGAAGCCTTAGAATGAGGTGTTATATCAAAATGCTCCTTATGCGCTGGTCGAATAAGGTCTCTATGTGAAAGTCCTTCAGAGTGTCGGTAAGAAACGAGAGTTCTTGCAGACCGTCAAGAGAATGAAGGTTCCGTATGTTAGCCAAGTACTGCGGCATGAGAAATACCACCGTCTTACGGTGGAAATATCGTTCTAAGCGTAACTTCTTAGGCAAGCGTACTACATCTTCAGCCACATGTCTTAAGCTGCGACTAGAACCACCGGAGGACGGGCAGTCGGACGGCGCAGACGGCTTACTTAAAAAAAATACGTATTTAATCTTTATAATTTCTATAATATAAAATTTGTACCTACTAATTGAATAATTTTAAAATATGGCTTAGTGAACGCTGAAAATATTTTAGTTTTTTCTTTACCCACCTTTTAACGATAACATCCGGATTTTTTCCATGACTTTGAAAGCAGATACCAAATTTCTATACAAGCCATTAAGCTTTGAAAATTAAGTTTACCGGGAAAATGGTTTTAGTAAGTCGAAATGCGATGTTGCTAATATGATTTTTAGGAAGAATTCCTTCCCATTTTAATTTAATTCCTTCCCTGGGGTGCTAGTCTCGATTTTTCGCTACAGCACTTTGCGACCGAATTCGGTCGCTATGATGCAAAAATTCGACTTTGAACACGAATTGTTAACGAAAAAACGCAAACAAAGCGTTGAATTTTGCGTCATAGCGACCGAATTTTGACGACGACCGCAAAATTTGACGACGAACACTAATTGTTCTGAAAAAACGCAATAAAAGCGTTGAATTTTGCGTCATAGCGACCGAATTCGGTCGCAAAGTGCATAGCGAAAAGTCGAGACTAGCGGCCCTGGCGGCCGCTAGTTTAACAATAAAAACCTTTTAAGTCGACGGGCTCAGTCACGATCCAGACCAAGTCATGTGGTCTTGTGGTGAAAACTTAGGAAAGTTTCTATGGAGTTTTGGCAACAACGCCGCGTCTATTTATTTTGATACTTGATCGGTCAAATATCAAATAAAATATTCATTGACTTATGAATGAACACAGAGATATGTTTTTTTCGTTATCAGCAATCAAACAGTTAACTGAACCAAATAACGCCAAGTGTTCCATTCGATTGATCACTGAATAACATCAATTCAATTCATTCCATTCGTGCCTCCTAAAAATGGGGTGGCCATAGGCTGTTTGTACATGAACACAAATCAAATCACATTAATATTACATCTTTTTCTTTATCTATTTGTGTCATATTATATATATAAGTATACCTGACACAAACAGATAAGAAAAAGGAATAATATTAATGTGATTTAATTTGTGTTCATGTACAAGCAGCCTATGGCCAGCCCATTTTTAGGAGGCACGAATGGAATGAATATATATATATATATGTATTGAGTGGACATTGGAGTTACGGCGAAAATTAATGTTAGTTATACACTATTGCCAGATCCTTCGCAACAGTGTTGGGTGCTCTGGCGTTATTTGTCCCTGATAAGTATATTCGTGTCGGGAGCCGTCGACGGCATCGGCTATTCTCGGGTCCTGTCTCACAAACCTGCCACGCTAGTGTCCTATCTCACGAACCTGCCAGGCTAGTGTCCTGTCTCACGAACCTGCCACGCTAATAACGCACCTACAACTAGAGCCTTGGCCGTGCTCAATCATTTTACACACAAGTTCCAGCATATTGACATATTTACTGATAACACCCCTATAATAATAGGGATGTTATTTTTATACTCATTGTTTAAGATAGTAAGCGTTTTGGTAGAACTTTCTGTTAGCTTACCATTTGTTTTGGAAATAAATATAAGCGCTAGTATGTAACTGTGTAAGTAGGTAAGTATGTACGTGTGTGTTGTTCCCGTTCAACTCTGTAACGGCTGAACGGATTTGAATGAAATTACTTACGTTAATACATAGGCTACTTTTTATCTCGGAAAACTATTCGGTTTCTGTAGAATAGCTGGTGCAACCGCGGGCCGCAGCTAGTACTCATAGCATTATATAGTTTTGCGTTTTGCTTTAGTTTTGGCTTTAGTGCGGGCTAGTAAAAAATAAAACAGATAATTACTAATTACAACTAAACCAGGAAATAAACATTCTGCGTTATGCTATCCGTTCAATTATCTATAACAGTATAATCACTTGAAAATACACTAGGATACAATATTCAGAAATCTAGCAAATAATTTGTGTAAATAAAAGTATTTCTATGATATTGCTTTACGAATAATCAATAAATATATATTTTGATATATATCTCGTTAGCGGGTTATTCCGTATGTCACTATCAGTCTAATAGAAAAGTCACTAGTGTGCTCTTATAGTTGACCGAGCGAAGCGAAGGTATCAGACTTTACTGGGATAAATCGGCATTTGTATGTATGTTTGTGTGTTTGTGTGTATATTTGTCCGATGATAATTTGCGAACCGTTGATCCGATCTTCATGAAATATTGTAGACAAGTAGTTCATTTCAATACAATTTTTAAGTTCTAATATGAGCTGAATCGGTCCAGGGGTTGTGAAGATATAGGGGTCGCGAGGTCTCAGTTCGGCGCGAACTACTAGTTATTTTACTTCTAAATAATCCAGTCAAATAAAACTCGAACAACATTTTAGCAAATTATGCACATGACGGTACCCGATTCACAGATTTGCATCGCCTCATGTATGAACGGCCTTAGCTGCCCAAAGTTTAAGTGGGGTGATCAAAACAGGGATGTACTTAAAGTAGAGGCAAAAGTTTGCCCTAGGCTAGAGCCTTTTTTAGGGTAGCAAAAAGATTCAATATGGCAGTTACCCTATCTCAGGTAGGTACACACTATTGATGATTCAAACAATATTTTTTGGTTCTATTTAAATGAGACATTTAACTAAAGATGGTGATCTAAGCATTACGTTTAATTATCTTTGAGATTTGTAGATTGGTACGAACTGCGCCGCATTGTTGCGTGCCTACACGTGTGAGAGGCTCATGGGAACGGCGCGACCTGTGACGTTCGCTGGCTATCGCCTTCGACTGAGTTCACAACGGTGCGTAGTATACTTGTACGCACCAAGAAATATTTTGTTTAACCATGCAATACAATTACACTTTAATATTGACGCCACAAAATAAGAAGAATATAAGGTTACACAGACTATGCACAACAGGGCGCTCTAATCGCTAAGAGCGATCTCTTCCAGACGGTCTTCGGATGAATAACAAGAGATACATTATCATTCAGTACCGTTTTAAATGTTCATTCACTCGGTCTTTACGAGGTAAGAGGTAAGGATATTTCGGACTAGTACAAATGGCACATTGGTGAAGGTTTCACCCACAGAAAAGAGAAAGATATAAGCTTTTTTCTCCTCTGTGGTTTCACCACTAGACCAGTTTATACGTCAATGGTATAGTAGAAATATCGAAAAAAAGTATTAATATCAAATTAAATCAAACAGCAAGACTGCAAAAGATAGCCTACATCTAGCCCGCGACTTCGTTCGAGTGGACATAAAAAAGTATCCTATCGTCTATGTGATATACAGTAACTCCTTATCAAATTTTATCAAGATCCGTTCGTTTAGCCGTGATAACGCGAGAAACATCCAGACAGAGAGACAAAGTTACTTCGTATAGTTCATTAGATGGCGTTAATCCATTTTTGTAAATTTTTTGACGCTTTGTATGGACTGACAGTTGTAATGTACTAAGTTCTGAATCGCACAAGCGCAGTTTTTTTCTCGGGACGAACGTATTTTTATATCTCGAAGCTTTATTGGTCCTGATACGACTGCCGCTATATTCCTCTGAATTATAATATTAGTTAGGGTGTCACTCCAGCAGGCCTAGCACGGGCGCCGGGATAAAATTTTGTCCACCATATTTATCACGCGAGAACGAGACGGATGTATCGATATTCTAGCTTTGTCACGTTGGCGCGAAGACAAAACAGGTGGATAAAACTTTATCCCGGCGCCCGTGCTAGGCCTGCTGATGTAAAGAGTAATCAAACGACACCTCACTTAAGATCTATCAAGCAGTTTAGGCTATAGGAGTTAAATATAATCAAATTGAGTAACAATATCATTCTTTCATGGAAATATAATGAGAAAAGAAAACTGAAACCTTGTGGCTCAGGCTTTCCACCTTCTGAGCTGTAGGTTGTGGGTTCGATTTTCACCCACAAGAACATGTTTGTTCTTTGTCTTTTGTTCTATGTATGTATTTACAAAAAAATAAGTATTTATGTATTCTATCAGTTATCTTGTTCGCATTGTACAAGCTTGCTTAGTTTGGGGCTAGATGGCGCTGTGTGTGAAAACGTCCACCAATAATTTTATAGACAAACATACATAGCTACTGACATGCTTACATGCTCACATAATTACACACCCTCTTTCTTGGGCAGTCGGGCAAAATGTCAATAATAGCTAAGAGTACCTAGGCTGACCACACTTAGGTTCTTTACAACACGTGACAAGTCTCAGAGCAAATTTCTAGCACGGCCCGTGTTCGCTAAATTTCGAAGGAGGATTAACTCCGACCTTTTATCTCACCGGATTAGGCTAATCTCTTTGTAGACGGCTTGTTACGGAGTTTTTAGGACATGTTTTTGGTTGTTTTCGGATTGGCTGAAATTTATGTCATCGGTTGTTACTGTTTTATGCTAATGACGAGATGGGCGTGTCGCTCGTCTGGTGGTAAGCGTCAATAGTCCTTACGCTAGGCGCATTCAATATCTGAAATTGTATAGCTGTCGCTTTGTTTTTTTAGTACGATAGAGAGTTAGTGAATTTTCCTAACTTTTTATTGAAATTAGCGTTTCAGGGGTAGTCTGTCATTACTCCCTAAATCTTAACAAAATTTTATGTTTGGTGTCAATGGCTTGGATAAATCATAATCTATGCCACTATGTTTTGGGTTTTTCAAAAAATGTTTATTATATTCTAATAACAACTAAAATTCTTTTATTATGAATCCGCCTATATTGACCAGCTGCTTAATATGAAGTAATTACACAGCGAAGTTTGGTTTTCAATTTTCATATAAACTTCTTTATAACAAAGTCGGATATAATGACTTCGCTTATAGTGTCACTGACACGTCGTTTATCACGACCTATTTTTAATAAATTGTGTCCGGTTATAGCGACTGACATGATTCCTTACACCTTCGGCAGTGTTCGGAAGGGTCACGTGATGCCCGACGACGTTCGGCGCGTGCGTGGCACGTGGCTAGATTTTATTTTGAGTCTCAGTAAGTAATTGATAGTCGAAGGTCACGCATTGCTTGCTAGTGATTGGTCAAAAAAATTACATCCTCACGTCGTCGTAAAGCAGTTACGTTTGAGGAGAAAGGTACAAATGCAGGTATATGCAGATTAGAAAATGGGGAATCAAAACGCAAAGCAATGACAAGAATCAGATAAAGGACTCGTACAAAATGCTTTGTTTTTTCTTTGCTTTGTTGACGTCCGCTTAGTATGACGTGTTGGTTATTTCCCTTCGATGTCATTATAAACGGATTCCACTGTACTTTTCCTCATCGTATTTTGGATTCAAGAATTTTTTTTTCCAACGAAGATTTATAGCGAAATGAAAAAAAAACCTACAAGCACTGTTTTATACGTCTAGATAACATAATATTAAAAAAAAAAACAAAAATTCGTCTTGAAAAAATATGGATGTTTTATTATGTAAAAAATACATGATTTCAAAATATCTAATTATTATTTTTTTAGTTTACGATGCTATTAGTACTAACGGCCTCTACAGCTATAACCGGACTATATCTAGATCTCAAGTTGTCTACTGTTTTATTCTTTTACATCGTCGCAGTTAGTTTCTGATAATTAAAATCAAAACGAACATGAAATTATTGTGCTTTACTTCTATGAATCTATGAATGACAAGACCATAAATTACACATCTCACGAGGTCAAAAGTAGGGAAATAGTAAATTATTGAGTTAGTATTGTTACAATGTAACTAAGTACAGAATGTCCAGTAAAACAAAGTTATCACTTAGGTGAAATAAAATGGAAACAACAACCCGCCAACAAAGTCCTTTGTCTGAAACAACACGTAAATTCCTAACAACCATGAGCATTTTCCAAATAACTTGGCTGGGAGAGAAATGTATACTCCCATGTATAAAAGAGCTTCTAACCATAGAAAAATTATATGAGAAGAATGATAATCTCATACAAAAATGCACCTCCGCAAAACAGCATAAAACTAGATGGCGTTTACGTAATTTATTGAATTCATACAAGCTGTATCGAGCACGCATATCCATGAGATGCCTATTCACTCGCTATGCTTGAAGAGACCCAAGTTTTAATAAAAAGGGAGAACACAGACAGGGAATGCATTCCACTCCTTCGCCAGTTCCTCAAGGTGAAACGATGCTCACCTTACATTTTTACAGATATCTCTGTCTTGTCTTGGTTCAAGCTCCAGATTCTTATCCCAGTAATTATTCATGTAAATGCGAAAAGTTCTCGACGAATCCACGAAACGAACCGATTATAATGCTCCCACAGTCGTCAAAGTTGGCAATCTTCTTTAAAAATTTAAGAAAGTAACAAATACATAAATTATTCTGTTGTTGTCGTTCAGCTTGGCATTTATTCGACGAAAACAGACACTCCATCTGAAAGGGATAATATTGTGAAATTTTACGAGTCTGTTTTGACTGATATTCACTTGTTCAAGATAATACCTACCTACTTCTTCTTTGATTTTAAAGCTAGGGATGAGTTACAACAGAAAGAACCTGCCATTTCTTGGGGATGAGTTAAACATGTATTGCAACATGCAAGAATCAAATTGTCTCTACAAGCGCACATTTCAATCAAAACTGCAAACCTATAAATATGCAAAAGTCTCCGTGTATTTGTTTATTTGCACGTAGATTAAATGGAACCGATCGCTCAGATTCAAGCACACCACGGAATGCCATTTAACATCTATGCAATCTAAACTTCTTAATCGAACCTGGGACCTGCTTCCAAGTTGAGTTGGGAAAAAGACACCAATGTTGATTCAGGAGCTATCATAATTGTCGAAGATCATGTCATATCTATTGTTTTCTGGTTCTTTATTTTTATTTTTATGAGAGATTTTTAGAGGTAAGTGGAGTAAGTAGGTAATAATGCGCCAACCCGCACTGGGCCAGCGTGGTGGATAAGGCCTGATCACATATGACATATGACAGTAGGCCGATATCCCAGCAGTGGAATGTTTAAAGGCTGATGACGGAGTTTTGGCGGGAACGTGAAGAAATCATGTCGCGTCATTATATTATTTTCCAAAACTTGTGTTATTTTGAGTGTTAATGTGTACAAATGGTGGATTTTTATTCATTAAGTGTTCGTGACCGTGCACGAGTGTTGGTGAATAGTATATTGTCGTGAAACGTGACTTTTGTGTTATTTCCAAAACTCCACAGAAACCTTTTGTAAAGTCGCCACCACTTTACTGGGGTATGACTTGGACATGACCGTGACTTACTTTACTTGACTTAGACTATGACTGAGACTTGTTTTATTTGTAAAATACTTTACTTCACTTCAAATAATACAAAACTTGACTGGCTAAATACACAACGTGAAGCCAAAATTTAAGAGAAAAAAAAAAGGCTGATGACAAGCATCAAACACTACAAACTCACAAAGCATCATACCTTGCTCTGCAGCAGTAAAACAAAACGCAGCGCGGAAAGTTGGCAATTACACCCTACTTATTTGATGACCAACCGACGGCAGCTTCTCACTCAATACGGATGATGTGATTGGGGTTACTACAATCTTCATTCGACATTTAAAAGAAATATACTGACCACAGTTTTGAGGAGTATTGGCGCCAACGTGAGCGTGCGTGCTTGCTCAGTTTTGAATTTTTATTTGCTTCGTGTTACTGTCTAAGAATGGTAGATATTATCCTTGTGTTGTTAATGTGTATTTGTAATGAAAATTTGATAGTGGTGAATCGAGATTTTTCTTGTTGTTTCTAAAGCTCCGTAGAAGCTTCTACCACTACACAAAATCTTCTTTGACGATACGTGCCAACTCCATGGCGTGGTGTCTTTAGATTCTTCTTTATATTCGTTACTATAATTATTTTGCATGCTATATTTTAGTCGAACAAAAAATAACTAGTCTAAAAAAAAAAAATACTTCGAGGTCAAGATTAATATATAAGATAAGGAAATGCGTTACGTTTTTTCGCAACAAGACAAAATACTCTGCGTTTTTAGATTCCTTTCCAACCAGAAGACGTCGACTGCTGAAAATAGGCCTCCCCTTAGACCGCCACAGCGACTGACAACGTGCCACTTGCATCCACCGGTTGCCCGCGACTTTCACAATGTTGTCGGTCCACCAGGTGGGAGGCCTGCTTACACTTCGCCTTTCAGTTCGTGGTCGGCACTCAAGAATATTTCTTCCTTATCGGTTATCGGTTCTTCGAGTGATTGCCACTTCAGCTTGCAAACTCTGAAAGCTATATCGGTGACTTTGGTTCTTCGACGAATATCCTCGTTCCGGATTTTATCGCGCAAAGAAACTACAAGGAGAGTTACTTTCGCATTTATAATATTAGTTAGAGTTTGTTAACTAAAGTGTGACAACCCTGTGGCACATCACGGCAACCGCTGCCAGGAGAGATTCAAAAATTGAGCCTAAGGTAGCCATCGCATTATTTGGGAATTGACTCAACGATCATTGTCCTGATAGACCTTTTACCGAATAACCGACCAAAAGAGCTTCTGTTATCAACTTGAAGTTCTAAATTCAAAATTATTTATTGTCACAAAAAGTAAGTACAAAATAATTTTAGATTATAGCGCTATTACACAAACTAGGTGCATTTAAGCTTAAGTTTAAGTCACAGATCACACCCTAGATTCTGCATTCAGGATGCTCGAAGCGCACCACACATCAGTCTAAATACACTTATAACAAATTACTCTGATTGGTTGATTGTCAGGCGCGAGTAGGCGTAACCGTGAGATAGCCAATGAGAACGCTTGGCGCACTCCTCGCGACCTGCGCCTTCCTCAAACTTTGGTGACTTTGTAGGAACAACCAATCTCGTAATGCGGTATCTAGTGTGATCTGTGGTTTAAGTATACAGTCTAGGTAATCATACTAGTTATCCTTCCTCGGTCATGTCGAGGTCAAAGTTAAAGTTTTGTGTTTTTTTTTAGTTCCAATAAATACGAGGTTTAGTAAAAGAAAATGGTTTCGCAGTTTTAAACTAAGCTGTGTGAAACTAAAACTCTATTCAGTAACAGTTAGTTCTCTTCGTGAAGTTTATTTTTCCTGAAACTGTATGTTTGCCGTTAGTATGGTTTTCTGTTAGTACAGCTCAGGGATTAACAAATATTTTTGAAATGGCTTCAGATAATAAGCTTAAGCGGCCTTAGCCTTAACTATTACAAGAGTTCGTGGTTATTTATTTTAAAATTCTACTATAGTTTCACTCGGAAGTAACTAATAACAGGATTATTTTTTCGGTAATTAATTGTAAAACCAATATCTCGTAATATTTATAATAATTAAACAATAATTCTTATCCAGAACAGACTCAAATTTTAGTTTTTGCAATATCGTCTCCATTCACAACAAGCACAAACTTCTCTTATTTCATTTTTTCTTGTATATTTTACATAAACTCTTAAACAACTTACCTAATTTCTAATGTCAGCATAGATTATTCCGTTTTTACTTGCATTTTTATTACCTTCACCGCACAGTACTTGTTATTACCAAATAAGCGCAACTGGCTTGCCCCCTGCGATACTGTTACGGCGTTGGTCCAGGCGATGATGGAATAGAAAAACGAAGATACCAAGACGTCCTTTAATCGACTGCCGTTCCCATCGCCCCGATCACACTCCATTCCTTTCGTGCTACCCTCGCTTCGTTATCTCAAAAATGGTTGCCAGTAGATTAACTAGTAGTTCGCCTCGAACTGAGACCTCGCTATGTTCTGTTTTACAAAATTTTATTTCACCCACCTACATAATGTACACTGGTCATAATGTATAGATACCTAATTGATATGTTGTTTTTCCAAATCAAAACTTGTCATTGATTTTTTGACCACTTTCAAAAGTTTCGATCGAGTTGACATTTAACAAACCATAATACAAACATACATACAAATGCCGATTTGTTCCCGTAGACTCTGAGACCTCGCTTTGCTCGGTCTATAACAATTCTAACTATTTAAAAATTAAATAGAGCATCAAAAGAATTAATTTAACCAAAACTTACTTAGTCGTTAAACATTATATCAAAGTATATAAAGTTTAAATTAAGCTTATCATGAGCTTATTTTGATTAATTAACTAAAGCTGACACTAAATTAGGTATTTGTATTGATATGGACGTTGGGAACCGGAAGAAGTTGTAACATTACAGGCCTCTCCTAATACAGGTTCCACAAGCAATCCTTTAACCTTTTTATATTAAAGTTTAAGGTTCGATGTAACTCTTTTAGGTAATAAACGTTTTTGTATTTGTATTGTATTGTATTTCCGCTATGTTAGTCTATATCAGATGACGATCTTAACCACGTTAATGAGTCATCGGCGACGATAATGTATTATGGCTCAAGCATAAATGCTTTTTCTATATTCCGTACAAGTTATACCAAACACAATTTTGTATTTATTTTATGAATTATGTCCGAGTCCTCCATACTAAGTCCCGTAACTTGAGGACTTACCTCACGGAAGACTATCCTCTTTAGAAGTCGGATTCTATCTCAAAGCGAGCCAGTGCTGGCTCCAGTATTAACTTGATTAAGCTGCGGGTTTACGCGAGAGAGGTATTGAAAAGTATTAGCTTCACTATTTGTTTTAATGAGTAGAAAAGTAAGTATTTTTATAGCAAATAAATCACGTTATTTGAACCCTAAGTATCGCCGGGAATCTCGAAGTCGATAAATTTAGCGTTGAATTTTAGCCACTAGTGCGGGTAACCCCACTGAAATATACCAGATCAAAATATTCGATGCTAGTATCATATCATAAGAAGAAGTTAAAAATTAATACACAACACTAAAGTAAATAATTCCAAAAAGCAGTAAATAAAGTTGGGTTAGATGTAACTAGTAGTTCGCGGCGAACTGAGACCTCGCGACCCCTATATCTTCACAGCCCCTGGACCGATTCAGCTCATATTCGATCTTAAAAATTGTATTGAAATGAACTACTTGCCTACAAAATTTCATGACGATCGGATCAACGGTTCGCAAGTAATCATCGGAAAAATATACACACAAACATACAAACTTACAAACATGCATACAAATGCCGTTTTGTCCCAGTAAACTCTGAGACCTTCGCTTCGCTCGGTCAGTTAGAAATTTATCTGGTATTTTGACTAAAGGATAAATAAAGTAGAAATACGTGGAAAATCCCGCAAGATAGCGCAAGTCGTCCACGTGTTCTCTTCGAGATTACTCGACTGGCAAACATGGTTAGACACGTGCCAAATAGATACTAGTATTTTTATTGTAGGGTGTATTTTATTTAATTCTGTGGTACTTGCCCAGGCGGAATCTTCAAAAGAGTACTACCACTACATTTTTTAAGATTCACCAGCCAAACGACCAGGGACCCTATTCCTGTGCGCTCGAGATTATCTCGATCACTGTCTCTCTAGTTTAGAATTTAATGGGAGTGAGAGTGACCGAGATAATCTCGAGCGCACAGGAATAGGGTTCCTGGGCCCTTATTCTCTATCGCACATGAGATAACTTGCCAATAACGCGTGACGTCATAACATGCTCTAAACTTAAACGCGGCTCATAATCGTGAAGAATCGCGCGTTTAAGAAGCTTAGAGAATACCGTTTCGTGCGACTAACACGGAGTGAACTTAACATGGCGCGTAACAAGCTAGTTATGGCAATAGAGAATATTTCCTAGCGTATGTGATTCTTTGGAAAAATGTCGAACGTACACACAACGTTAAACAACCAAACTTTAGTTTAAGCCGATGTGATTTGCCAAAATATTACGTGACATTAGTCATTATATACATTGTTCCACTTGAACAGAACTTTGGAGACAATGGAGGTTCGTGAACTCATTTCAACACACAACCTAACATATTAATTTGTTTGTATTATATATTATATTAGTTTAATTAATTTAAAATATATAATATATTGGACAGTTGTTATATGTTTGAGCCTTTTGGGGTCGAAACCTTGGGGCCGTGGGGACCGAGCGCTAAGAAAATATTTAAAGATCTCTCTTCTCGTCTGGTCGAAGTAACACGTGACCAAAATGCTGGCCTCTATTTCGCCCAAAGGCTGAGTATTGCAATACAACGTGGTAATGGGGCCAGCATTTTGGGAACAATTCCCACTGATAGCGTTCTTTTAGATTAGTTTATTTTGTTTATTATTACTATGTAATTTTAAGTCCTATTTTCATATTATTATAATATATAGGTTATATTTTATTGTAAATATGTATAAAAAAATATGTTTTGTGGAGGCCTTCAAAATAGGTCGAAATTGCCGACTTCACTTATTCGTTAAAAAACTTTTACAAACGTATTCAATCATCATATATTATCGTATCATATTCAACCATAAAAATTGTAATGAAGTTACCGTTTAATTTGTGTTTATTAGGTGCTGCCAGATGTTTAGGTTATACTTGCTAAAGCTTTTGCACATAATCATAGTAACCTGTGATAACGGTAGTCATCATCATCATCATCATCATCCAGAACACATCCACTGCTGAATATAGGCTTGCCCCTTATAGCGCCACACCGACCGACAACGTGTCACTTGCTTCTATCGTTTGCCCGCGACTTCCACAATGTCGTCAATCCACCTAGTGGGAGGCCTGCTACTAATAAATAATAATAATTACAACAACTTGGGCCCTGCTTCGCTGTCGGCGGGACTCTAGGTTAAGGTTTTTTATTGTATTTATATTTTTTATATTAATTTTATAAAAAACCTAAATCTAAGAAATAAAATAAATAAATGGAATAACTACAATAACAGTGAAGTGTGGTAATTTTTATGATGTCGTTCGCAATGAATATCGATTAAACTTTAATGTGTAATACGCACAGACTCAGAGTCTCACTGCGAGCAATGGAGAGAGCTATGCTCGGAGTTTCTTTGCGCGATAAAATCCGGAACGAGGATATTCGTCGAAGAACCAAAGTTGCCGACATAGCTTTCAGAGTTTGCAAGCTGAAGTGGCAATGGGCAGGCCATATCACTCGAGGAACCGATAACCGGTGGGGAAGAAAGGTTCTTGAGTGGCGACCACGAACCGGAAGACGCAGCGTAGGTAGGCCTCCCACTAGGTGGACCGACGACATTGTGAGGGTCGCGGGCAACCGGTGGATGCAAGTGGCCCGTTGTCGGTCGGTGTGGCGCTCTAAGGGGGAGGCCTATGTTCAGCAGTGGACGTCTAATGGCTGATGATGATGATGATGATGATGATGTGTAATACGCATTACAATTTATTTTCACGAAATCTGCAGCAAACGCTAATCAAAATATCTCTTATATATCTCGTAAATTCATGATATATTATAATCATCTCAGACCGCGATTATATAATATTACAGCGGCTTAGGTTGCTGCCATAATGTCCTTAGTGTCTATTCTCTAAAATTCTAACACAAATTTGGAATTGATGCCAATTTGGCAAACCCTTAATAACCATTTCGCTTGTAATTAGCAACACGATGAAACAAAAGATAAGAAATATCAAACAAACTTACCTTGTTCATGAAACAATATAATGAAATAGAAACATTCGAGACGTAGTAGTTGCAATATTGTTCTTATTTATTTAGAAACACGGATGTGGATGCTTACCTACAAACTTAGCTGAACCTTCTTACAATCTCTCTTATTTCCCACGCGCAAGATTGAATTTTCATTGATTTTTGTTTATTGAGGGTAGATCTAATATTGTCAGCGTGTGAGTAGGAAATACAGACTGACCAACCTATCAATACATTTGGCCAAATGTTGGAACTAAAGTTGTCTACGGAAAGCTCTGTTTTGTTGGAAAAACGCGATGATGGCTCTCTCATTGAACTTTATAGATACATTGGTTGTATTATTGGTTGTAGGAACCACGCATAGTCCCAAGGAAATAGCTATGCTTTATTACATTTGCTGAACGACTGTCGGCCGGTAGGAGTGGAGGATTTCTCGAGTTACCTACATCTTAAACTCTATATACTCTCGAGAGCAATTAACTATGCATTCTAACTGGTTGTAAATAATGCAACTTTTGATTGTATTTACCCGACTGCCCAAGAAGGAGGGTAATGTTTTTGGATGTATGTAAGTATGTGTGTATGTTCCTATATTAACTCCTGAAGCTTAAACGTCTTGATCGATTTTGACGAGTGAGATATAGTTGAATTTCTTTTTACGTCCGGAGTACATAAGCTGCATTTTGCAGTCGGGTATTTCGTTTTTCTTTTAATAATATTACTTATGCTTGTTTTAGCTAGCATAAAGTGGATATTGGCATATTGTGACATCATTCTAAGATGTCATAAAGCTGCACATACTATTTTCTGCTCATACGCTCTTATTCTCGCTCTTGATGGGGGCGAATAAGTCTTGTGCACTTTGCACCTTTTGCAGTGTACTGCGCAATTTATTTTTTTACTCGTTGACGAGACGAGCACGTCGCTCACCTGATGTTAAGCGTCACGCTTGCCCATAAAAGTTCAGTTCCATTTTCCCGCCATTGTCCACCCCAGCCAGCTTAGCTCGTCCTAGTACGACTTTCATTCAACTCCTTATTCTTCCCATCAGATTAGACGTCCATTGCTTGAAGGAACTTCCCATATCAGGTTTGCAGGTGGCATATTCTCACTTCAGGAAAACAGGTTTCTGCTAAAGTTGTAAAATGTAAAACTTGTAAAAATAAAAACTACAAAAAATGCATTCGCAGTAAACACATCGTAAATCAAAACCCCACACTTCATTACTTAATAATGTATACTACCACAATATTCAAGAAAATGCATCTTTCCATATATTTTATTGTATTAACTGCCCATTATGTATAAAATAATGCCTGAATAAGTAATATACAGATGCATAACTCGCTACAAAGAGATGGCTAAAGACCATTCATTATTGTTGATTTATCTACTCAGATACACGTAATTGTTTCTCATTCACTTCGAGCTTATTATCATGTAATAATAGATATTATTCAGATCAAATGTCTCTCAATTAAGATATCAGACAGGCGCTAGGCGGCGCATTGTGCGACAAAGTTAACACTCTATATAACTTTTGCTTGTAGTGGTAGGGCTCTCCTGCAGAGTCCGCCAGGGGAAGTAACACACCTTTGCCGGTTATGCAACCGCCAAGCATTAGTGTGCAAGCATTACTGTGTTTCGGATTGAAGGGCAATGTTTCCAGCGTAATTACTGGTTATACAGATATTTTACATCTAACATCTCAGGGTGACGAGCGCAGTGCATTGTCGCGCATAGTTTTGAAATGTTGAAGTTCAAAATTCTGGGTGGCATTGAACTATTATGGGCAAGCGTGACGCTTAACATCGGGTGAGCGATTTGCAAGTCACGTCACCGAGGAACATAAAAAAAAAACTGTAGCTTGCCGATTGTAATCTTATCTCTACTCTTTCTCCAGACGTGCCAACTGATAAGCTGCCTACCATAATACACAAGCATAATATCAGCCACCTCGGTAGAACATTAATTCATACCTACAAAGTGCGACAAGAAAAAGAAAAAAGTGGCCAGTGACTTTTATTTTCAGACTGAATTGTCAAAACATTTTAGATACCTACCCTTCGTTCGGAATCCCTATAATTTCAAGTTGTTCCTCTGTTACCTTTCTGGTCTTTGCCGCCAGTTCCTAGAGGCCATATTATTTGCATTCGGTCGTTATTTTTATTTTTTGCGTTTGTGCCAAGTGGTTTAAGTGTAGTTTAATTGTCGCGAATTCGTTTATTATCCTGTTCTATGCTAATTGTAAGTATTTAAAAAAAAATCTAAGACATTTCATGAAAATAGCGGAGTGCAGTCAGCACTATATAAGTTTTTGTGGAACCTTGTAATATGTAACGTGTCCCCCTGTCATTTCTAAACTATGCATCTCAGGAACTTGTAATCTTATATGTTGATAGATCTTAGTAAAAACTTTCTTTTAAAATTATTTCGGACAACATGTGATTATTGATTGGGGTTGATTGGCGTGGGTTCGATTCCCATCTAGGACAAACATTTATGTGATGAATATTTGTGTTTGTTCTATGTCTGGGTGTTAATATCTATATAAGTATGTATTTAAAAAAAATATCTATGTACGTATATCAGTCTCTGGCAGCCATATTACAAGCTTTGCTTAGTTTGGGGTCAGATGACCGTGTGTGCAATAATGTCCCAGATTTATTTATTTATTACTTTTTAAGATATTCGGTAAAAACGAATAAAGCATGGCCTGACATGCTCTTAAGAAGTTTTTTAGTACAAGGAACTGCATGTAATATACTAAATTTCACTTGCGGTCATATTTGATATGCAATGGTTTCAACTCCTGCCACGAATTAGCATCCTATAAGTCACTCGATGTTAAATGTTATAAATAGTAAATTCGCCTAGCCGTCAATGGGACCTGGCTCTCAAATACAGCTGCAAGAACACACTGTTGATTGCTTAGGGTTGTTTCTAGTTTCATAGATTTGGCCATTAAAGATAGACATATGAGGCATAGATATGTGGCAGTCTATACATGACTATTTAGCAATTGTTGTTAATGTTTGCTTGTTGTTTTATTCGTGTCCATGGCAACACAAATTCCTTCCAAGTACAAATATGATCCTCTCCACGACCCATAAAATAACCCATCAAAATTCATCTCGAAGAGAAATCGTACTCGTAAAATGTATTATCAAAAGAATCCTCAGCCTTACCAATTTCATGTTAAGTGACCTCAGTTTTATGGCACCATAAAACTTTTTTCTGTATTTTCGATATAATACGTATGTAAAGTACAGAAAGAGTCAATGTTGATTTATGTTCAAGAGTTTGGTGCCAGGAAAATGAATTGGTTCGAAATTATTTCGTTGATAACCTATAAATACTTAATGCAGAAATAGAAAACATTTTTTTATGTCTTTAGTGTTTCGATGCTAAAGAACTGTCAGTTTCGAACTGGATGCTAATTAAATATTTATCCAACAGCCAATGGTTATCGAGAGCTTCGAGCCAAAAGCGGAGAAAACATGAAACTTAAACATTTAAATACTTATTTTGGGGACCCATTGCTATATGCAGGGTTGTAGGTACCTGAATTATTGATAAATGTGAACTTTTGAAGCGTCCAAAATTCAAATAGCTCTTGTGAGAACCGACCTGTTCCTTTAGGACGCGATATTTAAAAAAGAAGATTGAGTGTACAATCCTAATGCTAACTAATATTATAAATGCGAATGCAACTCTGTCTCTCTATCTGTTTATCTGTCTGTCCGTCCGTCCGTCAGTCCGTCTGGACTACTTAAAAACTGAATAAGGTACTTTCCGAGAAGGTGTGATGATATAAAAACAAATGCATAGTGTCTTTTAGTCTTCCATTAGTTTGTTTGCAGCTTACATTGCAGTGTGCGCTTGTAGATACGCCTTAACTTTTTCCATGTTGCAGTTCGTATTTTTTTTTGTTTTATCTTACTTGGTACGATCAAGTCGCTATCCTGATGCTAAGCGTCATGCCTGTCCATAATTACCCAGAATTTTGAACTTTAACAGTTCAAAACCATGCGCGGCATTGCACTACCTGAGATATTAGATGTTAAATCTCTATGTGCCCAGTAATTACGCTGGAAACATTGCCCTTCAATCCGGAAACAGTAATGTTTGCACACTACTGTTTCGCGGTTGAATAACTGGCAAAGGTGTGGTACTTCCCCAGGCGGAGTCTGCAGAATGGCTTAGCACCACTACAAGATTCTTTACAAGATGACAACAAGGTTGTTGCTTATATGGTGTACCTCACCCCACACACCGCCCTCAAGAAAAGGCAGAATATTTCGTACTAGTCTGTAAAACATTATTAAAAAAAAAAACGGAAAAAGTCATTATCATTTGATCCTACGAGTATATTTTGTAAATGCTTCCAACTAAGAACGAAACCCCGGTTTGAAAAAAATGCATAAGATAAGATAAACTTTTATTGTAAATAACTGTGGTTACATAGGTCTTAAAATAACAAAATAAGTATCAACAGTAATTATCCTCTCGGACGTACAATAATAATTAAAAAATGTACCTACTTAACTAGCTATGAACTAATATTTAACATTGAGATCAGTGATAGCACTAGGTAGTTAGGCGCACAAAAACTTTTTACTTATTTTTTTAAAGACTTTTTATTCGCCACCCCCTTAATGTGGTCAATAATCTTGAAAGAAAACAGTCTCATAAATAAATTCCCAATACAGAACGTTAAAAATAAATCGCTTCACTCCCCAAAGCACATACTTTATTGTTCTTACTCAATTGTATCGAAAAATAATGCTTCCTACACACTGGATACATTCATCGGCTTTGTTGTAGCCACACTCTGTTTTTTGAAGTTTAAGCTAGCGATGGAAAACTATAGCACAACGTGGCAGACTCTCTTGACAAGTCTGGTCAGTTCTAAATCCAAAATAGATCCTTCCACCACTTACCTTCCACTGTATTTATGAGTCCCAGACCTCTTTTTATCAAATCGTTCTTAAGTAATGCGCTTACCATCGAAAAGCATTTATTTTTTACTTATATATGGATAGATATGTAGACGATAGCAAAATTACTTTTATTGTAAAATAACGAAAAAATTAACAGTTTAAATAAATTAATAAAAAAACAACTGCCACATTGCTTTAAGGGCAAAAACCTAATTCTGACTATTCCAAGCATTTCAAAACAAAAATAGCCAAATCGTTCTTAAGTGATGCGCTTACCATCGAAAAGCATTTATTTTTTACTTATATATGGATAAGAAATATTTTATTACCAAAAATTACATACATATTTACAAACTAAACAAAAAATATAACCTACCTACTTACCTACTTAAAATTAAAACAAATTATAAACAAAAATAAATAAATACAAAAAACCTAATCTACAAGCCCCTTGTTGGAGGGGAGCGTGGCCAAAATGCTGGCAGCATTGCCACGCTGGATGGCAATGCTGAGTTTTTGCCCAAAGTAGGCCCCAGCATAGATATATGGATAGATATGTAGACCATAGCAAAATATTTTTTTGTAAAATAACGAAAAAATAAACAGTTTAAATAAATAAAACAACTGCCACATCGCTTTAAGGGCTACAAAACGAATGTGCGCAGTGCGTTATGGTCCCAAACTCAATTGTACCGACCTGCATTGGGGTATAACTAAAAGTTAGGTAATAAATTTGTCCGATGTCCGACTTCGGAGCAAACTGATATTTTTAGTACTGCTTTTAACTTGGAATTGTTTCTGCTCCTGAGCCAAGACAACGGAATAATCTATCGCTATAATGCTCTGGACGGTCGGCTGGGAATGTTGTCTGTCTCTGTCATGATTAACAATGAGCTATGTATATGCACATAGGTACTCATCATAGAGAAAAAACAAAACATAGCGGCATGAAAGAGATGGCTTAATTAAGCTTTGATGGATCGCATGCTAGCCAAAAACCTATATAAATGCTAATTACATTTAAACCTAGAAATCAATCGAAATTCTGTGTCATGCAAACCTAGATATTATCATAACCTCACTATAAGTGTAATTATCACTTGCAGATACACTGTGTATGTACTGAATATACACATAAAAATATGTGTAAAGCAAGGTCTTTTCAATGATTTTTTTATCGAGAAAATGTCACCAAAGTTGGAAGAAAGCGCGGATTGCTGGGACTGCGACCAAGCGTTGTCGTTGGCTAAGGCCTACCTGTCATGATATTATTGAATTATTCAAATAATTAATTATTTTATTTTATTCTCAATTTATATAAGTACGTATTTTTTTATACTAGTGACTTGCCTGAAATATTGAATGTTATATATGGCTGCTAATTATTTTTGATTTCTGATAAATTTAAAAAAAATATGTAAAACATTTTTATGAAAAGAATAAAAGATTTTTGTAAACACTAAGAAAAATGCAAGCCCTACACGGATACAAAAGCTGGTAAGTGCGCTAGTTTAATGTTACGGTACTGTTATTTTACGCAAGTGTTGTCTAATAAAAATATATTGGATCGCTTAGCTATTTTATGACGGGAAGCGCTTACCTTATATTGCTGCTAGGTTGGAACAAACGCAAACCTAGTTTCTTAGACCCGGGCCGCCCTGGAAAACTTTCTGACAGAGAGACTGCTAATTAAACATGAAACTCTCAGTGTCAAGTTGTATTGGTAGGGCTCTCTTGCAGAGTCCGCCTGGGGAAGTACCACACCTTTGCCAGTTATTCAACCGCCAAGCAGTAGTGTGCAACCGTTTTTATGTTTCGGATTGAAGGGCAATGTTTCCAGCGTAATTACTGGGCATACAGAGATTTAACATCTAACATCTCAGGGTGACGAGCACAGTGCATTGTCGCGCATAGTTTTGTACTGTTGCAGTTCAAAATTCTGGGTGGCACTGAACTGTTATGGCCAACCGTGACGCTTAACATCAGGTGAGTGACTTGATCGCCTCGTCACCGAGTAACATAAGTCATTAAAGTGCAGCTGGGTTTTTGGTTTTTTACTTTATTTTATCTGTCAAGACCACAGAAGAGATCTAGAGGTAAAAAAAAATCCTCTTCTGTGGTCAAGACTCTGTCTTAAAACTTAGAGGATAGTCCTTCCGCGAGGTTTTGGCGTATATATTTGAAATTGTATAGTTGTCGCTCTGTTTCTCGTGAGTGCAATAGAGAGTCAGTGAATTTCTCTAACTTTTTGATGAAATTAGCGTTTCGGGGGTAGTCTGTTACCACCCCTAAATCTTAATAAAATCCTTTGATTTTGGTTTTTGTTTTTTTTGTTTTTGTGTTTTGAATTTTGGCTTCTTAAAACTATAATCTATGCCCCTATGCTTTGTTTTTATCAAAAAATGTTTATGGTATTCTAATAACGACTACTTTTCTTCGCCTTATTTTTGACGCAAAATTTTTTTTAAATTTAAGTTTGAAATTAAAAAAAACATCCATACAAGCATGATTTTTCATGGTGTAGATAATATATAAAAAAAAACCATCAAAATCGGATAACGTTTAGGGGTAGGTAATTGTAGGAAAATTTAAAGCGATTTTCCTACAATCATTATTACTTGATGCATAGATTCATCGCAGATATTTTAATTTTCAAAATTTGGGTCGCGACCCGTGCTCCCATCAGCCCAAGCCACCATTGGGATGAGGGAGAATCCTTCTAGACCCGTTCTCTCAGCAGTGGGATAGAGGTATCCCTCAAGACCCGTACACCGCTGGGATGAGGGGGTAACTCTACATAATCTAAGTAAAATAAAAATTAAAAAAAAAAATATAAAAATCTTAAAGAAAATAATTATGTTTGCATCAATTCACACGAATGGGGCCATTACTGAATAATGCCTGTACGAATTGGGCTCAAAGGCTTTTCCTCATCCGGTCGGAAGTCATAGAAACAACAGACCTTCTCAACTAAAACAAAAATAAAATCGCATTACAAAATCAAGGGTTAAAATTCTTTAACTATATTAATTGAAAGCTATTTACTTTGAAAGGGTCCACTTAACCCCATCCTGTTTCAGCTACAGTTTTGACCTTTTGGCCTGAAATTACTCGGATTAGTGGACGTAGCTAGGATGGAACTTTGCCCCCAGTTGACCGAGTGAGCGAAGCGAACGACGTACAATTTCATAGTTTTTGTTTGTCGACGGCGATTTTGTATGGACTTGTATTACCCTCAATAAAGGGAGGGAAATTCCTGTGTCGATATAATATACCAGCTGGCGTTTATTTGGCTCAACGCATAAGCATTGCCATTCAGCGTGGTAATGCCGCCAGCATGCTGGGTACGCTGCCAATTAGTAGCGGGCTTGAACATTTGGACTATCTATAGACCTTTAATGGTCTCTGGATGATCCAACTGCTATTTTAATGTAGTAGGCTAAGTAATTTAGGTAGTTGTAGTTTGTATGTATTTTGCTTAGTATATACCAGCCGATTTAAATTATATTTGGCAGAAACATTTGGTACTCACCTCTAAACAAGAATTTATAAGAATTTATAATTAGCAAAATCGTTCATGGTCGTGAGGAGAAATTGAGATTGTGCAAAAAAAGCTTGTGCTCGCACTAGAACTACTAGTTTTTAGTTTGTTGACTAAACTAAAAATTTTAGAACGCTTTAGTTCTGTAAGTTTAGTAACACTAAAAGCTGTAAACCCATTGCAGACGCATTGTATAAATTCAGCTATACGAGCAGGAAGCAGAATTAATTAATTTTGTAATAAAAACTTCATTAACCTACTACAATAAAGCGAAGCATTCTCTGTTCATGGCATGAGCAATATCTGTTCACTTCAAAGGACGCAACAGAAAAAATACAAAGAAGAAATAATAGGGAAACATTTCTGTACTCTTTGTGTGTTTCTAAGTATGTTCATTATGTTTTCTCTAATCTTATAAACTTGTTTATCAAATTTTGCCAAGATTTTGACAAGTATTGCCGCGTTTAAATACTCCGAGTGTCATAATAAGGTATAATGACGTCACACTAAAAACAATACCCGTAAACCCAAACAGTGCTAAATTTAGAAAATGTAGTAAAGTACTTTATAATCAGAAATTATATCGTTCAAAATTGTTTAGCAAGCAAAAATCCGGCGACTATATCAGTCGAGCTGTCGTTTTCAACAAACCGTTTTATTCCACGAGCTGGAAGGAGCAGCGAAGGTAGGCCTCCCACTGGTTGAATTGACGACATTTTGAAGGTCGCGGGTAACCGGTGGATGCAAGTTGCAAGTTGTCGTTCAGTGTGGCAATCTAAGGGGCCTCCCCCTTTATTCAGTAGTGGACGTCATCAGGCTGTTGATGGTGATGATCATGACAATAATATTATCTTCTGCCTCGTGTGTATTGTATAACTGAACCTGTACGACAAACTCACCTAAATCGTCCAAGAATCTCATCACCTCGTTTCATGCACTGAGTAACGCCATCTAGTTGTTTCTCGATAAATTGAAGACCGAGACATTGCAGTTCCCACTGCGAGAATCTCGTCACCCTGGTTCCAAAACCGACAGCTCGTTTTGCAGCGCCATCTAGTAGGCATAAGCAGGTATGATAGAAACAAAAATAATATTTACATTTTGATTTTGATTTTTTATCTCTCCTCCTATCATTCATTATATCTTTAAAACTACTTGACCGATTTCGCTCATTTTTAAAATTCATTCATTCATTCATTTTAAGCTTATGATATTTGCAAGAACTACCTTCTTGTCTACAATTTTTTTTAAGACCGGATCAGCGGTACGTGTTTCGGCCGACTTATATTCACACACAGATGAATTGTATTAACACAAACATTCGCCGATTTCTTCTTGCAGTCTTAGATCTCGTTTCTTCAACTATGAGAATTTCCACTACATGGAGTAGAATAAATACCTTATTATATTCGTCCTAGCAGTAATACCTACTTCTAAGTAAGGTTCCGAGGTAATTCGTGTGATAATACCTACTTCGGAGCTTACAAAGTCAAACTTGTAAGGCCCAACATAAATAAACCGGTTTCAAGTGACAGCCCCTGCCAGATCCCTGGCTCCACTCCCGTGACGCGAATGGCATTCCTACTGTTATTAACTCCAATTATTTTAATAACAAGAGAATCGATTACAAAAGTAACGGAATTTAACGATCTTCATTTAGAACCGCAATAAAGATTCAAATATTTAAATGGCATCGAATTTATCATCGAAGTTTAATATAGGAGGATTTGGGAAGCTTAAAGCTTACCGTAACATACTGGACTTTGCGAACGTTAAGTCGGCAAAATATTACTTTTTCACGAGCGTTTGAGGTTATCCAAGGCAGGGGTTTGTTCATATGGTTTGTTGTTTAATGCATAACTTTTACACGAATAATAATATTAACAAAGACCTTGCATTTCCCAGTTTTATTTGCAATAAAGAATCTGTAACAGTCCGGAAAAAAATGTAGCGTAATAATGTGCATGAAAATGTAATACGCTCGTCGATGTATAGCCCAGTCAAGTTACGGGACTTAGTATGCAGGACCCGGAAATAGTTCATAGCATAAACATAAAATTGTGTTTGGTATAATTTGCTGACGTAGAATCAATATTAAATTAAATTAAGCAGTGTGGAGGTAAGGAACATAGAAAAAGTATGTATGCTTGAATCATAAAACATTATCGTCGCCGACGAACCACTGCCGTGCTTACGATATTCATCTGAAATAGACTCTAACGAATAGAAGACGATTTGCAATGTGCAACTCATTATGCTCAGTAATTTCGCTGGAAACATAGCTCTTCATTCAAGAACTAGTCATTCTTGAATAGTATTTCTAGGCGGTTTAATAACTGGCAACGAGGTTCGATTGCGATTCGATTGTTTTTTTTAAGTTTGTTACCTCAGAACGTCGTCAATTCGTAAGCCGATTTGGAAAAATATTTTCATTTGAAAGCAGATACTTCTAGATTGATCCCATTTTTACAAAATACCAGTTCTGATAATAGGATCCACGAGGAATTGAGGGAACTCCTCAAATATTTATAAGCATACATATAGCAATTTTGGTATTTTCATCAACAAGTCAAGCATTTGCATTCAGAATGTATCATTTGGTGAAGTGGAACTGACGAATAAGATTACAAATGGACATCGGAACTCCTTCCTGCGATAGTTAGTTATGACGAACCAAATTTAAATAAAAAGTTATGATGTGGTCAGTTTTTTTTTTTCAAATTATTTTCTCTTTGGCAGCTTAGTCGTTACACTGTCTGCAGCACCTTTTTAAAACATCCCCTGGTGGGATTTCGGCCTACCGTCGAAGAGTGATTAGGTCATATATCCAATACGCTGGACCAGTGCGGGTTGGCGGATTCACATACTTGCACCATCGAATTTCTTCTCATCAATCAATCATGAATTTAAAAGGCCTGTTCTGGTTCTCGGTGGTACTTGTCCTTGTCTTTGTTTGTATTTCATGGCATCCCCGATACAGGAAATCCTTGATATGAGTGTAAAACACTTTTGATAATTTACTAACGTACTCGCGACTTCGTTCGCGTGGATACACAAAAATAAAAAAAAAGCTTATGCCAGTCTCCGATCCCTAAGCTATAAGGACAATAAAATACCTTTCAATGCATTTTAAAGTTTAATATTTGAGTGGTACTAAGCACTTAGGAAAATGCGTGACGCTTACGACCCTATTCTCGTCATAAGCATGAAAAAGTAATAACCATTCACATAAATTTTTGACAATCCGAAAACAATCAAAAACATGTCCTAAAACTCTGTAGTAAGCCGTCTTGTCCGTTAAGTGCGGGTTGGCGTCACACTGTCACGAACGGATAAATAAATGTTTTTGCTCTGTTTGTTCTAATAATATTAATTATGATTGTGATCCCACCCTATATACAGATTAAGGCGTTAAAAAAATTGTTTTACAAAAAAAAAAAAAACTCTTTACAGATAATTATTTTCCGGTACAAAATATTAAAACTTACAAGTTACAAGAAATTAATGAGGATAATGAAGTTGTTTGCGAAAAATTAAGGGAAGCAATCAGAAAATATTTCACCAAAGATAAAAAAATATTTTGTTAGTAAATTTTCAGTAATTGGCGTGGTTTTTCACTACACAAAGATATTTGTAATGAGGTAATATCGTCAGCATTTTGGGTAACCCTGATATTTGGGTAATTACGGATAGTGACCTGGGCCTGTACTGTAAGATGCTTATTGCGATGATTGTTAGGTTCAGCCGATACCTTATCGCGCCGGGATAAGGTTCGTGGTCGCGCAGCGTCGTCGGCTGAACCTGACAAACATCGCAATAAGCATCTCACGGTACGGGCCCAGAGCTCTGTTTTTTATCTGTAAATAGTTTCAATGATGATGTTATCCAACCTTTATTCGCACAAAACTTCATCACACTATAATATTATAAATGCGAAAGTTTGTAAGTATGTAAGTCTGTTTGTTCCCGTTCAACTCTGTAAGGGCTGAACGGATTTGAATGAAATTTGGTATGGACGTAGCTTACATCCTGTATACATAGGCTACTTTTTATCCCGAAAAAATATTCGGTTTCTGTAGAATAGCGGGTAAAACCGTGGTGCGCAGCTAGTTATTTATATATTAGGTGCTGGTTAAATGACGGATATAATTATCATTATTTGATATCATTATACTCATCATTAAGAACAACTGTTACTATTATTTATTATATTGATATATATATATTGTAGGTGACCCTACTACATATTTATATTAATTAGTTTATTTTACTTATTTATTTAAAAAAAACAAACATTTATTACATTTAATGTCATTATTTATTTACTTATTGAATTACATTCTCACACCCATGACTCACACATACTACATACATTCAGTACACTAAATATCAATATTATTTATATTCACGCAGGCATCGCCGCGCGCGCGCTCCTACTATCGATATTTACCGTTAGGGCGCAGCGGCCGCTCGCCGACCGGTGCCGCCGCCGCCTGCGCCACCAGTCGTTACTTGGCTACGGCGCGCGAAGCCCGCCTCTTTGTGCACCTACTATACTGCACCGCGCGCTTACGCAGTCTCGTGTACATCTTTCATTATTGTTATTCCACTGTTCTGTGCTTCCTACTGTTCTATATATTTCGTGTGTTGGGATTAAACTACTCTTTTCTATCCCACACTCTGGACTTTTTCTTCGCTGCCTAACTTCCGCTTCACCTTCTCATCATTATCTACATCAACGCTTCCAAATATATGAATATTGTTTTTTTCCCTATTTCATTGTTGGTCCCGAACAATGAAATTTTTTATTTATTTTTCCCTATTTCATTGTTGGTGCCGAACAATGAAATAGGAAAAAATCAATTGTCTCTCTCATTTCGGTTAATGATATTTTTCTTTGGGACAGATTCTATCGATTTTTTTCACAATTTCTGGTTTGGTAACATAGTAAAAGTTCCCTGTACGTAGTATTAAGTATTATATTTTTTTATATAAGTAGATTAAGTATATTTGTCAATTATTAATTTGTTATCAATAGTCATTATTTATATTTATATATATATATATATTTATTTTTCCATTTCATTCATGTTCTTAGTTTATTGTGATTTTTGATGAACGCCTACATCTCCCTCTCTTCAACCGCGGGGATGACTGGTAGAAGATGCTTTAGCATTAAGACCTCCTGTTGTACCAAATACTTTATATATGTGTGCAATAAAGTATTAAATAAATAAAAGTTGTTCGTAAATTATGTATGTTATATAATGTATGTATAAGTCTAACCATGCAGAAACCGTGGACCGACTACAAAACATAATTGATAAAAGCCGAGGTATCTTACTATCTTCAACAAGCTTTTCTCAAATCCTGCGCCAATAAAGTTCCAAGACATCGATCGACAAAAGTCGAACAAATACCGCTTCACCTTTAGGAGCTCACAGAGGGTGACCGAACTAAACACTCGGGTCCAGCAGTAAGAAACTAGCGTACAATCGTTTCTCTAACTTTCCCGTTTTGTGTCAAATAATGTTTGTAGTTTTATTATTTAAAACTAGTAGTTCGCGCCGAACTGAGACCTCGCGACCTCTATAACTTCACAACCCCTGGACCGATTCAGCTCATATTCGAACTTAAAAATTGTATTGAAATGAACTACTTGCCTACAACATTTCATGAAGATCGGATCGACGGTTCGCAAGTTATCATCGGACAAATATACACACAAACATATAAACATACATACAAATGCCAATTTGTCCCAGTAAACTCTGAGACCTTCGCTTCGCTCGGTCAATAAACGTTTTTTTGCTTTTGTCTAACTGCCATTATAGGAAAGTAATATTGTATGCGGGTATGTCAATATGTTCGCCTGTTCTGTAATCTCCTTGTGTATTAAATCTCTATTTATAAAAAGAGATGCCCCTTTCTAGGAATCAACGCATATAGATAAATAATGTTTTGATTACGATGTTTCATGTTTGTTTTATCATAAAAAATGTTATATGTTCTAACTAACATTCCGATTATATTATAGTTTACATTATTTTATTTCCCTTTCTAATCACTATTTATGGCGAATGTTGTATATGCCTATGGAGGGTGTTTATATCAGTTCCATGTACCCACTCACGTAGAAATATATTATATAAATGTAAAATATGTTCACTGTTGGCGTATCTCAATAAATAAATAAATAGACCAAAGTGCTTATGATAATGGCGTGAAATTTGGATCCAATACTCTTCAAATGGTCAAAGTAAACACTAAGAACGGATTTTGCGAACTTCCACCTCTAACAGGGTTAAATGGATCCCTAAAGTTTGTATGGAACTAAAATACTTTTTTTAATGCTAATATGCACTGTAACTATTTATGTACTAAGCATAAAAAGTTAAAGAAAGGCAAGTCTTGGGATTTTTAGAAAATCAGCCCCAAGAGGGGTGAAAAGGGGTGTTTAATTTATTGTACGATTTATACGAGCGAAACCGTACGGCAAAATAGGACTTCTTTTATTGATATAGATTATTATAGCTCTCTTAGAATCGGTCGCGCGCAACAATCTGGTCTCGCGTACGTGGGGCCTATATATTATGACAATAGTGTGGTGCGTCGCGTGCGTCGCGCGTAAGTATTTCTTACTCTAAATGTTTCATTACATATAGTTATTTGCGTTATTAGATATAATTTATTACGCCCCGCGGTTTCATCCGCTATTCTACAGAAACCGAATATTTGTCCGTGATAAAAAGTAGCGTATGTGTTATTCTAGGATGTCAGCTACCTCCATAGCAAATGTCATTCAAATCCGTTCAGCCGTTACGTAGTTGAACGGGGACATACACACTTACATACTTACCGACTTCCAGACTTACACACAAACTTTCGCATTTATAATATTAGTGTAATTTTTTATTTTACTTTTCTGTGTACACATGTTTTGGATTACAATCCAGTTCAGATTTTTACTTAAAATTTTGTATACTAATTAAGAAAATGATTGATATCTGTTTTGTGTACCATAAATAAATAAATAAATAAATTTAGTGAATACACATTCAATGTCGGTTATTCAAAGGATGTTGACTTATTTACTGCGAGACAAAATTTCTTTAAAACCATGCCTTTTCAACTTTATTCTGCGGTGATTTATTAAATAAGTTGTCTTACTTATTTTATTGATATAGATTGTTATAGCTCTCATAAATTCAATATCTGTTACTCTAAGTGTTTCATTACATTTTTGACAGCCTTGTGGTTTAGTGGGTGGATTTCCACCTTCTGATCTAATTCATTCTGGAATCAATCGGATCAACGGAACTTCTACTACTAAAGGAACTTTTCTTACAAGGGTGGTAAGAGCTCGTAATCATCTATCAAAGCTGTCAGATCACCACAGACAACAAAAATGACGTTACGTCATTGCGACAACACTTTTTAGAATTCTTAATTGACTAAGTTGATTCCTACGTTTATCGAATTTATATCGAAAGTATTTATCATCATCATCAGCTGGAAGACGTTAGTCACGATATCGTCAGTCTACCAAGTGGGAGGCCTACATATGCTGCGTCTTTCGGCTCGTGGACCACTCAAGAACCTTTCTTCCCCATCGGCTATTGGTTCTTCGAGCGCTGTAGCCTGTCCATTACCAATTCAGCTTGCAAACCCTGAAAGCTATGTCGGTGAGCTTAGTGCTTCGGCGTATAAGTCATCAAAATGTAATGCTACACTTAAAAAGATGGCAGTTTGACAAAATAGCGCAGGAAGCATCATACACACTAGAGTGCACACTATACCAGACTTTATTATCAGATTATAAGATGCATATCCGATAGGATAAACTGTTGTGTTTAAATTAATAATTTGTAACACCTATGTACACAGTTTTGAGCATTAAACGTCATCTTAACTTATCAGAGATTTGCGTACGCAAGCTTCTAAATGAAATTTCAATGAATCACTATTGGCCAACAATCGCTTTGGTTATTACTTTTTTTAAACATCCCTTGGATATCATTCTGCTTTGTCTGAGGCAAAAAGAATTACTTTTATCACCAGTAATTCGCCTTGAGACAGAGGACAGCAAGGAAGATAAAGTTGAGAGCTCTAAAATCAACCCGCAAAATTATACTTTGCGTTAACTAAGAAAGCAACAACGGGAATCACTTACCAATGGATTCAAGTCACAATTTGTCTAGCAATTGTACCAAGTATTGTACTCCTTCAGTGCAACAGACAAGTAGTTTACAAAGGAACTGCATGACCAGTTCCGTTCATTTTGCCAGATAGACTTGTACAACAAATATTTGTTACAGAAAACGATGGATAATAAAAGATGGAGCAATAGATTTTTGATATTATACATTTACGAATCTTCACAAAATAAGACTCTTTATATAAATTACATGAAAATTGAATTGAAAATGGTTGAATTATACATTTTTTGGAGGTAACTCCAAAAAATGTATAATTCAACAATCCAATCATCGATTTACCAAAATTCTTTTAGATTTCTAAAAGCATTGATAAAAAAAAAAGCATTGAAGTGTTTTGAGTAAGCGTAATGCTTAGCATAAAGGGAGCGACTGTCTCGTCTTGTCTTGTTACTCAGTATTAAACATCGATTTACACTATTTTTTTCACCAGATATTCGATCAAAATCTTGGTGTATATGTAACTTTTAAACTTTCACGATTAAAATTGCTTACAGTTTTGATTGATTTTCTGTTTAGGTGTAAAAACATTTTTTTTTTCCACGCGCTACCTCCCTCTCTTTCACCCTGCTTGCTTAATAGCACCATAGAGTTTTATTTTTATTTATTTTATTTTATTTATTTGGACAATAAACAGTAACATAGTATATATTAACTAATACTAAAGCACAGCACTACCAATTACTAAAAATAATCTTTGCTGGGGTAGTAGCCTGAAAACAAAATCAGAACCGGGACAAAATAATACATAATAAAAATAAATTTAAAAAAAACTTATTATGTCATACAGATCTACATATCTATTCTATGTGCCCCGGGGATGAGCAAACTAAACAAACGTTCGTCTTATGGCTTACTTACAAAAATAAACATTTAGATAAGCAATAAGAAACAATTTATTTTAAGAGTTATTTTTCTATGATAACTTCTTTTCTTGACTTAGCCCATAACTTTACTTACTTTGTTAGTACTTTGTTAGTAGGTACATTCATATTCATGCCGAAGGTTGCTTTAAAATCCAATGCAAAATTCAAACATCAAGCCTTCAGCATTACCTTTCAGTTGAAAATCAACACTTAATACCTAGCACGTAGTAGATACTTGAAAACTTCGGAATGAAGCGCGGTACGTATATAGAAGAAACTTTACGAACAAACATAACTTTCATGCCCCCAGGTAGAATTAATATTTCGCTGTGAGCCACGTTCACAATATGATACTTGAAACACAGCTTTATACAGCTAGTTTTTTTTGTTTTGTTTATACTTACTTCCTCCGACAAATGCCGGAGATATTGTTAGACCAAACATTACATTATAATGATTGTACCCTTTTTTTTTACATAAATAATTATCTTATATATAAATTGATTAATTATCTTATATGAATATATGAAAATACAAATGCAAATGCAGCAAATGCAAATTAATATCTCGAATGGAGACCACGTACCGGCAAGCGCAGCGTAGGACGTCCACCCACAAGGTGGACGGACGACCTGATAAAGACCGCAGGAACGCGCTGGATGCGAGTCGCTTCCATCCGCTCTTCATGGAAATCTAAGGGGGAGGCCTATGTCCAGCAGTGCACGTCCTGTGGCTGAGATCATGATAACAGCAATAAATCCTAACTAATATTATAATTCAGAGGAATATAGCCGCAGTCGTATCAGGACCAATAAAGCTTCGAGGTATAAAAATGAAGTTCGTCTCGAGAAAAAAAAACTTCACTTGCGCGATTCAAAACTCCCTACATTACAACTATCAGTCCATACAGAACGTCAAAAAATGCACAAAATTGGATCAACACCATCTAGCGAACTATAGGAAGTAACCTTGTCTCTCTGTCTGGATGTTTGTCGCCTTATACAGCTAAACTGAACGGATCTTTGAAATAAATTGATAACGAGTTAAGATGGACATAGGATACTTTTTTATGAAACGAAGTCGCCGGAAACAACTAGTAGGTTTATAAATGAAGTAGACTGGCTATTAATTTTATTCTTAATATTTTATGCAGTTGCAGTTGCAAAAACGAATTGAACAATTAATTTTGATCTGTACCCCAATAGGAGCACGGAGTAAAGTTTCCTTTCTTGATATACGTCGAAATGTGCGTCTGTATTTATTCGGGCCCGTTTGTTAGCACGAAACACTGACTTTACAGAATAAATAAAATAAAATGTTCGTCCTTTTCAGACACTTATCAGCCTAAGGCACTTGTTTACTTTATTTCGAGGGCGAAGGTGTATTTGTCAGAATTTGAATGATGCTTTATTACTTTTGGGTTCCACCTTTCCTTTTTGAGTGGAGTCTTTTAGCTTACTTGAGATTCTTTTTACCCGGCTGCCCAAGAAGGAGGGTAATGATTTTGGGGTGTATCACATACTTGCATGTAAGTTAAAATTAATAAATGAATATTTATAAACGTTTTTATACAGTGTCATCTAGCCCCAAACTAAGCAAGGCTTGCACTATGGGAACCAGATAACTAATAGAATACATAAATCCTTTTTTTTTAATACATACATAGAACACATAGAAATACCTAGACAAAGAACAAACATCCATGTCCATCACACAAATATTAGTACTTGGTGTATAAGCTTGGTTATCGAATGAATCAGGACATCAGTTTCTATTGCATATCCTATAATATATAATTCAAAGCAATATAGGTGCAGTCGTATCAGGACCAATAAAGCTTCGAGGTATAAAAATGAATACGTTCGTCTCGAGGAAAAAACTTCGCTTGCGCGATTCAGTACTCTCTACTTTACATCTGTCAGTCCATACAAAACGTTAAAAAAACACAAAAATGGATCAACGCCATCTACGAAGTATAGGAAGTAGGTTTGTTTCTTTGTCTGGATGTTTGTCGCGTAATCACGACTAAACCGCCTAATAGATTTTTATAAAATTTGATTATGAGTCACCGTATATCACAAAGATGGACATGAATGAATGAAGTCCACATGAACGAAGCCGCGGTTAACAACTAGTAAGTAATAAATGATAAATTTACTAATTGAATGTCGTTTTCGCCTTTAATTATTCCAGAAAAAAACACACTTACTACATTGATATTTCCACATATAACAGAATATTGCTATCATTAACCCCATGGCTCCAATTTCCACGGGAGTTTTCCCCGACCCCATTTGTATTTTCCTCTAAAAACTATCGAATATCCAGAAAAGGCCGGGCTAATTAATCTACCATTTAACTCGAGTTAACCGATTTTATCCGCCTCGATCCGGTGTTTACGTAACCAGTAATTACGGTTCAATTTACATTGGAAAAGATTTATAGAGTACGCCAGAATATAGACATGGTTGTCAGAAACGTACATTTTTATTCCATAGGCTCTATTTTTGAATGTGTCTTACTTTGTTTGACTTAAAATATGACTTGTTTTAATTGTGAAATATTTTACTTAATTTCATATATTACAAAACTGACATTGGCTAAAAATGCTTTATGTGGAGCCAAAGTATAAGAGAAAAAATAGAATTGAAAACAGACCTGAATGGCGTAAAATACACAAAAAACAAAATAGACGTAGGTACGAATAAAATACAAAACAACCAACGCGACAGGGCTCAGAAGTGACAAGCCGCAGCGTACAGTCGAGCACGAAATCGCTTTACTCCGGCACTCGTAAACATGCCTTTGACGTATTGGACTATTGACGACGCGTCGATAGGTTTTTGGGCGGTACAGTTGTTTGCTAAAGTGTTCAAAAGTGGACGTGGTAAATTGATTTGGGAATCGATGTTTATATGCTCAGATCAGGTTTCGTTTTCATCTCTATCATTATTTAATGTCAGTTAAATAATAAGTGCAGAACTCAAAAATTTTACTAGAAGTACAACTTTTAAAGTTCCGCGATTTGAACACATGATTTAATGGCTGTTTACAGGACTTAAATATGTGGTGCCACTACCATCAGTGTGGTTAAGCCCTGTAAACAAGCATTACTAAAATTATAAATGATAATAATTAAAAACAGCAAAGGCGTGACGACATCCAAAAAATTCGATATCACAACAATCACGATATTGGCACAAAACTGGGAAGATTAACGAAACAGGGAGGAGGCTAATGCTCTGCAGTGGGCTGAATAATCTGCCGACGATGATGATGGGGAACATATACAACATACAGGTATCTTGGACTTTCTTTTGGAAAACTTGCAGTACCAATAACGGATTTTATAAAAGAAATCCAAAAACCACAAAAAAGTTACCACAAAAACTTATTACATTTATACCTTTTTCATGCAACTATATACCCTTTAAAATACTAGTAAAAACAATGTAACCGTAAAACGTATCTTTAAGAAACTGAACCCGTAGTGGGGTGCGTCAAATCGTTTAGTTCGTTTCATTCATCAGAAAAACTCTCAGCCGTCTTGTGCGAGGATATTGATGGAAGCTGTTGTTTACCTCGCGAAGACGAATACGTTGCATTAGACTAGGATACAGAATGATTAAAAATTTCCACGTAACTCCCTGCTGATTAAGTACTCTCCTTTCATATCATCCAACTGTATCCTGCCCGAATCCAACTCGGATTCGGCGTTCAAGAAGTTGCGTGATATCTTCTCGTCCAAAATTCCGCAGTGTCTGAAAACATCAACCAATCAAACTTCTCTTCAACCGATGTGTGTTGCCCGTGATGACATATAGAACTGAAACATGGTCCTTAGCGGCTGGCTTTTTGGAGAAACTCAGTCGCAGAGCGGGTAATAGAGAGATCTATGCTCTCCCAGGGTTTGCAAGCTGAAGTGGCAATGGGCAGGCCACTTCGCTCAAAGAAACGATAACCGATGGTTTAGAAAGGTTCTTGAGTATCAACCACGAGCTGAAAGACGCAGCGTAGGTTGGCGTAGGCCTTGCACTAGGTGGACTGACGACATTTTGAAGGTTGCGAGTAACCGGTGGAAGCAAATTGCAAACTGTCGTTTAGTTGGCAGTCTAAGGCTGATGATGATGATGATGAATGGGTGTATGTGCATGGGGTGTATTGTGCATTTCCCCACCACCATCTAACCGAGCCAACCCAGCTTCTTGAAATACGGGAGCGAGGCTCTGGGCCGCTGGCATAGATGCTCCTAGTGGTTTAGATCGTAGTGTCGATGAAGATAAGAACTAGTCAAGCTGTTGGAGTGACATGGATAATGTTGAAGCTGTATCATGCAGCCCTGTGGCGTTTCCAGCTTCTTCTGCATATGCTCCACTGTTTACTCCTCCTGCATGCAACCACAGCACAACGCACTATCCGTAGCTCCCAATTTACAAGTGACTCATTTCGCTGAAGTGACTATTCAAATTGCAATAATGACCCCAACCCTACTATGAACGTTCCTGACTCTGATTGTGATCGCCTGTCATCACGTTTGTAGAAACTTTCTCGCACCGTGCGCGCTCCGCCTCGCGCACGAACTCCATCACAATCAGGAATATCCATAATAAGGGGCTGATTTGTTTTTTTGTTCTATGAAAAATTATTTTGATAGCGGCCCGCTGATAAACCGCTGATGCGGCTCGGTCTCTTGCTTCGCATGCTTAGGGTTCGGGACCGAGGCTCGGCTCTCAGTCTCGCAAATAAAAAATAAAAGTGACGAGAATAAAAGTGAAAATATGACATCTAAAGAGATTTTCTTAGTGATCACTTACGTTATACAGGGTTAAAAGCCGTAAAGGGCTCATAGTACTCGTCACTAAGAACAACTTTTACTATTGCACCAAACCTGAAATCACGAAAAAAAAAACTATATATTGTTTTTTTTTTGAAATTCGGTTAGAGGATAGTAAAAAATGGAAATTACTCCACCGACGAGAGCTTCAAATACGAAACAGAAACATTCTTGAGAACCTCCTCCTTTTTTTGGAAGTCGGTTAATTATTTTTTATTTATTGTCAGGTACGTAATTTTTTTTGCCACAAAATGATTCAATTAAAGAGCCCTTATTAAGCCATTGTCGTCACCAACCTCCAACAATCTTAAGCAGCTAAGCTCCATCATCAATCATCCTTTGAATATTTTCATAATTTTTTATTCTTTCGTTTTATCAGCACCCTGTAAGTTAGAATTATAATAAATGGCCTATCGGCAGTGATGTATGCGCGGATTATGTGGCATCAATCAAGCGATGCTATCGGAACTATGCTTGTGCCCATAGATTAGAAATTGTGTACAGATCAATCAAAAACTGTGTACAAACTTGTGTACTAAATGTAGCCGTAAATTGTAGTTTTTTTTATTCTTAATATTATCTTGTCTCACATATTGTGTTATATAAAAGTAAAGTAAAGTTATATTGTATTGTATTGTATCAAGCCAGTGTCAAGTTTCGGAATATTTCAAGTTGCAGTAAAATATTTCACAAGTAAATTAATTCTCATCGTTAAGTCAAGCAAAGTAAGTCACGGTCAAGTCCAAGTCACCAGTAAAGTGGTGGAGATTGTATGTTGGTTTCTATGGAGTTTTGAAAACACGAAAAGTCACGTTTGGCGACAGTAAACTTTTCACCAACACTCCTGCACGTACACAAACTCACACACTTTTTTACACATTAACACTTGAAATAACACAAGTTATCACACTAATATTATAAATGCGAAAGTTTGTTGTGTAAGTGTGTAAGTAGGTAATTATGTAAGTGTTTTTGTTCCCGTTCAACACTGTAACGGCTTAACGGATTTCAATGAAATTTGGTATAGAGGTAGTTTACACCCTGGATTAACAAATAGGCTTATCTCGGAAAAATATTCGAGTTTTGTAAAATAGCGGATGAAACCGCGGGGTGTAGCCAGTGGAAAATAATACAATTACGCGTCACGACTTTTTGACGTTCCCGCCAAAACTCTTCTAATGAGGTTCCTTACGCGTATGTCACTCTGAGCACAGAATTTAGATGCATAAAAGACTCACTTCGGGATAGCATTAAATAAATAGAAATTCTCGCTACGTTGGAATAAAGTTAATGTTAGAACGCAACTCACGATACTAGACTAAAAGCAAGTACGCAAAAAGGCGAGATTTATTTAATGTCCTCTCATTAATCATCACATCATCATTTCTTGTAGTTGTAGGACTCGTCTGCAAGAGTCCGTCTGGGGAAGTAGCACACCTTTGCCAGCTATTCAACCGCCAAGCAGTAGTGTGCAAGCATTATTGTGTTCAGGATCGATGGGCAGGGATGACGAGTGCAGTGCGGTCCGCGCAGAGTTTGGAACTGTCGAAGTTCGAAATTTTGGGTGGCTTTGAAACGGTTTGGGGCAAGTGTAACGATTAACATCAGATGAGACTTGATCGTCTCATAAGTAAGAAACATAAAAAAAAAATGCTACCGAGATAGCTGAATTAGGGATCGAGTCCTTAATCAAAAATTACTCTGTTTATTTTACAAAAACCAGGGACACTATTCAATGTCGCCCATCGGCAAGTGACCGCCCAAAAAGGGCTTATAGTACTCATCATTTTTTTTTATTTTTTTTTAATGTTTGTACGTGCATAGTGCCATCACCCAGATATTTGTACGCCTAACCGGCACAGCATGATGTGGCACTTATAATATTAATTTAACATCTTTTATGCATGTGTTGTATAATATTTCCCATGTTGTATGCAAATAAATAATCTTATCTTATCATCATGAACAACTTTCACTATGGGACCAACCCTGAAATCGAGAAAAAAAAAATCTGCTGTTCCATACGAAAATGTCAATGGCACTCGACAAAATGTACGGAGCAGCGGATTTTTTTTTCTCGATTTCAGTGTTGGTCCCACAGTAAAAGTTGTTCATAATGATGAGGTAATAAAAGCCTTTTTCGGGCGGTCACTTACCGATGGGCCACCCTGTATAAAAGACTGTACGAAGTTTAAATTTCCGCGTCGCGTCGCGTTTGAGTTAAATTGAATTTCGCAGCTCAAGTTTAGCAGCTTACAAGACGATAATACGAGATTAGCGATATATTGCTGTGTACTAAGTTGAATTAAATTTTATTGACAGTAGGAAATTAGTTATACGAGAGTATTAGGGTTTTACTATGAAAACTGTCGTGGTTTTGATGCATTTTGTTTTAATAAAACGGGAATACTCACGTTAAAGGTCACCGAATGTGCTCGAAACTATAGTCGGAATAACCGACTCAATTTATCGTAAGTATTCCCGTTTTATTAAAACAAAAAGTATTATTGTTATTCCGCATCTCGCTGCTGGGATATCAACCTACCCTCAAAGGGTGATTAGGCCATATTTAGTGCAGGTTATTGTTATTAAAATTAGATAAAATCGCCATATCTTCAAAATTTTGTAGTACGAGAGAGATATACGACATAATTCTCGACAGCTTAAATATTAAATATGTAATATATATATACCTTTACTATATCTAGTCCCATATACAGTATGCTTAGACTGCAAATATTGCGTTAGGCAATATGAATTCACAAATCGAAGCTTTTCGACATAAAAATCTAACATTAAATTCGTATTTGTCATAAGCGAGGTCTGCACCACATTCGTCTTGCGAAGGAAGCCGTCCGACGCGACATCCCGTTAAATAATGCATGGCCTACATGGGGGAATTACAAGAATTTGTGCCGTTCTGTCTCACTTTTGTCATCGTCATCATCAACAGCCAGAAGACGTCCATTGCTGCTCCATCATAGGCTGCATCTTCGCTTAACATCAGACGTGATGGCAGTCAAACGCAAACCTATAAATTAAAAATTAAATTTAAAAAAACAAAGGCCACTTAGAGGCCACACTGAACGCCGATTTGCCATGTGTATTCACCCGTTGCCGGTTGCCGGTGACTATCATAATGTCGTCAGTCTATCTAGTTGGAGGCTTTCCTACGCTGCGTCTTCCGGTTTGTTGTCGTCGGTGATTACCTTTCTTCCCCATTGATTATAGGTTCTTCAAGCTATGTCGGTGGCTGGGGTTCTACGGCAAATATTCTCGCTTCTAGTCAATTTACACAGGTGGTGCCGCCGGTCAGTTGACTTAGAACTACATTGACGGTATGAATTGGCTGTAAAAATATTGTGTAACTGTGTGTGTATCTTAGAAACGTGATGTTGTTTCACACAAACCTTGTTTGCGTTAGTGTCAGAAAACAAGATGGCGGACATTAAGGTATACCAAAGTTTTCAAGACCCTCATTATAAGATATAAAATACAAAAGAAATATTAAATAGAATCACGTATTACCAAAAAAATACGTACCGTTTGGATTTAGGCGTTTGCGTTTTAATAGCAGGTATCATGAATTATCAACGTTTAGGTTTTTTTCCAAATAGAAAATGTTAATACTCCACCCGCATACCAAAATGTTTTGGCTTGCATTCAGTGCATTTCGCATGCAAATTTTATTGCTCAAGACGAAAATATATAGCTTGACGGCGGATTTAATAAGCTTGCACGTGATGGAGTGGACTGTTAATGCCTTAAGAGATAGTCAAAAATTGCATAGAAGTTAATTTTTTATTCTATTTTCAATTTTACTACTTGGATGAATAAAACAATTCTAGTTTTAGTGAAAATAAATGTGATAATTACTGCGACCGGGGGCTCGATTTTTGAATGACTCGTATGGTATTTCGCACGAAATCATTCGTAACGACTGACTTACGAATGAAATTCCAAACAAAAGTCGCATTTAAAAAAAACTATAACACTCACTAAGCAACAAGTGGTTTTGAACCATTCGAAATTGCTTTCTTTCAATAGAAAATCTTTCATTTCGCACGATATTTTCGTGCGAAATCATACGAGCTATTCAGAAACAAAAATCAATGTACCTACAATGTAATACATACTAGAATTAGTTAATATTTATTAACTTAAATATAAACAACAAATACGTATACAGAATTTTACTAAAAAAAACTAATGTGCGTACCCCAGTACATCTACATTAAATTTTAAATCAACTAATCCATGCCAAAGACATCAAAAATTCCAAAGATGCGACTACATCTAAAAAAGCCGATAATCTTTGCCTGGCTGAGTTATGACCCTATCTTTGCAGGCTTGTAGATTGTTTTACCTTACTTTGATATATGGTCCTTGTACAGGACAGGATTCTTCTGATTTATACCCCCTGGGGTAGGCTCGGGCCTTCGGAGGGGCCAAATCTGTGACTTTTGTCCCCAACGTACTGTTTAGGATGTAGGTACTTAAATGCCTTTATGCTCCATGTCTGGTGTTAGTAGGCATCTCGTGGATATATGGTGGTAGAGAAATTTCTAGTGCTCGCCTAACACGGATTATCTGAATCCTAAATAATATTTTTAATTCGAATGTAACTCTGTTTCTGTCTCTCTGTCTGGGTATTTGTCGCGTTTTCAACCTAAACGGCTGAACGAATCGGCCTAAATGTTTGCATTTGCATTAATGTTTGGATGTGTCACCTGTTTACCACTTCTAAGACAAAAACCTCACTCCATGATGTTTTCCAACAGCTTCGAGCAACCGGTCTCATTTACAAGCGACCACGCAGTTACATATATTCTAATGACTGTTTCTAATGTTTATGTATAACTTGACTTTATATGAACTTTCACTTGAATGTAATCTACCATAAATCTTACTTGTTCCTTTAATTAATTAATGTAATTGGTGTTTTGTACCGTTTTAATTAATATATATAAATAAATAAATAACAAGTTGGCAATGCCCAAACGTCTGGCAACCAGAGAAAAGGTCGTCTTGAGCAACTTTTTTACTACAACAGTTTTGCTGTTTCGTTACCATGGAATATTTTTATGTAAACCTTATCTTTACACCCACTTTTCACACAATTCATCACACCGAAAAGCCCTTTTCGCGAATGACTCGAACCTTCCAACAATAACCTAGTAAAAAAACCCTACAGGTGCAAATGTCAATCACCATGAAATAGCGCCGAAAATGCTTTGTGCCATACAAAAACCTTTTGAGAGAAGCCAATCCGTCAGCGTTCAAAGCTTCAAAAGACTTTGTTGTGGGTCCAATGAATTGGCGCATAAAATTCGTATAATAAGGCCAAAGTAGTTTGGCAGTTTGATTAATGAAATTTTTGATTGGGTGGACGATTATGTTTTCGTTGTTATAAATACCTCTTTGCAGTACCTCTTGTAGTAACACTCCTGTGCCAGCTATTCAACTGACAAGTAGTATTGTGCAAACATTACTGTGTTTCGGATTGAATGGCAATGTTTCCAGCGTAATTAGGCAACTTCTAGAGATCAGGGAGCGAGAACTTGACGTCTTGAGCACCAGCTCACTAAGTGTTTACTGGCGTGTTAGATGTTTGATGAGAGAAAGTGCAAAGAGAGTAGACGCTTAGAGATAAATTGAACCTCCTGGCCAGAGCTATCAGTTTCATGCATTTTTAACATGGTAAAATTAAAAAAATGTTGAAAAGGTGCGAACGACACAAGAGCACGGAGCGAGCTCTTGTAAGTCAAGTTTTTACGCTATATTTGCCGAACATAGCACTAAAGCGATACTTTTTTTTCAAATATTTTGGCACCAAAATATCGCAATGTTACATCATATTAAAAGTTATTCGAAAAAACGCAAAAAAACCTTACCCGGGATAAGGATGTACCGCGTCAATCATTTCCGCTTTACGCTTTGTGACGTCACTTCCGGAGTCCAATAGAGCGTAAATTTTTATTGCTTTATAAACTGACTACAAAACAGTAATATTTTACTGGTTATTGTGATTGCCCAGTTTTTAGGGCTTAGACATAACAAATTAATATTGAAATTGACACAAAAAATATCTAACTAGGGCAAAAATAATAACGCAATCGCAATTTTAAGCAATTAACCATTTGTTAATTAGTCAGTACATGAACCATACAGCAATGGCTCATGTACTGCCAGTCAAACCTATTTGCAAATATGTTTAAGATGTCTAATATATATATATAATAATAAACATTATGTGTATAATGTTGGGGCTGCCCGGACCCTGCGCGCCAAAGATATACATGCAATTTTTGTAGTGGTAGGGCTCTCTTGCAGAGTCCGCCTGGGGAAGTACTACACCTTAGCCAGTTTGCTCGTATCGTCACGGAGAAATATAAAAAATAAATAAATATGAAACTTACTTTGCGTACTAAGCATAAAAAATTAAGAAATGAATGTCTCAGGATTTTTCTAAAATCAATCCCTGAAGAAGTGAAATGGGGTGTTTCATTTACTTTAGTTTACGCGAGCGAAGCCAAGCTAATAAAAAAAATATCACGGCGATATCCTCAAAATCTCTAAAACTAATGTCTATAAAACTCAGGTTTCATTTATATTTGACTACAACCCCAGTCTTCAGTCCTCATTAGATAGCTAACTGCCCATAATTACTTCTACGCAGCTTCTCATTTAAGCCAGACAGTTATGGCTTGAATTTCCCACATATTGTTGCTAAAAAGTTTCCTCGCAGGTTTCTCTGTAGTATTTTGGCATTCCTTTGTAACATTTCCTTACACCGAAAGCCTATTACGGGAGCCGTTTGTTTAACCTCTGACATTGAAGACATATAGGTATTTTTACCAGACTACGAAAAAGGATGGTTATGATTTTGACTGCTATGTCTGTATGTGGGTATTTATGTATGTCCATCTGTTCCGTCATAACTTCTAAACTACTTATCATAATTTGACAAATGATGAATCGTTGGAAGCGTCTTGGTCCGCTGGTTATAGGCTATGTGACGTCACATTAAATTGAATATGGTGCCCTCTAGACGACATAAGGTTACGACCAAAAAAAAATAATTAATGCCGAGTTGGGTATCAAATGAAAATTAGCACATTTCAAAAATATATTTTACTAGCTGTTACACGTGACTTCGTTCGTCTGTTTCAGATCATCTCGTTCGTCTCATATCTACACAAAAAACCAGCTCGATCCGTTCAGTCGTTTAGCCGTGATAACGCGACAAACACCCAGACAGAGAGACAGAGTCACTTTCGAATTTATCATATTAGTTATTATATATTACTAGTAGTTCGCCCCGAACTGAGACCTCGCGATTTTCGGTTTGACAAGCTTTTTATTATCGAGTTGATATTTAACAGGTAGGTAACGTGGTAATTATGAGAACACTGAGCTGAGTTGTCATTTAATAGGTAGGTAACGTGGTCGCGTGTAACAGCTAGCATTATTGAAAATAAAATCTGAATCTGAATTACTTCGCTATGAGGTTTAACTGAATGGACAATCTTGATACGTAAAATAAAGTTTATTTTATCGATTCCTACCGGCGATTAATATTTACCGCTGCGCAATGTGTGCGATAAGTCAGGCGTGGTTCACCTTTGCACTTTTTAGGTTAGACGTTACAGAGGAGCCTTTTACGGAATGTTTTGTTTATTGAAGTTTACGCTCCATCCTTTTTGGATACATTAGCTTACTCGTAGGAAAGAAACTTTACTTTATCTATGTTCATTTATTCATAGCATAGTTGTGTCATGGTTTTAATGTGAAAAGTTGACGCATCATTGTAGCATAGCTACAGCATGTTCATAGCAAAGTAGTATTACATAGTTGAACACATCATCGTAACGTCGTAGAATTATTGTAGCGTATCTACAGCATGTTCATAGCAAAGTATTAGCACATAGTTGAACACATCACCGTAGCATCGTAGCATATCTACAGCTTGTTCATAGCAAAGTAGTATTACATAGTTGAACATATCATCGTAACGTCGTAGAATTATTGTAGCGTATCTACAGCATGTTCATAGCAAAGTAGTATTACATAGTTGAACACATCACCGTAGCATCGTAGCATATCTACAGCATGTTCATAGCAAAGTAGTATTACATAGTTGAACACATCACCGTAGCGTCGTAGCATTATCGTAGCATATCTACAGCATGTTCATAGCAAAGTACTAGCACATAGTTGAACACATCACCGTAGCATCGTAGCATATCTACAGCTTGTTCATAGCAAAGTAGTATTACATAGTTGAACACATCACCGTAGCGTCGTAGAATTATTGTAGCGTATCTACAGCATGTTCATAGCAAAGTACTAGCACATAGTTGAACACATCACCGTAGCATCGTAGCATATCTACAGCTTGTTCATAGCAAAGTAGTATTACATAGTTGAACACATCACCGTAGCGTCGTAGAATTATTGTAGCGTATCTACAGCATGTTCATAGCAAAGTACTAGCACATAGTTGAACACATCACCGTAGCATCGTAGCATATCTACAGCTTGTTCATAGCAAAGTTGTATTACATAGTTGAACACATCATCGTAACGTCGTAGAATTATTGTAGCGTATCTACAGCATGTTCATAGCAAAGTAGTATTACATAGTTGAACACATCACCGTAGCGTCGTAGAATTATTGTAGCGTATCTACAGCATGTTCATAGCAAAGTACTAGCACATAGTTGAACACATCACCGTAGCATCGTAGCATATCTACAGCTTGTTCATAGCAAAGTAGTATTACATAGTTGAACACATCATCGTAACGTCGTAGAATTATTGTAGCGTATCTACAGCGTGTTCATAGCAAAGTACTAGCACATAGTTGAACACATCACCGTATCATCGTAGCATATCTACAGCTTGTTCATAGCAAAGTAGTATTACATAGTTGAACACATCATCGTAACGTCGTAGAATTATTGTAGCATATCTACAGCATGTTCATAGCAAAGTAGTATTACATAGTTGAACACATCACCGTAGCGTCGTAGCATTATCGTAGCATATCTACAGCATGTTCATAGCAAAGTACTAGCACATAGTTGAACACATCACCGTAGCATCGTAGCATATCTACAGCATGTTCATAGCAAAGTAGTATTACATAGTTGAACACATCACCGTAGCGTCGTAGCATTATCGTAGCATATCTACAGCATGTTCATAGCAAAGTACTAGAACATAGTTGAACACATCACCGTAGCATCGTAGCATATCTACAGCTTGTTCATAGCAAAGTAGTATTACATAGTTGAACACATCACCGTAGCATCGTAGCATAATCGTAGCATATCTACAGATTGTTCATAGCAAAGTAGTATTACATAAAAAAGGCAAGGCAAGACGAGGTCGCGCGCGTGTCTCGCTAAGCATTCCTTGATAAAGGTCACCGAATGTGATCGAAACTATAGTCGGAATAACCGACTCAATTTAACGTGAGTATTCCCGTTTTATTAAAACAAAATAGTATTACATAGTTGAACACATCACCGTAGCGTCGTAGCATTATCGTAGCATATCACTTTAATGTGTTCTTACAGCCTCACTTGAGAGCCAGTTCTCATCCGAGGCTAGGCGAACCGTTTTCGACCACATGGCATGAGTTTGTGGTCAAATATTATATTTATAAAAAAACTTTATGTTTTTTTTTTTTGTTTAAAGTACTAATAAACAGCTGCAGCTCTTGACACACGTTACAATCTTTCGTAAGCTTGTAAAGTTGACATTAAAGAAATTTCAGCATGTGAGCCTTTAAACATCCCACTTCTGAGATATCGTCCTACCCTTGAAGGGTAATTAGGCCATATCCACCACGCTAGCACAGTGCAGGTTGGCGGATTCATATACGCCATGAAATTTTTATCCGAAAATATATAGCTTTCCCCACGATGTTTTCTTTCATCAAAAAGCCAAAGAACTCATATACGGGCTCGCCCGGGTTCGAACGCACGACCCCACGAATGTGAGGCGAGCGTGCTCACGGCTATATTACGGCTACATTTACGAAACACGACTGTATTATAGACCACCACTAAATACACTAGCAAGCCAAAGTCTTAACGGCTAGAGTCCAAGATTTGTGCTTAATGCAATAAAACCCACCATTCAAATGCAAATGAGGGCTTGCAGCAAGTCCCTTTTGTCTGCGCTTGAAATGAATTATGGCCCTTGACTGGCCATAATTTTATGGACATTTTGTCCACAAATGTAGCAACAATAAAGCCAGTTTTGAAGTTGGCAAAGTATTTATGAAGGGCATTAGCAAACCAGTTGCTTCATTTGTTCTTTGATTATTGAATAATATTTTAAACCGACTTCCAAAAATAGAGTAATCAATTCAACTGTTTTTTTAATTCATTTTTGTGACCTCAGAACTCCGTCATTTATAAGCCAATTTGGAAAATGGTCTCTTTATTTCTTACAGATTGGTCCCATTTTTATCAAAATCCAGTTCCGATAAGGGATCCATGAAATGAGGGAACTCTTCAAATATTATAGGCAAACATAAAGCGTTTTTTTTTCTCCTTCTAGGAGTATTTTGGCGTCGCACGTCTTATGCATTTGCCAGTGTCAAGTATACATATATATTTTCAATTTTTGATAAGAATTATCAAACAAGTCATAGTCACAGTCTAAGTCAAGCAAAGTAAGTCACGGTCAAGTCCAAGTCATGCCCCAGTAAAGTGATGAAACCTTTACTAGAGCCTTCTATGGAGTTTTGGAAACAACATGAAAATTCACGTTTCACGACATCATACCATTCACCAACATTCGTGCATGTACACGAACACTTAACGGGTAGAAAGTCACCATGTTTACACATTGCACGGTGCACGGTGCACCATGCACGGTGAATTTAACTCAAGTTTTGGAAAATAATAAAATGACGCGACATGAATTCTTCACGTTCCCGCCAAAGAAAAGCGATGTTGGTATTTTGATCAGAAGTCAAGCATTTACATTCAGAAAGTTTCTCTGTGAATTGGAACTGATGGAGAAGGCCACCGGAACTCTTCAATGATAGTTTTTAACGGTCAGTGCCAAGAACATCTCGATAGCTCAGAGTATTTTGGTGGAGTTGTTTTTTTTTTTAATTACAATTATTTTATAGAGGCGTTATACATCCTTAATATTGATCGCTTACAAAACTAGCCCTAATCTCTACTAAGTAGAGAAGTCAGCGCTTAATTGAACGTACTATTTGCAGTGAAACCATATTACCATCTATTAGAGAAAGGTTTTTTTTAAATCCTACTACTAATTCTGGAATTTATCCCCTACAAACAAATAATCAGCATTACAAAGTATACCTCATTATACCTCATTATTGGCCAAGCGAAGCGAAGCTCTCAGAGTTTACTGGGACAAATCGGTATTTGTATGTATGTTTGTATGTTTGTGTGTACATTTGTCCGATGATAACTTGCGATCCGTTGATCCGATCTTCATGAAATTTTGTAAGCAAGTAGTTCATTTCAATACAATTTTTAAGTTCGAATATGAGCTGAATCGGTCCAGGGGTTGTGAAGATATAGGGGTCGCGAGGTCTCAATTCGGCGCAAACTACTAGTAATATTACTGAAAAAGTACCTCCAGATAGATATCACATACTTCATCATAATAGCACACGTCATTCCAACCGCTTCCATTATATCGTCTCGATAGTAAGGTTGCCTGGAAGAGGTCGCTTTTAGCGAGGATATCGCCAGTTGGTATACTAAATTACTTAAGAAGTTTTTGTCTTGTGTAATATTTCGTACGATAAAGAGTTTTCTATAATATAATATATGCACGATTTTAGTCCATCTTTAGTTCTATACTTTTTTTATGATATTGGTGGATGAGACGAGCAAAGTCACCCACCTGATGTTAAGCGTCAGGTTTGCCCAAAACAGTTCAATGCCATCCAGAAGTTTGAACTCCAACAGTTTAAACCATGCGCTGCACTGCACGGCGCTCATCATCCTGAGATGTTAGATGCTAAATCTCTTTAACCCAGTAATTACGCTAGCAATGTGCCCTTCAATCTGGGACACAGTAATTTTTGCACACTACTGCTTGGCGGTTGAATAACTGGCAAATGTGTGGTAACTCCTCAGGCGGACTCTACAAGAGTCCTACTACAATTATATTGGCAGAGCTGATCAGCGCATTGACCCGAAAAACAGTTTTAGGTAATAGATATTAGATAATAGATTGCAGTTCTAAAAGTAAAAGTAAAAAATATAACCTAATCTTGTATAAGCCGGGCCCTGCACTGCACCTCTCTATTACTACTGCAAATTTAAAATGTATCCCCACATGCAATGAATACTTCATCCACCCGCAAGTAAATTTTATTTACTCCATAATCTCAGTATGGATTTCAGACGTCACGCTTATTCCAACCCCTGAATACTGACACGTTTGTTAACTTTGACCACAGATTAATTCTATTACTGCCTTTGTCTGGCACTAAGCAAATGACAAAGACAGCAATAGATTTCATCTGTCGTCAAACTTAACAAACGTTTCAGTATTCGTGGGCAAGTATCGTAAAGAGCTAATACATATTTTTACAATAAAATTGTAACAGTCTGTGCAATCCACAGATATAATAAGCCAAAAGCTCATTTTACTCAATATCTATATACATCCCCTTATATGTATGTATTTGTATGTTTCCTATATACTCAAAAACGGCTGGACCGATTTTAATTAATAATTCAGGGAATGTTCAGGTTTGCCCAGCGGGGGTATCCGTGCGAAGCCGGGGCAGGTCACTACTTAATAACAAAGTTGCTTCCAGAGCTGTTAAGACTGTAAAAAGAATCTATGAAATCAACGGTAACAAAATACAGGCTTAGCCTAGTTCGGGGACCATCTGTAAATCATTATGTACATCTAAACTCAACACATAACACTAAAGTATCTATTTAATTGGAAATAAAACCATTGTTATTACTATACTGGATAATTTATAAAAAAAATTGAATTTCGTTTTTTTTTAATACAAACGTAAGAACATAAATACAATAAAAAGAACCTGCCCCCTTATCATGGGTGTTCCTGATCGTGATAACGATAGTGCACAAGCGGGACCGCGCATAGTGCGAGTATGTCGTTAGGAGCGGGATGGCATGCTATCATCATCAGAATCACGAACGTTCATAATAAGGGCACTGAACCTAGAGTGCCGAGCACAATGATCTGGTGTCAAAATGATCTATGTAAACTAATTCTACCATAGGACAAATCCTAAAAAAAAACTGCTTTTTAAATATTTCAGCTTCATTTAGCAGCAGTGGACGTCTAAAAGCTAATAGGAAAAACAAGGACAGTAGCATCTTCTAAAAAAAGTGTTTAGCGCGTCCATTTTTTAATGCGGCCAACACTGGAGTACCCTTACTGCTAATATAAACAGGGGCACCTTTTTTGTCGCAAACTGATTTAGTGAGTGCAATATATTTTGCATATTTTTCCGAGGCGACATCCCGGAGCGCATTTAACTCTGCCCTGCTAACTTTATTTTTGGGTTAACGTTCTTTTTAAAAGGTTTTTTACAAAAATCCGGTCACATTAAAACGAATTGAGGTTTATTGGGCTAAGTTTTAACAGGCTTCATTGAGATGATGGCTTTGAACTGTTGCTTTATTCTTTTGTTTAATGTCCGTTTGTTATCGAATGATCGCTGGCCGCTGCTGGTAATTATCAAGAGATGATTTAAAGTTATTTTCTAATATTAAGTTGAATGAATACAATGTATGAAGCGAGTTAAGTCTAGGAAGCATCAACAATATTTTGTTTGATCGTATATGGAATTTTAAATGTCCTATGGTACATTTCCTCCCATTGAACCCTTTGAGGGTAAATTTTACAATTTCATTTTAAATACATGTTTACGTAATTTCTGTGTGTTATATCGTGCAGTCGGTTTCTTTTTTTTTTTTTTTTTTTTTTTTTTTTTTTTTTTTTGTGGTTACCTCATCGTTAGAGTATTACCTAATCACTTTTTTCTTTCGCTTCTGTGTCAATTTTTCGCTGCAAAATCGATAATAATAATTCAAATAAAATAATTAATAACATTTCAAATAATTTATGATTTAACACATGAGCTTTTTTTATCCTGGAAATTGAACTGGCAATTACAGTTCCTGTGGGAATGCAGGCGAAGTCTTCGCGCAGCTAGTTTTTGTGTGGAGAAAATCTGAAAAGCCGTACATATAGATGCCGTCTAAAATTAATCTCACAGCGTAAAGTCCGTGACATCTAGCCGCAACATCGTCACATTCTAAGCCAGCTTGTTAAAACTTGACAGAGACGCAAATCTTGGAGCAAACATCCTCACGTCTGGAACATTCTGGACACGTGCTCTGTCTAATGCAATCAGTACTAAACTCGCACGGTACATAAGACTAAGTATAACTTTACAGGATTAAGAGCGGACCCTTTGTCAGCCTGTACTGCCGGTTCAATAAGGTCCCCATTTGTTATGCAGAGCTCAAAGCGCGAAGTTCGAAGTTGGTAGCGCCATCGAAGAAATTCGATGGCGTATGTGAATCCGCTAATCCGTACTGTGTGTCATTTAATAAAGGGATGAAAAGTTCAAGTTCAAAAGTGGGAGTTGATGCAAATGCAGATGATAATATAGCCAAGCTAATAATATGGTGAATATAATAATAATATGGTAATATAATAATATGGTGGTTATTCCCGTTTTATGAAAACAAAATGTGTCAAAACCACATCAATTTACATAGTAAAATTACCCTCCTTCTTGGGCAGACGGGTATTTAACACAGTCGGCACAAAATAGTCCGTCGTCTGTGCATGCTCTAAAGCGCAAAACCAACATTGTTTGTTCTTTGTTCAAAGTATGATTGATCGGTCGGTGACACACGTGCATCCAGTTCAGCCAGCATGTCGCCGGGCTCGGGCTCGTAGCCGAGTGACCCCGGCGACATCTTCGATCTCGACCGCTATATGCGTGGCAACGTGCGCCGAAATCTTTTTTTTATCAAGCGATAGCGAGTTTTTTTTATCTTCACTACAAACATTACGTGGTTTTGACCCATTTCATTATAATAATGCGAAAAAACCACCATACACCACCAATACTACAAAATATTGTTCAACACAAATTTATCATAGACACATTTATCGTAGACCTACATTTAATTGTGCGAGTGCGCTAATAGACGACACACCACATTATCTGGACCAAAAGATGTGCCACGTAACAAAAATATCTTACAGCATATATTTATGTATCTTTGATGTGTGGTGCGCCTAAGACTTTAATTATTTAAAGTTTATTGGTAGTGGAAGTGTTTTTTAACATGCAAGGGTGTGAGAAAATCTTATAATGTGGTGAGACGTGTCATTTCTCGTTGTTTGCAAAACTCCGTCGAAAGTACTAATAAATCTTTCAAATTTGCTGGAACATGACTTTGGACTCTGCCTGAAATTGTTTACTTAGACTATAACATCCATATTCATCATTCAAGTTTGTCCTGGGCGAGAATCGAACCCACATCCTACATACAACTCAGAAGGCGGAAATCCGCTAACTGAGCCACAAGGCTAGTCAAACTGAGCCACAAGGCTAGTCAAAGAAATAAGCGTATTAAAAAATAAATAAGCGTAGCATTATTTTTACTAAGCTTTTCTACCTAAAAATTCAACATTTCTTGCCACTGCATCCTTCTGTCCAATTTGTCACTCTGCCAAAGGATAAAATCCAAGCAAAACCCGCAGTAACTTGACCTTTTTGTACAGTTAGAGAAAAAAAATATCAAAAAGGATTACATTAAAGGAAAAAATATAGGCAAATTAGAACAACTATTGAGCTTCATAAGTTTCTTTCCGAAGTTTAGAAAATGGATACATATCCACTTTCATAGCAATATTACAAAAAAAAATAAAAATGCCACCTATTGCAGTCAATTTTGTGTTATTTTGGGCATCAAAGTATCACAAACGCATCGTAAAAAGATTCCTCACTCTGATATCCTAACCAAAGGTATGTTTTAAAAAAAAAACTGCGTTTGACCACCAACTCGCCTTTTGGTAAGCGATGTTGGTTTGCTGGCTTGGGTTTGGTGGCGGTAGCTATTTTGTAAGATTTTATGTATGCTTTTTTTTGTGAAATCTTTTGTAATCCTTATTTTACTAAAAAGAAGAATAAATAATAAAAAATATTTCAGATATTGAATCTAAATATTTGTTTAATAAGGAAAATACGCGTCATAAGTACACTTAAAAGTTTATCTTCTAAAAATTCACTCTTAAAATGATAATACTAGTCGTTACCCGCGACTTCGTTTGCGTGGATATAAAAAAAAGTATCATAATTATGTCTGTCTTTGTGATATATTAACTCCTTCTCCAATTTGTATCAAGATTCGTTCAGCCGTTTAGCCGCGATAACGCGACAAACAGATACAAAGTTATTAGTATAGTTAGCTAGATGGCGTTGATCCGTTTTTGCGCATGTTTTGATGTTTCGTATGGATTGACAGTTGTAAGGAGTTCTGCAATCGAAGTTTTTCCTTGCGACCAACGTATTCATTTTCAAACCTCGAAGCTTTATTGGTCCTGATACGACTGCGCCTATATTCCTCTGAATTACAATATTAGTTAGGATAAAATTAGAACTTATTAAGCCAATATGATTCGATTTATTCGTTTGCCAAGTCCGTTCGAAAAGACATGATATAGGAAAAATTTCACTTTAAAATGTAATATTTCTATTAGTATTATTGTTTACCTTCGGTCTAATAATAATCACTGTATAAAACTTAATCACTCTTAACCACATACCATTGGAAGAGGCTGCCTTTTGCAACACAGTTTTTAACTAACGCAAAAGGCAGAGCTATCACTTATATTTAACCTTAGTTTTATGTTTTTGCAATAAATTATGTTTATGTTATGTTTATGTTTAAATTTATCGCTTCGATTTCAAAGTTATATGCGACTGTACCGGTCCCCGAGTTGGTAAAGTCAATAAGTCAATACTTAGCGCGGGAATCCGGTGCAAAAACTTTAAAACTTGTTAAATAAGATACATTGCTGTTTGCAAGTGTCCTTGATACTTGTAACTACAAGAATTATAATTAAAAGAAATACAAAAAATCTACTGCAAAATTTAAGCTTCGGGAACAAGAGGAATCCAATCCCTCAGTCCACTAAAATCCATTGATGGATCTTTTTGCACCTTCAATGTCCATTTTATTCATTTACTAGCTGCGCTCCGCGGTTTCACCCGCTATTCTATAGAAACCAAATGTTTTTTCGGGATAAAAGCCTATGTTTTAATCCACGGTATAAGCTATCTCAATACCAAATTTCATGCAAATCCTTTCAGCCGTAACAGAGTTAAACGGGTACAAACATACTTACCTACTTACACACAAACTTTTGCATTTATAATATTAGTGTGATACCCGTCCCGGCTTCGCAAGGTCGTAAATTAGAAAAAATATCAAACAGATGGTGCAAGCCACATCGGTCATTTTTCTGTTCTATTTTCACACTCAGATTCCATTTCTACGACAAATAAGGCGTTGTCGGTAGACGCCATTTTTCCGCGATGTCCATTCAGAAAGTTGGATAGATTGGAAAAGCTGAACGGTGTCATATCACTCAACACGATGATTCCGCTGTAGGCCGTTACTCGTCGTATATTCGATAAACGAGCGTCACTCAACGGCAAATATTCACTTTTATGTATTGTATCTTACCCCCGAATACTGAAACGTTTGTTAACTTTGACAACAGATTAATTCTAATACTGCCTTTGTCTGGCACTTAACAAATGACAAAGACAGCAAAAGACTTAATCTGTCGTCAAAGTTAACAAACGTTTCAGTATTCGGGGGTATTTCTTAAAGCTAGATTCGGATTATTTGATAGATATTTTGGGAGTTTTCAATAATGTCGATTCTGTTGTACTCTTTTCTAAATTAAATTTGACGGCTCTAAAATTGTTTCCATCTTTTTCTCACATATTGAAATGAAAAGAGACGCAGATAGTTTTAGTGCTTTCAGGTAATTTTAATGACTTGCAACAGAATTTACAACATTGTCATGTTAATTCATCTGTAATTTAAGCAGCTTGTCATACAGTTCTTGTATTATTTTCGTACCCTCTATTAATTTCACTGATTGTCACTCAAAAAAGAAGGCTTTACGTTTGACTGGCTAGGTCTTTGACCACAGCTCTCCCAATGAATGAAGATGTTTTCGAGCAAAGATGTTTTATACCTAGCTTTGAATTAGAACTTACTAGTAATTAATGTCGAAAATGTCAGTATAATAATAATAATAATAAAAGCCTTTATTCGCTGACCAAGTTACATATTTAAACTTAAATACTACTTTTTAAACTAATTTGATTAAATATTTAAAAAAAAAAAACACAAATTTTTCTTCAGCAACCAGTTTGTTGGCCAGGTTGTCCTTCGACATAGGCCTCCCCTAGTATCTTCCACTTCTCTCTATCACGTACTAGACTTCTCCATCCTTTTGGTAGGTCATCTTCCCATCTTTTAATTTGACGTCCTCTTTGCCTTTTTCCATATCTGGGGTACCATTCCATTAAATTTTTTGTCCATTTGTCTCTTGTAGTTCTCATAATATGTCCAGTCCAGTTCCATTTGAGTTTTTTAATTTTTTGTAGAACATCACTAACTTTTGTTTTTTTTCTTATTTTGGAAGTTTTCCATCTGTCACTTAGCTTTATGTTTAGCAAATGTCAGTAAGTGGTCAGCAAATAAATGTTCACCTCTCTCGCTTGACAGCAAATGAATTGTCACCTCTCTCGCTTGAAGCATGCTTTTGGTGCAACTTTTTCAAGCGAGTCTCTGCATCCGCCTTTAAGCAAGCCCCCTGCTGAGATATCAGCCTACCCTCGAAGGGTAATCCCCACGCTGGCCCAGTGCGTGTTGGCGGATTCACACACGCCATCGAACAAGAACATGGGGTTCTTCAAAAGGGCTGTTAATCGAGTCTTTAAAGGTCGGCAACGTATCTGTGATGCCCCTGGTGTTACAGGTATCCATAGGCGACGGTGATCGCTTACCATCAGGCGGCCCGTCTGCTTGTTTACCACCAAAGGCATAAAAAAAAAAAACTTCTCAGTTAATATACAGGTTTCCTCACAATGTTTTCCTTCACCGAAAAGCTAGTGGTATATAATTACGTAAGTTTCAAAGAACTCATGGATACGGACCCGGGTTAGAACCTACGACCCCAGGAATGTGAGGCAAGCGTGCTCCGAATGAGCTACCGTGACCTACAGTAGCTTTTTTGCTCAGTATCATCATCATCATCAGCAAGAAGACGTCCACTACTGAGCATACCCCTTACAGCGCCACATCGACCGACAACGTGCCACTTGCATCCACCGGTTGCCCGCGACTTTCACAATGTCGTCGGCCCACCTAGTGGAAGGCCTGTCTACGTTGCGTCTTATGGTTCGTGGTCGCCACTCAAGCAGCTTCCTTTCCGTACGGGTTATCGGTTCCTCGAGTGATGTGGCCTGCCCATTGCCACGTCAGCTTGCAAACTCTGAAAGCTATATCGGTGACTTTGGTTTTTCGACGAATCTCCTCATAACGGATTTTATCGCACAAAGAAACTCCGAGCATATCTCTCTCCATTGCCCGCTGAGCGACTCTTGAGTTTCTTCAAAAGGACAGTGGTCCAGGACCACGTTGTGTTTAGGTCGTTGAGTATATTATGTTTTTTTAATCTAAAATGTGGAATTTCCTCATGGAACCACGGCAATGCTCCTTAGCCACCTTTTTTATTATTTTTTCCATCGAAATTTGCTACTAGGCCACTTTGACAAGGCCCCTTAACGGCAAGATACAAGTGGCCTAGTAGGCCACTTTTATCTCGCTATTAAGGGGAAGTTCTGTGTATCACGCTAAAACAAAGTTTTTTTTTTGTGTCTTTAAATTATACAATCCTTCGCTTGTTATTGTAACCATTGTATTAATTGCGAGGTCAATAGGCTTGTCAGTTGTTGGACGCATCAAACTTCACACTGTCATTCCAACTATTATGGAGTGGCAAACAATTCTAACAGCCAACAAACTTACTTAATTATTACCGACAAAGGGTCACACTTTGGCGTAGGTAAACTAAAATATTTAGGCAAATCGGTCGTCATTACAGTTTCATTACTCAAAGTCCCTCTGGAGCCGAACTTAATTCATTTTAAATCGAGGGTTACAGAAAATTTAATTGCTGCTAAAGTTTTGGACGACATTGATTATCCCGGTATCGTCCCGTTCCAACGTCGAGATGAGGTTTTGGCGGAGTATTTGGTTTTGTTTACGAGCTATAGGTAGATGGGGGATAAGCGCGGAAATGAAGGCATGACGCGAAATACAGTGAGGTAAACTTATTTTGGGGAAATGGCTGATGATAAAATGTATGACGCAAAACAACAGAGCAAATTTTGACACCTGCTTTGTAGAGAAGCAGAACAGAGCGCGAAATTTTATAATCAACAATGGTCCAAGACGGAAGGGCCTGGACCTTCTGCAGTAGGTCGTCAGCAGACACTTCAAAACAGAACTTCAGACCACGGATTTTGTATTATATTTGTTTGTATTTTTACCTTTAGGGTATTATTATTTTTGAATATTATTTTACCCTACTACTACTACTATATCAGCCTTTAATAATCCCACTGCTGGGATATCAGCCTACCCTCGAAAGGTGATTAGACCATATGCACCACGCTGGCCCAATGCGGGTTGGCGGATTCACATACGCCATCGAATTTCTTCTCCGGAAACATGCTGTTTTCCTCAAGATGTTTTCCTTCACCGAGAAGCCAGTGGTATATCCGTACGTAAGTTCCAAAGAACTCAATGATACGGGCCCGCCCGGGTTCGAACCCGCTACCTCACGAATGTGAGGCGAGCGTTCTCCCATTGAGCTACCACGACTATTTTACTCTTATGTCGAACAATGAGGGTAATATATTTAGGGTGTATAAGAGGATTGCAAATTGTTTTTGGGTGTGTGTATTATGTAGCTATAAGTATATATGGTTGTTTGTTTCTATATAACCTCCCGTAGTATGTTATCATCGTTAACCTTGATCTATTTATTACAAAAGATCATGCTTTTTTCCTCCTAGTATTAGCACAACCTAATGAATGAATAGTTTTGTAGAAATTACTCTACTACCAACATATCGATTGAAAAGCCTACCTAGAGCAGCATTAGGGGGCGTATACACCGTCATTAGTCAGCCGGTCGAGCGCATAACTTATGCGGCCAATTAGTTACATTGATGGCTGACAGTGATTGCTGATATCTAGATCAAGTAGGTGATGACACACGGAGGGAAATTTTGATAAAAATCTCAACGTTAAGTATCCATGTCGTCATGGGGCTCGGATAGAAACACCTAGTCGAGCTATGCTATGATCAAAACATGTTTTCAGTATTTAATTGAATAAAAATGTGCACATGAGAACATGGTTTAAAAGCTCTTTTGAGGCTGGTTTTGACTATTCGATTATATTGAGCGTGGTGGTGATTAATTTAGTAGCTAGCTATGTACATACTAACGGTCAGTTCATATGGAAATAAGTTTTCTATTTCAGTGAAATTCCAAAATGGTATTCCCAGCCTTCAATGCAAATAAATTGCTTTTAAAATGCTTTAAGTTCTATTATTTCAAGATGACAATTTATGCAAAAAATAACTTTATCATTAAAAAAATAACAATAATTCAGTAGCGAGTTGAGGGCTTTGGTAAATAAATCAATATATCCTGGTGCAAAGGATGGCCATTGCCATCCAGCGCGGTAATGCCGCTAGCGTTATGGGCACCTTTGCACCGGGTACAGTTAGGGGCGGGTTATTTGAGTAATTTAGTTTTAAATATTTAATTTATTTTAAAAAAATAATTTTTGTTTGTAAATTTGACATAATATTATTGACATCATTATTTTATTTTTCTTAACTTTAATTCATATGTTTTTATATCATTAGCTGTAATTCGCGTTGTACTAATTTGAAATAAATAAATAATTAAAATTTAAAATCAAAAATTCGACTACATTACTAATACAGTATGAACTAGGCTTTATTTCATTTCTATACGCCGTCAGTATTGAAATAGTAAAACAAGTCTCAAACAAGCGAGCGATTTCGTCTATTATTACCATTTGTATGTTTGAGCAAGCGTGTTATATCTCAACTCGCAACGTCATCATCTACCCGTTGAGACATATTATTAATAACTAGCCGATGCCCGCGACTTTGTACGCACGCGCGTTAGTGCTCAGAACTGAAAGTTTTTTTTTTTTACTCGGGACGAGACGAGCAAGTCGCTCACCTGATGTTAAGCGTCACGCTTGCCCATAATAGTTCAGTGCCACCCAGAATTTTGAACTTCAACAGTTCAAAACTATGCCTGGCAATGCACTGCGCTCCTCACCCTGAGATGCTTATGTAAAATCTCTGTATGCCCAGTAATTGAATTTGAAATTACGCTGGAAACATTGCCCTTCAATCCGGAACACAGTAATTCTTATTTACTACGGCTTCGCGGTTGAATAACTGGCAAAGGTGTGGTACTTCCCCAGGCGGACTCTACAGAAGAGCTCTACCACTACTACCTCGGACTTTGTGATCTCAAATACAAAGTAGAAATGACAAACTACCACACAAAGTTTCATCTCTTAGGTATAATAATGCTTTTTAAACCATTTCTAGTGCTCATTCTCACTAAATTGTGAGAGGAACTCCTGTGATTTTCACGCTTATTGACCGTTCGGGATGGTTTCGATATTCTAATTAATCATTAGATTTTAAACAGAGCTTGCAGAGTTGTACTATGTTCTTTGATAGAACCTATTGATCTAAACAGATAAATCTCCGAAAACCTATCTAAATCATGAATGAATTCGTCACCGTGATTCAGAAAACTCGTGTCGACGTCTATTGACGAGTGGCGATCCCATGTAAATTTGGTTTGCAAAGGTACTAAAATATTGCGTTCTAAAATATTGCGTAATATCTCCAGTTTCCGTGAACCGATTTTAATGAAACTGATAGTAAATGAAAGTATGTTATTAAGCCTAGGACACTACAGACCATTTTTTTAGAAAACCGTATGTCAACCCATCTCTTAATTCTACAAACTCTCAAGATAATCAAAAAAACAGCTTAATCTGAGCCTTGTGCATTTAGGATCTGGTACGTTCCGTGGTTCAGGTTGTAATAGACTTTCTCATATTTTCTTAAATAGCATCAAAACTTCAATATTCCTGCACAGATTATGATGAAACAAAGACTATGCTATGCGCCGGAATCTACAGAACATATAAAAACTAAAAATAATTTATAACAACTGGATGCAAAGCCGTTTCTGAGTTTATCCCGGACAGACAGACAGTTACACAAAAAAAAAAAACATATTTTTGGGTTTTATTGCTCATAAATACTTTAAAAAAAAAAAAAAAAAAATAGCTTTAATGTACAAGAACCAGTTACAGTTTTATTATAAGTATAGACATAATCATATATAAATATTTATAGCTTTATATACATACGAATGAGCATATAATTATAGCGATCAAGCTTCAAGACTATGAGATATTCATGTACCGATTGAATACTATTCACAGCTTGTGATGTTAGATCGTAAAGTTTTTATAAGCTTGCCATTCGAGATGTTGTTGATCTCGTTCAATTATCAACTTTATGCCATTAGGGGGTATATATCTATCTCACTCGCACACTTGCAAGTTTTTCTAAATACTTATAGAGTATTAATTTCAAAAACTGTATGTGGTAAATTCATAAACATAATAGAAATATTTAAAATAAATTTGAATTTGATATAAAATTTGACGAAAGAGATAGAAAACGTCATTTTTTGTGCTTTTTCTATACCTTCATCAAATTAAAAGATATCAAATCAAAGTTACCATAAAATATTCTGTAATGACACATAGACACAACATATACCTATTGGAACTGTACACTTAGTGATTTTTTATCTTCAATAACAATAATGAGAAAAAGAGCGAGCGAGCCAACTGTTGAAGCGACTAAGAGTCATAAGTAGATTTTACTATGAAAACTGACGTGGTTTTGATACATTTTGTTTTAATAAAACGGGAATACTCACGTTAAATTGAGTCGGCTATTCCGTCTATATAGTTTCGATCACATTCGGTGACCTTTATCAAGGAATGCTCAGCGAGACACGCGCCCCACCTCGTCTTGCCTTGCCGAATCTGATCGAAACTATAGTCGGAATAACCGACTCAATTTAACGCGAGTATTCCCGTTTTATTAAAACAAAATCATAAATGTAGATCTTAGAAAAGACACCACAATATATTGCAATGTTCCGTCTAATTGTAACCATAGTGCCATACTTCCTTCTGCCTGGAAGACATCCATTTCCCCGGACTGCCCCGGTGGCTCAGTTGGTAGTGAACCAACCTTCTGTGGTTGGGGGTGTGGGTTCGATTCCCATCTAGGACAAACATTCATGTGATGAACATTTGTGTTTGTTCTATGTCTGGGTGTTAATATCTATTTATGTATGTATTTCAAAATATCTATGTACGTATATCAGTCTCTGGCAGCCATATTACAAGCTTTGCTTAGTTTGGAGTCAGATGACCGTGTGTGCAAAAAATGTCCCAGATTTTATTTTATTTATTTATTTATTTAATTCAGCTATTCAGAGACAGTTTTGGGTCACCGTCCACCTCGCCTTCAAGTATCCTCTTGCACCTAATGATCACTTTCTGATTAGTGCTAATTGTTGAGTAAGTCCCAAGTAACTCAAAAAGTCAAGTTTTGTTAAGTTTATATGACAGCTAGCTCTACTCCAACATTTTGAAACTAGTACTGATGTTACTTGCCACTTTAACCAGCGAGTAGTTTACTTAGGACTTGACTTGGAGATGATGAAAGAGGTCCTTAGTTAATATTTTTTTACTTCTGACAGCGGTTACATTATTAAAATACAAATACAAAATATAAAATATTTTATTGAGTTTTTATTTATTTTTATAGGTACACGTAAACTTTAGTAACCCTACCTGCTGCTTTAGCGTTAGCTGTGTTGCAGCAGTCAGTGTCTTCCCAAAAGTACAATACATTACAGTAAAACAGGTAAAAAATAAAATAAAATAAAACTAATACAAATTAACTAATACAAAATAAAAATAATACACTACTTAGGTCATTACTTATTTTTATGTTTTGTGATCTTTTGATTGTTCAGCTCAATTTTGAAAAAAGCTGCTACTTCTGTAGCGTTCTAACAATTTCTGTTTCTATTCCATATAAAGAGCAAAATAAAAGTTGTAAGCGTGAATAAGTCAAGTTAAGTGAATAAGTAAGTTCATTAGATCTTAGATCTTTTTTTTTCTTTTTCCTCCTAAGAGGATTTTGGCGTCGCACGTCTTATGCATTTGTAATGCATACTTTTATATTTTCAAGTTTTGTTAAATATTATCAAACAAGTCATAGTCACAGTCAAAGGCGAGCAAAGCAAGTCACTTTCAAGTCCAAGTCATGCCCCAGTAAAGTGGTGAAAACTTTACTAGAGCCTTCTATGAAGTTTTGAAAATAACACGAAAATTCACGTTTCGCGACATTATACCATTCACCAACACTCGTGCATGTTCACGAACACTTAACGGGTAAAAAATCACCGTTTTTACACATGAACACTCGAAATAGCACAAGTTTTGGAAAATAATATAATGACGCCACGTTCCCGCCAAAACTCCTCTTAGATCCTTTCGGTGTTGGCAACCAGATTATAACCCTAGCTAACAAGGTTTTCGATTAAAATTCAATAATATTTCTAAGGTCTCTAAAAATCAATGAACCCCACTTTAATATTACACCAAAATTTGTTACGAAACCAATTGAATCACTAATTTGAAAGTTCAAACCACCACTGAAAGGTCGAAGAATCCCAATCGTTTTGATTGGAATTCTTCAACAGCTTTGTGCCCGTGACGTTTAAATAGTTCCAAATAATTGTTTGATTGTCGTTCCGACCAATACGCATCATTTCATCGCTTGTTGGGAAAATGGGTCCAATACGCATTATTTCATCGATCGCTGGAAAAATGGGTTTTTGATATTTTAATGGCTTACCAGTGGTACATCCATGATTACAGTACAGTACAGTTATTACAGTACAGTTATTATGTGTACAGTTATTTTTCAATTTGTTTTTGGTATTCAAGTTGGGTTATGTTAGGTTGGGTTATGTTATGTGAGGTTAGGGTGCCCGTGACGTTTAAATAGTTTCAAATAATTGTTTGATTGTCGTACCGACCAATACGCATCATTTCATTGCTCGTTGAGAAAATGGGTCCAATACGCATCATTTCATCGATCGCTGGGAAAATGGGTTTATGATATTTTAATGGCTTACCAGTGGTACATCCATGATATTAAGTACAGTTATTTTTTAATATTTTTTGTAATTCAAGTTGGGTTAGCGATATTGTGAAAACCTTGGGTCCAATATGGATGAATATGTTTTAAAACGTAAAAAATGCGCTGCGCGTGTCAGCCTGGGATGTTAGATGTTAAGTCTCTTTACGCCCAATAAGTTTAAATTATATGCCCTTATTGGGATAAAAATACTTATTTTCCCCTTCAATCCGGAACACAGAAATGTTTGCACACTACTTTTTTGGTAGTTGAATAGCCGACAGGAAAAGAGTCTTACCACTACAAAAATTTTATGTTAATATTCTTAATAAGTAATTTTGATATCGGCAAAAACTTTGTAATTATAGTTTTCTAAGCAAAACACTATTAAAACTTCTCATAATGAAAACTTTAATTTCTTTCAAAGTTGCGACGCAAAACGCTATTATGCTTGAAATGTCTGAAAATGCTAAGTTGTGATTATTTCTTGGACCATTATTCAAATTTGCTAACAGACCGAGGAGGTATTAAATTCTTTTTAAAACGGCACAATGTTGAGAGCTTTTTATACTGCTTATAGCGAGAAAGTAAATAAAATTATGTATACAGGGCTATTGGTAACTATCTAACAACGTTTCGCAGGCAACGTGGGAATCCAACTCACTAAAACTCCACGGTGACCCTCCTCCGCCGCTTGTGGCGGGAGCGCGGGAACGCTCTCGCACACAACCGCGAACCCGCCGCGGCCTTACGTCTCCGGACCCTACTCTGGGGTCGGGTGCTGCAACCTCTCCCCATCGTGACACGCCGGGACACATGGCGGCCGCAACGCGTTCCCGGGGACCAAGCCAGCCGATGGGCGCCAGACAACCGCATGTCTGAATGCCCGAGGTCCCCCTGCGACGGGTCAGACGAGTGGCCCTGCCGCCTGCCACTTCGAGATGAGAGGATAGGGAGAGCGGCGCATCGCCATACCGACACTCCTCTTTCCCTGCGACCCCACCGCATTCGCCGTCAAACGGTGGCGACCCCATCAAGGCCGCAGCAGGTAGGAACAGTGGCAACGACACACCAACAGTCCTCACCCACCGCGGCCTCCAAACCTCAGCTGCAGTGCCACCCATACCACACTGCAGCCCGCCTCAGTTGCGGTGCTGCCCATACAGCCCGCAACCTACTGTGGCCGCTTCAACGTGGACTTCAGGGGCAAGCCCGAAGAAGCGGCCTCTCCTCGGGTTCCTCTTAGCACCAGCCAACTACATAATGTGCAACAACTACGTGACTCGTACTCGGTTTTTTCTACCATAACAAAAATAAAAATATGCAAATTAGGGTTTTAAATGGTATACATTTTTCGTGGCTTCAAATGATAACGAATGCGGTGGTCTGGCTAAGCTTATCCCGGGATTCTGAAACGTTTGTTAACTTTGACGACAGATTAAGTCTATTGCTGTCTTTGTCATTTGCTTAGTGCCAGACAAAGGCAGCATTAGAATTAATCTGTTGTGAAAGTTAACAAACGTTTCAGAATCCCGGGGTTAGGCACCTACTCTTGCACCTACAAAATAAAAATAAAGTAAAAATGTTTTGAGTTGAAGCCTGCGAGAGGCTGTTAGCTAGTTACCAATAACCCTGTATAGGTAAGTTGCGAGCTCAGAGAGCTGGTTTGCAAATAATGAACGAAGTATAAGGCGCTCGATGTTCAAGAAAATTAAAGATCGTGTTCGTGCATAATATGGCGTAAATTATTATCACACCAATGTTATAGTTGATTTACAAAATGACTTTTTAAGGTTTTTTTTTTTCTTTTTCCTCCTAAGAGGATTTTGGCGTCGCACGTCTTATGCATTGGCCAGTGTCAAGTATACATATTTATTCTCAAGTTTGGTTAGATATAATCAAACAAGTCATAGTCACTGTCAAAGTCGAGCAAAGCAAGTCATGGTCAAGTCCTAGTCATGCCCCAGTAAAGTGGTGAAAACTTTACTAGAGCCTTCTATGGAGTTTTGGAAACAACACGAAAATTCACGTTTCACGACATTATACCATTCACCAACACTCGTGCATGTTCACGTACACTTAACGGGTAAAAATTCACAGTTTTTACACATTAACACTCGAAATAACACAAGTAATGGAAAATAATATAATGACGCGACATGATTTCTTCACGTTCCCGCCAAAACCCCCTTTTTAAGGTTATGTACATCAAAAGGAAAAAAGAAACTTTATAGAATCACTTCGTTGTCCTGTTTGTCGGTCAAGATACTTTTTCTGTGGAACGCGTGGAGGTATTAAGTTTAAATGAATATCAAATACTTGGCTGTATGGTCTACGGCCTCTACGGTCTTGGACTTGTCATATCGAGCTTTAAATCAAAGAAATAAATAATACGGTCATTTATAAAGCATATTTTGATACTCGCGAGTAAATAGAAATGGTAGTAAAGAGTAATGGTTGCCTGGAAGAGATCGCTTTTAGCGATAAGGCCGCCACTTGTGGCACTAGCCTATAAGATAGTTCTGTACGTGTGTTATTATTATTTTGGTGTACACAATAAAGAGTTTCTATCTATCTATCTATCTAGAAACCTATAGAGTACTGCCCGTTGATCTACTATCATGGAAGGCAAGATACAAGGTCTTATGGCACAAAGAACGAAAGATTTGCGGAGGAAATTTCGATGAATAACTGCTCGCAGATGAATGAATGGCTGACATAGTTGAAGCTCTGTTTCCTCTCCCGCTAAACCTCCCTATTCATCATCACATTCTCTAAGTATTTTATGCATAAACTCGGGAAACGGAGACGTCAAAAGAACGCTCCTCATAACGAGAACTTCAAAAGAACAGGCTTATTATGTTATGTAGCCATTATTTAAACCTCAGAACGCAACTGTTGTTCTTCATAATAACAGTATGGTGCCTGATTTTAAATTCTGACCTCATCATTATCAGCCGTAAGACGACCACTGCTGAACATAGGCCTCCCCTTTAGAGCGCCACACTGAACGACAATTGGTCATTACATCCAACGGCTGCCCGCGACTTTTACAATGTCGTCTGTCCACCTAGTGGGAGGTCTATCTATGGTGGGCTTCTGATTCGTGGTTATTCAAGATCCTCTGACTACTGAGCTCAAACTCATTATCGGGATTTTAATCCATGCCTGTGGCGAAAGATCCGAATGCGCAAACCATTGCTACCAAAATCTTGATGATGATAAATGGTATATCTAATTTCAGAAATTCAAAACATGTTATACTGTCTATACTGTCGCTTCGTTGCAAAGGAAAACTTAAAAGATTCCTAGGCAGTTTTTTATTTAGTGTTTCCTAGAACGCCTGTGGGATTCCTTGGGCGAAGTTTCTTTGTGCTTCCGAAACAATCCACGGTGAGATATGGCCGAGAATTCAGCTCAGAGAGTTAAAACAGTTATGGTGTGATGAATACAATGTACGTAGAAACCATAAATATTTCCTTTTGTAAACAGAATGTTCTGAAAATCTTTTCCTACCCTCCTCAGCATTTTGAACATTTTTACTATGGGACCAACCATGAAATCTTGTAGTTTGGTATGTTGATGCCACAGTCAGACTCACATAGGATTCAATCTTATAACAACCCTTTTTTTGTTTGAGGGTTGAAAATAACACAGATTTAACCCAACCTACCACCTTATGAAGTGGATATCCTACCTTTCTATCTTATTACCTAGCGAAAAGTTAGGTGGAGGCAACCGATAACAAGAATGCTGGCGCCTATTTTGGACACAAAATTAACATTGCTATCCGGGGTGGCAAAGAGGCTAGCATTCTGGCCACTTTCCCCTCCACCAAGGGGCTTTTAGATTAGTATTTTGTATTAATTTTTATTTTTAAGTTTGTATAGAGCTGTTGTTTATATTTAAGTTGTTTTAAATTTTAAGTACCTTGTTTTAGTTCATCATCGTCATCAGCCATAAGACATCCACTGCTGAACATAGGCCTCCCCCTTAGAGCGCCACACCGACCGACAACGGGCCACTTCCATCCACCGGTTGCCAGTGACTTTCACAATGTCGTCGGTCCACCTAGTGGGAGGCCTACCTACGCTGCGTCTTCCGTTTCGTGGTCGCCACTCAAGAACCTTTCATCTCCACCGGTTATCGGTTCCTCCAGTGATATAGCCTGCCCATTGCCACTTCAGCTTGCAAACTCTAGTTCAGAGATTAGTTCATATTTCATTGTAAATAATTATTATTTTCCTTGCAAATAAAAAACATATCACCTTATTATTGCTCTAGATCCCACTAAGGGATTTTATATTCTATACATATGTTCTTAAAATCTTTTATCAAATTCAGTTTTTTTTTTTTTTTTTTTTTTTATTATTATTTAATTCACAGTTACATTTTATTTTTAAGAAATGGAGCACCGCAAAACTACAGTAAGTTTGTCGCGGTATCCACATTCGCAACGCGCTGCCACATAAAACACAATAACATTAAAAAATGTGAGAACTGACATACTTAAAAATAATAATAATAACAATAATTGTTAATTTATAGTTGTTCTCGTAGTCCCTATCCATGAACTGGAAGTGCAAGTGGAAGTGAAACTGGAGTGTAGAATGGATTGATTTTTGATAGATCAGCAATCATTCTATTCTACACTATCAATTTATTATTGACCGAGCGAAGCGAAGGTCTCAGAGTTTACTGGGACAAATTGGTATTTGTATGTATGTTTGTATGTTTGTATGTTTGTGTGTATATTTGTCCGATGATAACTAGCGAACCGTTGATCCGATCTTCATGAAATTTTGTAGACAAGAAGTTCATTCCAATACAATACATGAGCTGAATCGGTCGAGCGGTTGTGAAGATATAGCGTTCGCGAGGTTGCAGTTCGCCGCGAACTACTAGTTAAATTAAATTATTTTACTAACAACACACATTCTATCAATTGCTATTTCGACTGAGAAACGGGGTGCTATAAATAAAGCAATCGAATATTGATACGTGTTTCTCTTTGTTTGTGAACACTGAATATTTCAACGAGTGCTTAAAAAAAAACTTTAGCAATGTTTCGAAAAATGTTCTGCAGATCTAACGAACATATTTTTCATGTCAGATAAGTATCTCGTAAATATCTCGCAGTGTCCTCGCACATTCGTACAATAAATTACTTTAATAATACTGTAACTCCACCATTAAATTGATTTAGTGCCGTCTTAGTTTTATTCTACGGTAAAGGGTTTAAAAGATCATAATATTGTGTGGTGTCCTTATTTTCTTCTGTATTGCAGTTTCCTTATGTACCACAGAATGGCGCGAAATAAAGCATAAAATTTGAGAAAAATAATTATAGTGTTAGATAATAATTGACCGAGCGAAGCGAAGGTTAGTTGGTTTGGTAGCGAGGTCTCAGAGTTTACTGGGACAAATCGACATTTGTATGTATGTTTGTGTCTATATTTGTCCGATGATAACTTGCAAACCGTTGATTCGATCTTCATGAAATTTTGTAAGCAAGTAGTCCATTTCAATACAATTTTTAAGTTCAAATATGAGCTGAATCGGTCCAGGGGTTGTGAAGATATAGGGATTGTTAGGTCTCAGTTCGTCGCGAACTACTAGTAGGATTTAATTTGGCGTGCAGATAAAAAGTATATTATATGGCTAACAGCGTGCGCAACTTTTACTATAGGATGAACCCTGAATACGCCAAAAAAACAGGTGTTCTATACATTTTGTCGACTTTCATTGAAATTGTTCTATTGAATAGCTGTTTTTTTCTCTCGCAATTTCAGGGTTGGTCCCATTGTGGTAATTGCTCATAATTATGATACATAATATACCTTTACGAATTGCCACAACTTTCAGTAACACCTGTTTATAAGTAGATGTTACACCAGTTGCAAGGTCTTTTTGTTAAATGTACATATCCGCTGGTGTGGCTTTGACCAAAATTATAGCCCACTTATGATCTCGCGCGAACTGGAACATACCACATTTAGTTACTATATTTAGTCCCGGGACTCGTCATATAATTTGCTGTTCTATTTCATTCGAGTTAAGGTTAGTTTTTGTTTGGGCTCAGGAACCTTTATCTTATGCCATCAAAATCTAGATGGAATTCTGAAGTTTTCGTTCTAAGACATCATAGCGCTAAGCTGCAGTTTTGACTCTTTTCAGGATTCCGTAGACAAGGAACCGAAAAAGTTTCTTCATGTCCGTTTGTCTGAACCCTTTACAACCTTATAACTTCCAAATTTATAAACTTACATGCATGAAATTTTGCACAACGAGAGTCTGAGTTTTTTTTTTGTATGATAAGTTTAACTCCCATACATGTAAAGGGGGATGAGAAAAAATATTGTATGGTATCATTAAATAGGTCTTTAAAATGAAGGTAAGGTTTTTTTCACCATTTTTTATCAGATGCACATACCGCTTGTGAAATATGAGCCAACAAAGTATCTTGCAATGAGTCCTGTCATTTCTAAGCTATGCATTTTGGAAACGTATCATCTTCTAAGTTTCGAGCAAAAAATATCAGCTGTTCCATACATTTTGTCGAGTGTCATTGACATTTTTCTATGGAACAGCTGTTTTCTATGGAATTTTTTCTCGATTTCAGGGTTGGTCCCATAGTAAAAGTTGTTCACAATCATGAGTACTATGAGCCCTTTTCGGCTTAGCATACCCTTTCCTTATAACCCTGTATATGGTATAAGCAGCAAGAAATATTCTTAATTTAGTCTAGTCGAACCTCCATGAGTATGACGTGGTCTCCTGTAATTGGGGGTCACAGATCATACTAGGTACCACATTACGAGATTCATTGTTCCTACAAAAAGTCACCAAAGTTTGAGAAAGGCGTGGGTCGCGGGGAGTGCGACCAAGCGTTCTCATTGGCTATCTCAAGATTACGCCTACCCGCGCCTAACAATCAACCAATAGGAGTAATTTCGTATAAGTGTATTTAGACTGATGGGTGGTGCGCTTCGAGCGTACTGAATGCAGAATCTAGAGTGTGATCTGTGTTGGGAGTGCACCCAGCTGCCTATGTTTCATAATGTGGATAATGTGTAACTTCTGTTGGAGATCCATATTATAAAAAAATAATAAATAATCAAAGCAACGAAACAGTTCTAAAAATATAACAATGAAGCATTATTATTCAAATTGTGTCCATTGCAATGAAATTTGTAATTTAATGACCCGAGAATTTAAAGGCACTAGAATATTTAAGTCAATTTATTTCGTGGATAAAGTTGGAACTTTCTTTGCAAAGTTAACTCTTTCTATTATGCCTTTAATTTTCTCTTAGCTCGGTGTAATGTTCAAGTTGTTTTAACTTAAAATGGGAATGCCAATTTTAACCTTTGACTCACGAGGAGGGGTCATAAACGTATTACTATTAATAGAAAAACAAAATACTCTACTGCAAAATGTCACTCAGAATGAAAAGACAAATCCATCGACACCTCACTTGTCAAAATCTACAAATTTAAAATAAGCTACAGGAGGTAATACACTCAAACTTATATCCTGACATAAATACTTACATACTCCCAGAAAACATTAACCTCTTTCTTGGGCAGTTGGGGAAAAAATAGACATAAATAAGAGAAGATACTTTGTAAGTTAGATTTACTTTGTATTTGCGAGCCTAAAGAAATGAATTTTCGTATTTACTATAATTTTTATTCCCAGTTTTTTTAATGTTGTCATCATTATCATCATCAGCCAGAAGACGTCAACCGCTGAACAAAGGCCATCCCTAAGGTGATGTCTCCGTAAGGGGGAGCGTCCATAAGCGTTTGGTAAATAGCCCAAATTTAGCGTTTGACCGGAAGTAATAAATAATAAGATTTTTTTTCTGTACATAACTGTAGAACCAACCTTTCATAATAATTGACCGAGCGAAGCGAAGGTCTCAGAGTTTAGGACAAATCGGCATTTGTATGTATGTTTGTGTGTATATTTGTCCGATGATAACTTGCGAACCGGTGATCCTATCTTCATTAAATTTTGTAGGGAAGTAGTTCATTTCAATACATTTTTTAAGTTCAAATAATATGAGCTGAATCGGTCCAGGGGGCCGCGAGGTCTCAGTTCGCCGCGAACTACTAGTATACAATAATTAAACAAAATATCATTCCGGAACAGACTCAAATTTTACATTTCACAATATCGTCTCTATTTGCGCTACGTTAGAGTCTATTTCAGATGACGATCGTAAGCACGGCAGCGAGTCGTCAGCGACGATAATGTATTATGGCTCAAGCATAAATGCTTTTTCTATGTTCCGTACCTCCAGACTGTTTAATTTAATTTAATATTGATTCTACGTCAGCAAATTATACCAGTCACCATTTTAAGTTTATGTTATTATGAATTATATCTCGTAACTTGACTGGGCTAATATCTAAAGGGATGTGGGGGTCCATAAGCGTTTGGTAAACGGCTTGGTAGTCGAAGAATTCTCACCGCTTACTAAGATTAGACAACCCCACAGCCCGACCTCCGATGATTTTAGTCGTAGCACAGATCACACCATAGATTCTACATTCAGGACGCTCGAAGCGCACCACGCATCAATCTAAATACACTTATAAGAAATTACTCTGATTGGTTGATTGTTAGGGGCGAGTAAGCGTAACTTTGAGCTAGCCAATGAGAACGCTTGGTCGCATTCCCCGCGACCCGCGCCTTCCTCAAACTTTGGTGATTTTATGCAGGAAAAACGAATCTCGTAATGCGGTATCTAGTGTGATCTGTGAGTCGTAGTTTTAGGACATACCCATACCCAAATATACCTGGGTCTGGGTTTTACGTAGTGCACTCGTGCAATATTTGTTGTAGGAAAATAAATATTAATTTTAGTGGCAACCACAGCCCATGTAGCTTCGACATGAAAATTATAAAATCCGGCTTGAATTTTCTAGCTAGACTCTCTCAGTCGGCTTTAATATTCATAAACGGCTTAAAAAATTCTAAAACCAACAGACGAAATGTAAATTCTGAATTAATTTAGATTGCTAACAAAATCCTGTGTCGCGTTTTGAGTTCAACTTTTAAATTAAATTCAAATGTATTACTTGCGCTTTGGGTTCTGTTTTATTTTATGTTGAGCAATTCGTTTTTGTTTGACTGTTGATACTGAAAATGTAACTACTAGGGGCAGGCATCCACTACTGCATGGGAGGTATTTAGGTGTAAGAGTATTTAAATTTTTTATATTGGCTCTCTTGCAGAGTCCGCCTGCGGAAGTACCAAACCTTTGCCAGTTATTCAACCACCAAGCAGTAGTGTGCCAGCATTACTGTGTTCCGGATTGAAGGGCATGTTTCCAGCGTAATTACTGGGCATACAGAGATTTAACATCTAACATCTCAGGGTGACGAGCGCAGTGCATTACTGCTCATAGTTTTGCAGTGTTGAACTTCAAAATTCTGGGTTGCACTGAGCTGTTATGGTTAAGCGTGACGCTTGACATCAGGTGAACGACTTGCTAGTCTTGTCACCGAGTAACATAAAATAATAATAATAATTATGAAGTGATTATATTTATATGCGCAGAAATTTCACTGAGAACATTATTCTCAAATTCAGAACACATTAATATTAAATTTTGCATTATTATTCATACATCATCATCATTAAAATCAAAAGTATGTCTTCCACTGGCTTCTCTGCAAAATAGTCCTATACCCCACACGCAGAAGACATGCCGCCACATTTGCGAAGCATCCAAATTACCAAAACTCATTGACCCCTCCACACCCATACATTTACAACCACTGACAGAGCTCTATTTACACCGAGCAACACACAAAACCAGAAACCAGACCTGCGAGATACCTCCTCTCATACATTATTATACTCACGCAAAGCTCTAACACCACTTTGTACATCAATACCAGCATTACTTGAACTTACTACGTTTTACTAAGCACACCTAGCTACGGATCTACTTACACTGGTTTAAGGCAGAAGTCGCAATAAAGGACTCCGTCCACTTTTTAACTCCAGCGCCGTCTAACTTCACAATTGTGTGGATGAATAACGGAGTTATACTATATACGGCATTGATAAGGTCCATTTTAGATTTGTAGTAAAGTCCGTGTCAGTGGAGAGCGCGGTCAACTTTTTTGTTTAATGATTTTTTTTTTGCGTAAAATGGACCTTATGCCGCATAGTATGACCCCGTTTTTCATTCAAACGATTGTAGGGTGAGGCAGTGCTGGTCTGGCGTGGAGCTGAAAAGTGGACTACACGGATAATAACCTCAGGTTTTCCCATAACAGTTCCGTGCTATTTAATTTTGGAATTTCAACAGTTCAAAACTCTACGAGCCAATTCACTGTGCTTGTCACCCTGGGGTATTAGTGTCGAATCTTTTTATGCTCAGTAATTTCGCTATCACACTAATATTATAAATTCGAAAGTTTGTGTGTGTAAGTAGGTAAGTATGTAAGTGTGTTTGTTCTCGTTTAACTCTATAACGGCTAAACGGATTTGAATGAAATTCGGTATAGAAGTAGCTTGCAACCTGGGTTAACACATAGGCTATACTTTTTATCCCGGAAAAATATTCGGTTTTTGTAGAATAGTGGGTGAAACCGCGGGGCGCAGCTAGTAGGTACAAAAATTCCGCTCAATGTACACATTAATGTTTGCAACCGCTCGTGTGCCATATAGGAAGTGCACATTTTCTCGGGACGAAAGCTACCATCATCATCATTCCAAGCTAGAAGAAATCCACTACTGAACAAAGACCTCCCCAAAGGAAAGTGGGGCTTGCCATGATCCCCACGCTTGTCAGGCGCATTGGTGATTGCAGAACGCTTACGGGTTAACTAAGAGAGCGCTGTTGGCCGTCCTGCGGTCAGTGGGTCTGGTCGCAGTTTTACGACATATACCAAGGTTCGTAATTAATTAATCTGTATATTTAATTAGTATAACTAGTAGTTCGCGCCGAACTGAGGCCTCGCGATCACTATATCTTCACAACTCCTGGACTGATTCCGCTCATATTCGAATTTAAAAATTGTAATGAGATGAACTAATTGCCTAGAGAATTTTATGACGATCGGATCAACGGTTCGCAAGTTATCATCGGACAAATATACACACAAACATACAAACATACATACAAATGCCGATTTGTCCCAGTAAACTCTGAGACCTTCGCTTCGTTCGGTCAATTATTACAATTATGCGTCAAAAAGATACAAGCTCGATCTGCGAAACTTCCTCTATCTAAAACTATTATAACAACGCATTGTTGTAGAATAAGTTTCTCTCCCAACGTACTCGCTCTCGACTGTGTAGTTAAAGCTTATCATAAACCCGTGAGTTTGCGACACACCCGGATATCCGGCTCAGTGGACCGGCTAATCAGAACTATGATGCTGTGAATAAAAAATAGACGCAACTTATGAAGCAAGAAAACGCGGAAAAGTGAGCAATGAAGTTATCTTGGGGAAATTTGAGGGCCAGTCCTTGCGTCAGAGATTTTAGTGAGCCTAAATATCTTCTATAACATGGCTTAGCAATCCTTAACGACCGGCCAAATTGTCACCGTGTACTTTAATTGATCGTGAGCGCAGCGAAAGAAAGGTCTCAGTTTTAACTGGCAAAATTTGCTTTCATCTGTCCGTATGTTGGTACTTGCGTATAGGTCGTATTTTTCAACCAATCTTGACGAAACTTGGTATAAGGTTACTTGGCTTATAGGTTCTATAAATTAGTAGTTTTTTTACCGTCAGCGATTTCTGATTGGTGGGGTAATTCCCCCGAAAAGGGGGGCATCATTTACCAGCTGATTTTGATAACATTTGGCATAAGCATTCAGTACTCGATTCTAAACAAGATGTTTGAATACGAGTGACTTGCCCTGGCACCCAGGAAGGAGTGTGCCTTGGGGCCCTAGCGGTTTGGTTATTATCTGTTTGATTATTTGAAGATATACTAATCAATCTTCGGACAGATCCTTGGATTCTTTGAGCACGCCAGCAAGGTCGTTGTATGATTGTCTACCTTTGGTAACCGGCGCCTATACCAAATACTGAATACTTCCTTTTGGCGGGAGCTGTCGGATCGGGTCCTAGTGCATCCCGTTTTATATTTATACTCGTGGTCGCAAAAAAAATTGACCACTCACACCTTATATGTGTATGAGTAGGACGGTAAGGACAAGGACAGCGTGTGCGTGAGGCTTGGTGAGGCTTTTAATCTTCGAATTGCTACTCCTAAATCTAGAACGAGGAAAGCTCTAGATTATATTCTAAAAACTAGATTACCTATCCCGTCATATGACTAAATCGGAATATTCGGGGTTGATAGTCTAGCTTTCTAAGATGCATCATAAATTAAGTCCCTACTATTTCGACGAATTTCCCTCTCAGGTGATCTAGACCTATTTACCTAATTTTTACATACAACAGAGTGAACCAAGCTGTGTCTCGTTGTCACATGATTGAAGTGCGAGAAAAATTGACGCAAATGCTCGGACAAGTATATCCGGTTGATACTCTTCGTATCCATACTTATGAGAATTACTGATATTGTTTGCGACCTTGTTTGTTTCTTCGCGTTGAAATTTGCCATTAGAAGCGGCTACTCAGAGCGCACCGGTTTTCGTAATCCCAGCAATCGGTAGTAGGCACATTAATACAGATAAAACTCAAACTTCCGAACTTAATCCTTTCGTAATCGAGATGGAAAATCCTGTGCAAAGTTGGCCAGGCCAGTTTGGAAACTCGAATTACTAGCGTGATAACTGGAGGGTATGAAATTTGTCATTTGAGGATCTGTAAAGTTTCAGAGCAAGATTTCTCTAATTTTTAATTAGGAAGTTTTCGAAACGAAATGGTTCCTATTTTTTTTTTTTATTTCTGTTTTGGCTCCACACATAAAGTATTTAGGCATTTAATTAAATTTCAAGTGAATTGTAATCTTTTTCACGGCTTCAAACAAAATACCAACTCTGAAAATGCTCATCCGAGATGTTCTAGGTAACGTCTGTGAAATACATTTCGTTGAGGAGTTCTGGTGGCTATCTGTAGTATTCATCAGTTCCAATTCACCAAATTATACTTTCGGAATGCAAATGCTGGATGTTGATGAAAATACCAAAATCGCTTTGTTTATGCCTTTAATATTTGAGGAGTTTCTTCATTTCCTAATAGATTCCATTATCAGAAATAGATTTGGAAGTATAAATATATCCTTACAAATAAAGAAATCGGTTTATAAAGGAAGGATTTATTAAGGTTTATAAAATAACCTCCTCTTTTGGAAGTCGGTTAAAAAGCAGTCTTTGTGACAGTCTAAGTCTACATTTTCAGTCAAGGCCCAGGCCAAGTCATGGTTCAGTCTTAAGGTGGTTTAATTGATCCTTCAACGGTCTCCATTGGAACATTAATACCTATTCTAAGAACATCTTTGTACACAGTGTTGGAATTAACTAATTCTTATTCTTATTTCATTATTCTTAGAATATGTATTCTTAGAATAGTGGTCCTAATAATAATATATCAATCCTAGTCTAAAATCTAAAATATCCTAGTAGTAATACTATATCGGGGGTTCAATTAATACATAATGAGGTAGCCCATATAAATAATGTTTCTTACGTTAGTAGGAACTATCGAGAACAAAATGGTTCTAATGAGTTTAAACTAGATAATAAAAGATATTTAAATAAACAATAAATACTTGTCGTGGTAGCTCAGAGGGAGAACGCTCGCCTCACATTCGTGAGATAGCGGGTTCGAACCCGGGCGAGTCCGGATATACCACTGGCTTTACGGTGAAGGAAAACATCGAGAGGAAGCCTGCATATTTTCGGAGAAGGAATACGATGGCGTATGTGAATCCCCCAACCCGCACTGGGCCACCGTGGTGGATATGGCCTAATCACCCTTCGATGGTAGGCTGATATTCCAGCAGTGGGGTGTTTAAAGGCTGATATAGTAAATAAACAAAAACAACCAACATTTCCATCAAAATTATTTAGTCAATAGCCATTCCTTTAATCTCCTGTAAAACAGTGGTCCATTTAAAAGCTTTATATCAAAAGGTAAATTATTAATATTTTAATAGCTGTAAAGTATGAATATTTGTGATAGGCGTCATTTGCTTGAGGAACGAAAATGCTGTTTTTATAATTAAATTCGAAGAACTTTAACTCTGCTTGAAGAGTTAAAGAAATCACCGATTATTTAGGAGCTGGATTATTATAACCATCCGTGGTTTGGAGGCTTGGAAGCAACACGAAAAGACACTTAAGGTGCATCGTTTCGCTCAGCGCGCAAAATTCAAGTTTTGTTGCGTTTTTTGTCAATTACAGCTTAATTACTCATCTTAGGTTCATGAAAACTAATTTTGCGATAATAAATAGATTGTTTCAAGACATTACACCAACCAGAAATTCAATTTGAAAGCTAGTGTAGGTAAATTTTTCGCTAAACCAAAAACCAAGATGAAAATCAGCTTATTGAGATTTGTAGCTAAACCAATGTTATCTAGATGATCATTTTACCCGTAATTTCTTAGAACAACTTATTTATTGGCGCAAAATTGGTTTCAATAAATCCACGATGAGTAATTAAGCTGTAATTGACAAAAAACGCAATAAAATTTGAATTTCGCGCGATGAGTGAAACGTTTCACTTTAAGTCTTACCACACAGAGTGTAAAGCGTTTTATTATAACTATAATTTGATTTGGTTCTTAATATTTATCAAGAATCTAACATCCCACTCAATCTTACTTTCCCAGAAATTATACGCCTAAAGTTATCAAAGGTTAATAAACAAAAACAAGAGTTATTTTTAAACGACCTGAGAATCAAATGGAGCTATTGACCCTTTAAATTCTTCAAAAGCAATGTGTCCAAAACTTTTTCAATAAGAGCCGACCAAGGTAAACAGGTCGGCAATCGAATCCCGAAAGGGGGAGACTAGGGGTGCCAGAAACGAGAAAGGGGCGCCAGGGTAAAGAGACCCATGTAATTATTTCTGTAAATGTGGAAACTTTAAAACTACAGTGTTGTTTGGCGATTAGCAGGGATGAAACTTTGTAAGATAATTGTGGAATCTCAAAGGTTTCTTGTTGCGCTATTATAATGTTTGTGCTATTGTTTTGAGGGGTTTGTGAAACAATTATTGTTGTCTCTCGCTTAAAATATTGCTACGGTCAATATTGTAATGATAAAATGACTGAGGGTGATATTGTAGCTTTATATATTATTATACTATTTATGAGGTCTAAAACTAAATTTTTTGTTGATTTATAATAATAACTATAACTTTATTTTCAGACAACAAAGATCCATCGACATGTTTTTCTGTACATTTCTTTATACAAGGTCTTTTTATTTGTTTAAATGAACTACAAGATGTTTTATCTATTAATCGGCTTTAATAATATAATTAATATAATTATCTAATTACCTACTTCAATAAGGCAACTTTGAGAATAGATATTCTAGCGAAGATGAAAAAATATTATTGTATCATTACAATTTACAATACAATTTTACAATTAATATACAATTTAAATACAATTTTTAGCCCTTTATTCATACTCAATAAATATTAATTAATTAAGATATATAGATTAGATATTTAAGATTTTTACTCTAAGATACAAGATAAAGGCAAGATACCTGACAAACTAATGTAAACCACAAAAGAAGGAAGGATAAAGATATAAGAAAGAGAGGTCCGGGAAGACCAAGGAATACATTCGTAGACCAGATAAAAGAAAAGTCAGATGTCATTTTGTACAAAGGAGGTGAAGACGCTGGCAGCAGAGCGGAAATTACTACACAAAAATGACGCATTGCTCAAACAATAATATGACTTTTTCGTGTCTTAGCGTTTATAAAAGAAAACACAATTTTACCCCTCTCACGTTTTGTGTTTTAGGCGGGATAATCTCTTACAAAATTAACCGCCAAAGAGATTCGCTGTCCATAAACAGCCCAACACAAGCCTATCTAAAATGCAAATCGGGTAAAACCGAAACACGGTAATCCAGCTAACCGAACCACAGCTAGATAACATTCATCATTAATAACCTATGATGACGGAGTTTGGGTGTTGTTACAGGGCTTATTCGCCGGAACTATGCAATTTATAGTTTAAAATATAACTAATTAAAACCGCTACTTCGCTTGAAGGATCGCATTTCAACGCGGTTGCCAGCATTTTGAGCATGATGCATGCTGGTAACGGAGCCATGGTTATGTTTTAGTTTGTCTCATTTTCGTACGACATAAAGAGTAGATTTACTCAGTGCGGGTTATAAAATAAAATTAAGGACATAAAATTGATTATCTATATCACACGACAGCCCAAAAAGGATTGTACATTTATTTTGACGTTATTTTTAAGTGACTTCAGAAAAAAGAGGAGGTTCTCAAATCGGCTGTTTTTTTTTTCTATTTTCATGTACATATTACAATATTTTTACCCGATAACTCGTGAAACCAGAGGCCAAAAATTATTTTTTAAATACGTTTTATTTCTTTCGTTGATTGTTGCGTGTTTTTGTGAAATGTAAAATAACGATAAAAATGTAATTTTTTTTAATTTTTTTTTTGGTCTGTGGTTTCACGTGTTATCGAGTATTTCGAAAAAAGCCGAGCCCGGTGGGGACCGGTAGAAGCAAATGGGAAATTGTCGTTCAATGTAGTGTTCTAAGGGGGCATCCTTGCTCTGTTGATTTCTCTTGGATGCGTACAAAACGTTTTAAAACAGCATTTTTAATCGATGTAGCAAAGAAGTAAAATAAAATGTTTCCTGAGAGCTACAATCTTGAGTTTTTCGAGGTCAGAGTGAATAGGTATCTTCTACATCTACGTGGATCATCTTCAGCTACATCATGGCGAGGCTTCAACCGGCGAGTTGGTGGAGACTTATAAGCGATAAAAAAAAGTTGTCTTCCGGCTAGTGCTGATGATGATTATCACAGCCAAAACTATACTATTTCAATATCTTCTTATTTACAAACAAACATGTTTGTAAATCTAAATGTATTGTGTTCATGTTAAAAAAATCATTTTGGCGAAGGAGATGTTTTTTTTTTCGTATTTCCTTCTTGTCCACCAAAATAATAAGTGAGCCGATGAGGAAGAAAAGAATCAGGGAAGCCGGATCTTAAAAAATAATTCGACGGGAAAAAATCTCAATCCAAAGGACACGACCGAAGCATGTCCATTTAGATAATCACAGCAAATTTTCCTAACAGAATAGCTTCATACCACGGAAAAGACACATTACATATGAGTTGTGTCATATAATGAAGGGTAGGTGCAGCTCGGCTTTATCGTTGGAAATGGCCTAATAATGGTAAATGTTATGGGATGCGTTTAGTAATATAATGAGAGGCAGTATAATTAACTTCAAAATATTGGCTGGTGTTTCTTTATTACCTGAGTGCCCAAGAAGAGAGTTAATTTTAGGGTGGATATAAAGTACGTATGTTTGTGTGTTCCTATATTGGCTCCTGTAGCCGAGTGGTTTGACCAATTTTGACGAGTGAGGTGTCGTTGGATTCCTAAGTCCAGAGAATCATGGGCTATATTTTGCAGTCGGTTTTTTTTAAAAGTAATTAATTGTAGTTGTTTCTTTTAAGGTACTCCGTAACGAGACGAGCAACTCGCTCATTTGATGTTATGTGCCCATTATCCCATATCATTTCAGTGTCATCCAGAATTTTTAACTTTTGATAACCATGCGGCGCGGCAATCCACTGCGCTTGTCGCCCTGAGGTATTAGACGATAAATCTCTTTATGCCCAGTAATTACGCTGGAATCATAGCCCTTCAATCCGGAACAAAGTATTGTTTGCACACTACTGATTTGTGGTTGAATAACTGGCAAAGGTGTGGTACTTCCCCAGGCAGACTCAGCAAAACAGAGCCCCACAACTAAAAATGTAAATCGAATGTATGCAGTCAGTTTCTAACAATTTTATTTTCGTAAAGGCTTTGGGCCTCCATTTCAGGTGGAACTTAGCAAAATCTGTTCTTGGTTTTCGCATAGAACGTTTGAGGAATGTTGGGTCCTCTCACGTCTCTATCACAACCGGTTTGTTCTGTGCGTCTATTTCTAGAAAAAAAGGTAGTTCCATTATATGTATAATAATAATAATAATCATTTATTTCAAGTAACATAGGCTCATACAAAATCACAAAATATATTTTTCTTTCTTTAATTTTTTTTTTCGTTTACCCAGGTAACTAACTAATCACAATTTAAGTAGTCACAATTTTCATACATTGCATTAATAATTATTACCAATTGAAATTAAAATAATCAAACTAAAATGTCAACATTATACAATAAATTAATTATGTCAAAGTACCCTTACATTGATTAATTAGGTCCTACTGTGTGCAGTGTGCAATGTGTAGGCTGCGACAATGATTTATATAAGGGCAATCTAGCCTACTTACTATCACGTATAGATAAAATAAAATAAAATAAATAAATATCTGGGACACTTTTGCACACACGGTCATCTGACCCCAAACTAAGCAAAGCTTGTAATATGGCTGCCAGAGACTGATATACGTACATAGATATTTTTAAATACATACTTATATAAATATTAACACCCAGACATAGAACAAACACAAATATTCATCACATGAATGTTTGTCCTAGATGGGAATCGAACCCACGCTCCCAAACACAGAAGGTAGGTTCACTAACAATTGAGCCACGGGGAAAAAAAAAAAAAAAAACTATTGAGGAAAATAAATTGAATTCAGAAATAGAAATCACTTTGGACTTACAAAATGGATTTCCAGCGCGGGCAATACAAATAAATACTTATATTTATGTGGGCTTATATTCAGGCGCTTCGACTAAAATAACTTTTAAGTTTTTTTTCTGATTATTACGAACCGATTCCATGAATTTCGTAATAAACAAACCTTTGATATTGATTTCAAAGGAACGCATTTTTATTATTGCAAATGCCGTTTTGCTAGCTTTTCTAAATTGTTTTAGCTTAGTAATATATTTTTTCAAGATAGTTTGATTTTTGGTTTTAGGTTAGGTTAGTTAAGATTTCCTTTAAATACTATTTGTAAGGTGAAAGATAAACAATTTGATTCCTTTTTGTTTTAATAAAACGTGAATACTCACGCTACAATTATTTTTATCAATTAAAACTGAATATAAAAACTAAAGGCACAAAAGGAATATAACAAACAATTCTTATCCTTTACAGAGCTAAGTGATATTTATATATTTGCGTATATACTCCGAGAAGTCCAGCTCTCTACATCAACTACATTATCGGAGTTTTGGCGGAACGTGAAGAAATCATGTCGCGTAATTTTATTATTTTCCAAAACTTGTGTTATTTCGAGTGTTAATATGTAAAAACAGTGAATTTTTACCCGTTAAGTGTTCCTGAACATGCACGAGTGTTGGTGAATGGTATAATGTCGTGAAACGTGAATTTTCGTGCTGTTTCCAAAACTCCATAGAAGGCTCTAGTAAAGTTTTCACCACTTTACTGGGGCATGACTTGAACTTGACCGTGACTTGCTTTACTCGCCTTTGACTGTGACTTATTTGACAATATTCACTAAAACTTGAATAAATATGAGTATACTTGACACTGGCAAATGGATAAGACGTGCGACGCCATAATCCTCTTAGGAGGAAAGAGAAAAAAAAAACTACATTATCATTTGCCAGACGTCTACAGCTCAAATGACCTCTCTGTTAAAACAAGAGCTAGGGGTGTTCGCCATAATCCCTACGCTTGGCAGGCGGCTTGGGGATCGCAGAAAATGCGCTGTTTTCTATATAAGTTTTCAAATTTAATTAGAACTACATGTATATATTATGTTCCAAGTGGTACTTGCTAAAATGTTATTTGCTCAAATAAAATATTATTATGACTTATTATTATCATTACTTACTTATAAGCGGACGCTGCTGCCCATCCTCTGGACATCTTCTGGGTCCTACATGTACATATATGTGGTGTATTAGTAATTCGTCGCCAACGAGTTATTCGTTGTTATAAAGAAATATTACAAAACTTGACAGTGGCTAAAACGCAGTGGCACATAACGTGTGGCGCCAAAATTTATGAATAAAAAAACACTCCTTGTCTTTTGTATTTCATGTTTCGGCTTTAGTTTTTGTCAAGCTACGAAAAAAAATGCAGTTTTGTATTTGGAAAATGCGTAATATTTTACCAAAAAACCGTTACTATCTTTTTGATATGCACATTAATACGATCCTCTATAATTAAGGAGCCGTGCCCATTTCGAACCACCATAATGCGGCATTTAAGGGTCTGTAACGACAACACGGCGTAACCAAACCACTAATTGGGACGCTCCAGAGATGCGGTATTCAATGTTAACTACCCCAAAAATTTCATATTACACCCCACTATATCATAAGGTACGTGCGGTGCTTACCACAGAATATGGCATGAACGATCCCTTAAAAAAAACACTTATATTTTTGGACACTTTCAAATTTTGAATGCGAATATATCTACAGATCATGTTTATCTTAGTCAATTTAGGTTTGACCCGGAAATATTTAATAACAAGATTATTATTTTTCAAAACATAATATTGAAACTAACCTCCTAAAAATACACAATAATTAAATAATGGATATCGGGAAAAGCTGATATGCTAATAAGCATCACATGCACTGAGAATGGAGGTAAAACACCACAATTTTGTAGTTTAATGTTTTATGGGTCGTGGATAAATTTGTTTACAGGAAAAAAGATCTTAATTACAAGTTTAAAAAAAAAATTATGTTCCGTAGCCCCAGACTGTTTATTTTCATTTTATATATTAATTTTAAGTCACCAAAATAGACCGAACAAAATTTTATATTTAGTTTACAAATTATGTCTCGGTCTTCAATGCTAAGTCCCGTAACTTGACTGGGCTGGTTATCATGAATAAAAATTCGAGTAGACAAAACATAAGCGCCATTGGCTCACGTCGCGCTTGGCGCGGTGAATTTTATTAAAAAAAAAAAAAAAACTAGGTGCATGATCAATTGGTTATGTTAGCTTCGAGTGTTACCTTTTGTGTCACTGAATTTCGATTTATTGACCGAGTGTAGCGCTACGAGTCTACAAAAGCAAATCGGCAGTCCTGGAAGACGATAACTCGCAAAGCGTTGATTCCATCTTTAGAGCTCGCATTGCTAATTACGCTGTCACATTTTTTCAACATATTTTATAAAACTCAAATAATTTTTTCCTCATTTTACAAATTACCATTCATGAACAAGTCAAGCATTTGCATTAAGATATTATTATTTTGGTGAAGTGGAACTGATGAGGAAGGAACTGATGCTATCAGAACTCCAAAATAATAAGTTTTTCACGGGCGTCAAGAATATCTCGATTCTGTATTTTTTCAAAGTATTTTTTTAAGTGAGTTTTTTTTTGTTAAAATTATTTTGTGGCCAGTCACTGTCAGTATTTGGTATTTTGTTGCAGAAGAAATGTACCCTCATCGATATATAATGTACCACGTACTAGGTTTCGCGATCCAAAAAAAATCGACTGAACTGTACTGCAATCTGTACACCTTGTTGTTACACTATGATGAACGAAACGCCTAAGCGCCATCAATTTCATGGCGCTTGCGACGTTTTCGTCGTGCGTACTGAACTCTACAAGCGATCTAGCGCTTAAGTTTAAAATGAGTATCAAAGTTCTAAGGTTTATAGTTGAAATCGCATATCACTTGATTAAAAAAACGGGAAATTGTAGTTTTGATTGTTTTTTTGCCGATTATCGGAAATATACAAATCAAATAAAAAAACTACCTGGTTCGCCGTATACACTAGCCTGGATATTTAATTTGTAGTTGCCGTTGAAAATTCAGGGGATTTGATTTTAGAGGGGTTTTTCACGGGGTCATTTTGCGATTTTTTATATTGTGAAACTTAGACAGATTTTCGGAATTTTATTCGGTTAAACGTATTTTTAGTTTTATTTTATACGTGAAGTATTTTTCGCACCTGATTATTTAATCTCGTCACTTCAAACTAGGCGCTCAAAATACTGCTTTTTGTAGTTTTTGCGCTTAGACCTCGCCTTAACAGTATGGTTTGACAACATAAACAATGTTTTAAACCTTTAGTTCTAACTCACCAGTATTTGAACAAAAGGTTTTTTTTTGTTCTTGTCTATACGTAGAATATAATTATGTAAATGTATACCCTGTATCTTGGCATGCATTGTACCTCGAAAGGCCTCCTGTTTATTTCGGAGCGTCTTCCCAGGGGTGGATTATGGGCCTAATTCAGATTATGGTAATGGTTTTGATTCTTGCTCAGAATAAAGCCATCGCTTGGAAAGGGCCAGTAAAGGTGTCACGCGTAATTTTGCATTCGTATTTATAACTAGTTATCACCTGCAGCTGCGCTCGCGCAAAATCAAACCATTAAAAAAATATATGAAAATTGCCTATGTCCGTCCTAATGATTCGGACCATAGGCCAGGGATCTGGTGCAACTGCCTAGTGAAAAATGAGACTTGAACATGTATGAAACGTGTACTAGAAATAATGGCGGCTGTCTCTATCGGTATTCAGTTTTAGTACGTGTTTCATACAATCGCCTTTTTCAATTTTCTCCATAAAACTCCCATCTCTTGAACGTAGTGATGATATTCTCTCTTTCTCTTCGCGAGGTTTCAGTTCGGTGCAAACTAAGTCTTATATAAACCTGGAAGATATCGCTTTAAGCGATAAGTCCGCCAATTGTTACACTAGTTTGTTACATTTTGTTTTAATAAAACGGGAATACTCAAGTTAAATTGAGTCGGTTATTCCGACTATAGTTCACTCTCTCACACACACATACTCTCTCTTTTACTCTCAAAATTCGTACACTACTACATATATCCACCTCATGACTAATCACCTCACTCGTACACGCACGCTCCTGCACTCTCATAGTTTCATTTAAAACTACCCACCCTACTAAAATAAAAATGTTATCACTTCTTCTTGAATTTGTTGTAATGTAAGTACTTTCTGTATTATGAAGAGCCTGGAGACCACGACACAGGTCACAGTGTGGAATCCAGTGCACACTGTTTATCTTTAGATCCTAGTTTTTTTGTTCAAATACCCATTATTATTATTATTATTAGTTTCGATCACATTCGATGACCTTTATCAAGAAATGCTAAGCTTGACACGCGTGCGACCTCGTCTTGCCTTGCACTGCGGGCTGCGACGTCGGAATAGCCGACTCAATTTAACGCGAGTTTTCCCGTTTTATTAAAACAAAATGTGTCAGAACCACGTCAGTTTTCATAGTAAAATAGTTTTTTTTTTTTTGTATTATGTATGTAATTTCTGGTGTGAACAATAAAGAGTTTTCTGCTTCGTTATCATCATCAGCCGGAAGACGCTAACTGCTAAACATGGAGGTCCTTAGAGCGCCACACCGACTGACAACTTGCCACTTGCATCCACCGGTTGCCCGCGACTTCCTTGAGGTCGCCAAAAAAACCTTATCATTGTCAAAAAAAGCTTTGTCCTGTGGTCAGGGGTAATTTACTCGACAAGCAATAATTTTTTTAAATATTTTCCAGCATAGATAATAATAACTAATACTTAATAACTGTAATTACTTTACTTCGTAAGTAATTTTAGACCAAATTTTGTTTTATTATAGTTTTTTTAGATTCCCTTTGCCTTAAAACTGCGGCCAGAACCACCGGAAGACGGGTAGGAGCGTCTTCGGTAGGACCCTTCTGCGTTCCGCATGCTTGGCATTCGGAATTATGGAACCCCAGTTTTCTAAGCGGGAAACCTTTGGTCAAATGTGGACGTCATCTGGCTGATGATGATGATGAAAGGAATTTTTAGTAACTCAACTTCATATTAATAAAACTGATATTGTTTTCTTCCATATTAATTTAATGGCATTTTTGCGTAGGATGTTCCATAACTGTATACATTCCATGTAAATAATATCAGAGTATTAGTTGGTATTAGTAACAATAAGCCCGAGGGAAAATAACTATCGTAGTAATTTAATTATGTAGAAGGAAATTTCTATTTTATCTATTTATTTATTTATTAAGGTTCACCAACACTGTGCACATCCACTTACTTCAAGACAAGGGTCTTCAATGTATTTTGCCAGTGATGACATATAGAACTGAAACATAGTCCTTAATTGCTGGCCTTTTGGAGAAACTCAGAGTCGCACAGCGGGCATTGGAGAGAACTATGTTTGGAGTTTCTTTGCGCTATAAGATCCGGAACAAGGATATTCGCCGAAGAACCAAAGTCACCGACATAGCTCTCAAGGTTTGCAAGCTGAAGTGGCAATGGACAGGCCACATCGCTCGAAGAACCGGTAACGATGGGTAAGAAAGGTTCTTGAGTGGCAACCACGAGCAGGCCTCCCACTAAGTGGACAGACGACATTTTGAAGGTCACTGATAACCGGTGATTGCAAGTTGCAAACTGTCATTCAGTGTGGCGGTCTAAGGGAGAGGCTTTTGCTCAGCAGTGGATGTCTTCAGGCTAAGCTTCAAAAAGCACGTATGGGCAAGCCTCGGGCCCGCGGGCTGGACGCGGCCCGCTGCGTCTCAAAATATTAGAAAACGTGTACGTGATTATTTTCTTTATACATAAAGAAAATAAAAAGACAAGAAGAAGATTCAAGTAGAGGCTAAAGTTTTAGTTAAAATAAAAGTAAGTGCTAGTTTTAAACTAGCACATTTTGTACTTTTTTTTTTATTCTTCTTAAGAAGAACAAAAGACTTTAACAGAACAACATTTTGTACAGCGTCAGGCAATCAAGCCTTTTTACAAAAGACTCAGTGAAATAGACATAAATTCCTTTCCAAAACAACCACGTTTCAATTGGCAAACCTCTGAAACCTTTAACGCCACAGCTATATCTATACTTTGTAAAAGCATTCAAGTTGAAAGGTGTATTTGCCCGAGATACTCCATGCCCGGGCAGACTGCCCCAGGCATAAGCAAATGGAATTACAACGTTGCTTACGCTTCGCACTGTGAATTGGCAAGTATCCAAGAATGAGGCTTGTGAAAGGCCTAGTATAACTAGAGTGAAAACAATGTGGCGACGTAAAGGGACTTTGACTGTGAAGATACGATGACGTCATAGATATTAATTTATCAAATTTATTTGGGCATTACAAAAATTACAACAAAATTGTTGATTCCAGAGTCTCCCAAACTAGTCATAGACAGTGTGTCGGGAGACAGTGGCCTCTCCTATTTACTACATAAGTATGCCAAAACAAAATAAAGTCAAATTTAAGGTAAGTAGACATAATTTAGAATTTACATTATTACTACGCCAACTATCTATATTTTATTATCTCTTATAGTGGTAAGGCTCTCTTGCAGAGTCCGCCTGCGGAAGTACCACACCTTAGCCAGTTATCCAATCGCCAAGCAGTAGTGTGCAAGCATTAATGTATTCCGGATTGAAGGGCAATGTTTCCAGCGTAATTACTGGGCATACAGAGATTTAACATCTAACATTTCAGGGTGACGAGCGCAGTGCATTGCCACGCATAATTTTGAAGTGTTGCAGTTCAAAATTCTGGGTGACACTGAAGTGTTACGGGCAAGCATGTCGCTTAACATCAGGTGAGCGACTTGCTCGTTGCTTGCTTGTCTCGTCACCGAGTAACATAAAAAAAACTCGCATCAAAATTCGGTCAAGCCGTTTAAGCTACAGGAGGTAATACAAGAACACGCAAACTTAAATACTTTTATAGGTACTTGTGTAAATACTTACATACTCACATACTTATATACACCCCATAAATATTATTCACCTTTTTGGGCAATCGGTTAAAAATAACGCGTCAGCGTATTGTGTCCGGGACTATCCATAAATAGAACTGTTTGACGAGCGTCCGCCCCTGGCGTTACCCGTTTCCGAACGCCATCATTGTCCAATGCTTTATCAATCTAAACGACAGCGTTAATACACCAGCTGGCGAGGTGCCCAGACGAAAATTAATTGTACTTTTAGTTTGCTGGTTTGCTTTGGTTCTGTTGGCGATTTTACCACTTCTGCAGCGGTGTTTTATAAAGGCTTTTTGATTAGGCAGCGGACACACTTTGGAAGTGTATTTAAAGGTCAATTCAATTCAATTCTCCTTTATTTCCAATTAGGTACCTATTAAAAATACTCCTATGGATAGTCATCCCTATATAAATAAACAAAACGTAGCAAAAGCGCAACAAAATTATAAGCACTACAAACATTTGTGGACTTAAAATAAATGTCAATAGTAATAATAATAATTAAAATAATAATAGTATGCATAAAATAATAATAATAGTATCTCGCAAATGTTATAAATAATTTTAACAAAAAAGCAATAATATTAAAAGAAAAACAAAATACCCAACTGCAAAATTTAAGTAGCATAATTCGGGACACTCAGGACGCAAAGACGAATCCAACGATACCTGATTCGTCAAAATCGATAAAGCCGATCAGGCTACAGGACGTCATATACCCCAAAAACAGGGCAGCCTTGAAAAAAGCCAAAAAACCCTTGGGCAGTCGGGTAAAAAATCCGACTTCAAAAAAATACTGTGAAGAAAATGCACTATCATGTTGTTCTTGGCGTCAACCGTGAAATACTTATCGTTGAGGAGTTCCGGTGGCCAACTATGGTCTTCTTCATCAGTTCCATTTCACCAAATAATATTTTCTGAATTCAAATGCTTGACTTGTTGATGGAAACACCAAATTAAATGTATGTCTATAATATTTGAGGAATTCAACATGTATCCCATTATCAGAACAGGATTTTGATATATTGGAACCAATCTGGAAGTATATTGTTTCTACTAAAAAATATATTTTCCAAATTGGTTTATAAATGACCGTGTTAAAAGGGAAAAAAATAATAAGAAAACAAAGGAGTTGAGTACCCTCTTGTTTTTAGAAGTCGGTTAAAAACTCAAAATTGACTCTTGAGAAGTTTTAACATCATCCATATGCCATTAATCAATCATCAATCATTAATTAATTATGCCATTAATTTGTCTGGGGCAAGTAATAAGCACAATTCTCGTGGGAAGGGCCTAGTTCGGCAGCAGTTTACCTGTTTTTTATGTATCACCTAACTAGCCACTAATTATTAATGTTATATTGTGCATTCTTTATGAATTTGTGGCGAAAAACAATGTTGTGTAAACTAGTATGATAGTACCTTATTGTTTTTTTGCTTTTGTGTACATAATGTGTTTTTTCTCCACAAATAAATATTTGTCTATTTGTCTATTTGTCTATTTGTCTATTTGTCTATTTGTCTATTTGTCTAAATAAATTATTATTATTATTATTATTATTAATATTTTAAAAACGAAAGTTGGTATGTAAGTATGTAAGTGATTTACATGATGATTTGAATTAAATTTGATATGGAGATAGCTTACACCCTGGAATAACACATTAACACTTTTTATCCAGAAAAAAATTCGGTTTATGTAGAATAGCGGGTGAAACCGCTGGGCGCAGCTGGTAATAACCTAAATATTAAAAGGTTTCAGAAAAATTCAATAAAATTTAAAAAAAAAACTCGATACTTACAAAGAAAACTATAGCAAAACCTCAATCACTTAAGTCTGGGCTTGCTAAAGGAAGTGGAAACGAGTCAGAATCTGCTTTACAGTTTCAATTTGCTCGAGTGAAAGAGTTTACAGGGTAGAGGGCGCCAGTTGGTCTGTGGAAATGTTTGTAGCTATTTCTAGAATTTAAGTTTGAAGCGATGCTCAGTGGTACCTACGCATTACTTGGGTTCAAATTGATAAAAGAAAACATCGCGAGAAAACTATTGGATGGTGGTAGTATTGCTACTCGGCTGGCTAGCCTGGAATCGGAACTGGGACAAAATTTATTTCTGTCGATGAAAAATGCTAAAAGGCTTTGAATATTTTAGTACGAAACCTGACATACCTACTGTCCGCCATCTTTATTATTTTTCAAAATAGCATCCAGTCATAAAACCTATATATAAAGCTGACACTAATACGAACAAGGTTTGTATGAGACAAAATCTCCACTAAGCGTCACGTTCCTAAGATATACGCTTTCAAATGTATAATTGGGGCACCACTGGTATGTTAACTTAGAACTAAATTGATTAATTTTAAGGCAAGAATTGACTCTAAAAATATTGTTTACCTATTTGTCAATTGTAAATGTCTTTTTAGTCTATAACTAAAATACCATACTTACGGTGATGAACATGACTTGGACAAAACCGTTACCGAAATCGTTGAAATCGTTGTAACCATCTCACGCAACTATAAGTAAGACTTTGCATTAGACCGTTACAGAAATCGTTGAAACCATCTCACTCAACTATAAGTAGGACTGCATTAGACCGTTACCGAAATTGTTGAAACCATCTCACTCAACTAAATTAAGACTGCATTAGACCGTTACAGAAATCGTTAAAACTATCTCACTCAACTAAAAGTAGGACTGCATTAGACCGTTACCGAAATGGTTGAAACTATCTCACTCAACTAAAAGTAGGACTGCATTAGACCGTTACCGAAATCGTTGAAACTATCTCACTCAACTAAAAGTAAGACTGCATTAGACCTTTACAGAAATCGTTGAAACCATTTCACTCAACTAAAAGTAAGACTGCATTAGACCTTTACAGAAATCGTTGAAACCATCTCACTCAACTAAAAGTAGGACTGCATTAGATCTTTACAGAAATCGTTGAAACCATTTCACTCAACTAAAAGTAAGACTGCATTAGACCTTTACAGAAATCGTTGAAACCATTTCACTCAACTAAAAGTAAGACTGCATTAGACCTTTACAGAAATCGTTGAAACCATTTCACTCAACTAAAAGTAAGACTGCATTAGACCTTTACAGAAATAGTTGAAACCATCTCACTCAACTAAAAGTAGGACTGCATTAGACCGTTACCGAAATCGTTGAAACTATCTCACTCAACTAAAAGTAAGACTGCATTAGACCGGTACCGAAATCGTTGAAACCATCTCACTCAACTAAAAGTAGGACTGCATTAGACCGTTACCGAAATCGTTGAAACCATCTCACTCAACTAAAAGTAGGACTGCATTAGACCGTTACCGAAATCGTTGAAACCATCTCACTCAACTAAAAGTAGGACTGCATTAGACCGTTACCGAAATCGTTGAAACCATCTCACTCAACTAAAAGTAAGACTGGTTTTTTTTTATTGTGAAATATTACGATTTATGTTGGGAGGCAAAATAGTTAAAAAAAAATGTTTCTACTTTGTACAAAAAACTATTTTTGGCGGGTTTTTTAAATATTCCACAAGAAAGTCGCAAAGCAAGTTCCACTTGTTTACTTTGTTAAAAAGTACCGCGACAGCATTTTACGTTGTAACCGTCCTTTTTCAGCATATTTTTAGCATTTTGTCGAATACTGCGGTTTTGGTAGGTGCATTGTCCTAAGTAATGGCTTTGTGGTTGGCAACGGGCTGGCAATCCTACATATTTTTACCCGACTACAAAAAAGAGGGTTATGAGTTTGACAATCCATTCCTATATTGCCTATGTATGTATATACCTATATGTATGTAAGTATGTTCTTATATTCCCTCTAATCTCCTAAACTGCGTATCAGATTTTGAGAAGATAGGCGTCTATCGATGAGTCGTCTCACTCCGCGTGTCATATGGAATATTTTTTTTTTAAATATTAATATTAATAATTTTTATTATTTTTCCTCTTATGATTCGGCTCAACACATATTATACTTAGCCAGTGTCCAATTTCAAATATTACAATACATGTGGACTGAAATATGTCACAATTAAAACAAGTTTAGTGTCAGTCATATTCGAAGAAAACTAAGTCTCAGTAAAGTGGTGGACAATTTACTAGAGATTTCTATAGAGTTTTGGAAATAACACGAAATGTCACGTTTCACGACTTTGTACTATTCACCAACATTCGTGCACGTCCACGAACACTTAATGAAAAATTCACTTTCAATTCGATATCTTTAAATTTCACGAAAAAAAATCGGGCTCCGTCAAATTAAAAGATACAACAACGAAAGTATCTTTTACTATTTTCTTATTTTACATTAAACAGAGAAATAAATATATAACTACGTTTTAGAAAGTCCTAATAAAAACCTAACAACAAATTCTTGTTGACAATGCATAAGAGATAATTAGTATGGACGCGGCTATAAAGGGCCTTAAATGGAGGACGATCTTCGCCTCTCTACGAAGTAATTATTGTGTTTTTTTCTCCTAATTCTATTAATTCTCCTATTGTGTTTTTTTAACTGTAAAAGGCCCACTGGCCACAACTGTTAGCTTTAGTTAATATTAAGATATCGCGTAAGTGAGACGAAATGTTTCTTGTGATATTAATAAAGATCTTTGAACCTAATAGCTATACCATAGGAGTATTATTAATAGCTAATTGGAAATAAAGATCTATGTATACATTACATAGGGAGCAGAAATACAAATGAACAAAACTATACTTACAGTGAACCACTTAAACATCAAATTCGGCTATTAACCAACGTCCAACAGAGAACACAAAAAAGCAATAAATGGAAGAAACGACTTTAGTGTAGAGGAAAATTACGTGAGCTGAATACTTGCGTTTAATTATTCAGCGGCTGATACGTCTTATTACCTTTTACGATCTTTTGTCTCTCTCCAATTTTGGCTCCGCACATATTAGTATTTAGCCAGTGTCGGTCAATGTAGGTCAACAATTTCAATCACTTGTCCAAGCCATGTTCCAATTAAGTGGTGGAAGCTTTACTGTAACCTTGTACGGAGTTTTTGAAACAACGCGAAGAGGCTTTTATAGGCATTTCGACGCCTGCAATATTGACTCTGGTAGTTGGGAGGGGTTTCCCACACGAAAGTCATCCTGATGATACACAATAAGGTCAAGGCGTTTGAAGAAAATCGTCTTGAAAAGCTCGAGCATAAACATCAAATTTTGAAGGATAGGCCCAAACCTTCCTACATCTAGACTAATAAATCTGCGGGACAACTCTACTACAGTACCTGTGATTGGTTCTTTAAAACCAAGTTTGGCCTAGCGAGCTACATCAGGGCTCATGCTAGAAGGCATTGATTAAGGATCGCCGTCATGAAATCGATGAGTTGGACTATAATTATACTTTTAAATTTAATTTAATATTTTAATTAAATTCTTAATTTCACATTTGAAAAAAAAGTTGTTTTTACATACTAATTAGTATGTAAAAACGTTTTTTGTAATTTTTCCTCGATTTCTTTAAAGATAACTTGTGTAAATAGCAATTTTTAAGCCTCTTTTCTTAATGTACGTTAAATGTTGTGTGAACAATAAAGAGCTATCAATCTATCTAAATACTAGTAGGTCGCGGCGAACTGAGACCTCGCGATCCCTATATCTTCACAACCCCTGGACCGATTCAGCTCATATTTGAACTTAAAATTTGTTAATAAAAAATTGAACTACTTGCCTACCAAATTTCATGAAGATCGGATCAACGGTTCGCAAGTTATCATCGGACAAATATACACGCAAATAAACATACGTACAAATGCCGATTTGTCGTTGACTTCGCTCGGTCAAAAATATTTCTCCTAAATAAGTTAAATTTTGGCTTCACTCATTGTGTAATTTAGCCGTGTGATTAAATTTTGTTACATGTTTGTCAAGTTGGCACCAATTTTAGCTTGGGTTTTCAAGCTAAAATTGATGCCAACTTGAAACTTTTTCCCGCCTTAGTCAAGCCAGCTAAAAAAATTCAAATGAAACGAGTGGTTTAAAAGTAAACAAAATCTTAGATGTACCAGGCGCGTGGCTTTATTACTTCATTTTACGCTTGGGGTGTCCCAGTAATGACTCGCCTCGAACTTTTCAAGATGTTTTTTGGTCGAATATTCGTCTGTGATGCTTTCATCTGAGCTTATTATTGTATTATCTCTTCTGTTTTCTTTGAGTCTGATTTTTTTTGAGCAGATGTTTGGTTTAGCATGTTAAGATAGATAGATAGAAACTCTTTATTGTGTACACCAAAAATAAAAAGAACACACGTACAAAACTATCTTATACTTAAGCTAGTGCCACAAGTGGCGGCCTTATCGCTAAAAGCGATCTCTTCCAGGCAACCATTTAAGGTTTAAGGTTAAGGTTATTAAATTATCAACGGATTAGAAACCAGATTTAGATTAGTTTACCATAAACTACGGTACTTATTTCTCGTTCGCACTTTTTCATACAAAATGAATAATAATAATTTAATATAAAATTTACTAAATGGATATGAAAAAACCGTTAATTTATATTTATAAAAGATATGCTGATGTTTTTTTATAGCAATTATATTAGTTTACTACCTTTTCTTTATTTCTTGTACTCTGTATACAAATTGAGTTTTATTGGCATAGTATGAAACAAGATTTTTATTTTCATACAAAATTTTGGAGATCCATTTTACTTCTTTGGGGGAGGAATTTCGCACAGTCTGTTCTTATTGTTATTTGGTATTTATTTGAGAAGTATTGGGTCAAAAATTCGCGTTTTTATAATAAATGATTTGGTCAGTTTGATTCCTAGAAAAGGGCTTGTACTTTTATATATAAAGATTTAAAAAAATAACCCCTTATGGAAAAAAATATATTATGCTCTTTCAGTCCCGTTGAGTTTTAAGATTATATAAAATAAATGAAACAAACGTGGAGGATCGTGCTTGTTTTTTATCCAAGATTTTACAACCATAAAGCGATTTAAATAAAAACCATCGTTGACAAACAGCTGTATCCAGCTTTTCCCACATTTGTTCCCGTAAAACATACCAGATTACAGATTATTTATTAATAAATTATAAAATTTACAGGTCAAGATATCACTTATTTCATATTAGGTACATCATAGGTACATACTAAGATTGTAATGGCTATAAAATATCATTTATGTACTCCTTAATCGAGTAATACTTAGCCTTACTGAGTAGGAGCAGCTTTAGTTTCGATTTAAATATATTGTTGGAAGCTGCAATTTTTATTGTCTCTGGTAGATGGTTGTATAAGTGTACACCACTCACATATACAGATTTTACAGACTTAGCAAGGGTGTGAGCAGGTGTTCTCAGTCTGCCTTTATGCCTTAATGTGTTAGGATCACGTGTGGCTCCTAATTTTTCGAAGTTATCAAGGTTTAGTCTTACAAAAACACAAACCTGATAAACTAGTACGGAAGGTACAGTTAGCCATCCCCTAAATCATCTCCGTCCCCGAAACTTTTCTTCAAGTCTTATAACACTGGCATCGTTGATCGAAACACCATTATCTATCTACTTGAATCTCATGTCGTTAAGCTCGCGTCACATTTACGAGCTCGCCGGATCCATATTTTGAAAAGATAATGCCGATCGGATACCATGGACTACGGAGACAGTGTCCGAACTGAATTATGACTGACCTATATCAATTATTATTAAGGTGTTTGTACGGTAGATGACGGACATAATGGACAAAAATATACTAGAAAATAATACAAAAAAACTTAGATTTCGTCGAGATTGAATGTCATTTTTATATTGAACAGATTTGTAATTTCTTGGTTGGTCTCTTATTAAAAGTTGTTGTGTATTAAGCTCGCGTCACATTTACGAGCTTACTGGATCTATATTTTGAAAGGATAATGTTGTTCGTATATTATGTACCAAGGAGACAGTGTCCGAACTGAATCAAGAAGATGCAACTAAAACTCTCTTCTTTATTTCATGTAGTCTGCACCTATAATTGTGGTGACGTTTAGCCTGTTTTCATTGCTTGCCTCCTTCTTTGTTACAATGACATACATCATGTTGGTGTCTATTAAATAAATAAATAGATACGATATAGCTACTTCGTTATAGTTATTCTTATTCTTATTCGAGATGGGGGCGATGAGTCCTGCACTGACGTCCCGCATGGGGTGTATTGTGCATTTCCCCCTGCCAGCGTCTACCCGAGCCAACCCAGCTCCTTGAAATAACGGAGCGAGGCTCTGGGCTGCTGGCATAGATGCTCCCAGTGGTTTAGATGGTAGTGTCGATGAAGATAAGAACTAGTCAAGCTGTCGGGATGTCATGGATGATGCTGAAGCTGCCTCAAGCAAACTACTAAACTTATTATACAATTTTTTTTTTGTAAATTCACTGACTACAAAAACTTGCAAATGTGTGAGAGAGATAGCTGTTAAGCCCCATTAATTCCGAGTGGAGCAGAACTAGAGCTTGCCAGTAGTGTCTCTCCTGTGAAATATCGATACCCATCGTACTGCCAATAAAAATACTTCTCCCAGAAACCGTGACGCTGATCTACGTTAGCTTTATTACTCGAACAGGAACTTTCAAAAGGCGCATTATATGTGTACGTCATAAACTCTTTGGTGAATTTTATGGGGTTTATCTTTTGTTAGGTTTCTGAAGAGGACGAGCGGACATCTGATTACATCGGGTAGGGATGGCTTTTTGGAAAGGATTTCTCGAGTTTCAAATGTTTGTGGATGAGATCAACAATGCTGTTTATAACTATAACATCCTTTAATTCTAGTAGTTCGCGGCGAACTGAGACCTCGACCCCTATATGTTCACAACTCCTAAACCGATTCAGCTCATATTTGAACTTAAAAATTGTATTGAAATGAACTACTTGCCTACAAAATTTCATGGAGATCGGATCAACAGTTCGCAAGTTATTATCGGACAAATATACACAATAAACATACATACATACAAATGCCAATTTGTCCCAGTAAACACTGTGACCTTCGCTTCGCTCGGTCATTTATAATTCAGAGGAATATAGCCGCAGTCGTTTCAGGACCAATAAAGCTTCGAGCTAAAAAATGAATACGTTCGTCTCGAGGAAAAAACTTCGCTAGCGCGATTCAGAACTTCCTACATTATAACTGTCAGTCCATACAAAACGTCAAAAATACACAAAAATGATTCAACGCCATCTAGCGAATATAGTTCTCTGTCTGGATGTTTGTCGCGTTATCACGGCTAAACGGCTGAACGGATCTCGATAAAATTTGATAAGGAGTTACTGTATAAAAACGGAAATAGGAACAAAATAAAGACGGACCTAGGATACTTTTTATATCCACGTGAGCGAAGTCGCGGGCCACAGTAATACAGACATGCACACAGTAATTCCCTAAAGATAAATTACGATACAGAAATAGCATAAGGTTAACAAGACAAGTATTATTATACGAGCAACTAAGACCGAATGCAAAACGTAGGATAATTATATGACACTCTTAACATTAAAGTCTCCCGTCGATATCGGCCTAGTTAACCAAATGTTAAAGGGGGTAAATACACCATCAGACATATTTACTATCGATTTCTTTATTTAATAGTTGTAAAACACTGAATATACAAATTGAAACTTATTAAAAAACAAATGAAAACAAACTTGAAAATATTATAAATTATTAACAAATAAACAACAGACTCAGCTATCCGCAGGCAGGGTACCCGAAAGGCTGGTGACGTTACTTCTTTGAATAGGAATGCTAATTCTCTGGCCGAGGTAAGCACGAGCCCTTTGGTCGTTTGTTCTTTCTATCCGATGCTTAGAAAGATTTTTCAATAGTGGCCATGCTCTTGAACCCCAGGGACCAAATCTTTCTACCCCAAAAGGCAGAAATATAAAACTCACATACATCATCGTTCTTGGCCAGATGGCTAAAAATAGCTATACCTTTTTCTTTTTCAAATTTCCCAATGTACAGCTTGCTGAAGTAAATGCTGTTGTTAAATATTTCCAAAGCACAATACCAAAACAGCACTTGTAACGGCAAGCAGTTTGGCTAAGCAACATTTTCCTTCGTGCCAAAATCGCAAAGATAAAGTCGAATTCATGCATTCAACCCCACGTAAACCCTCTTGACTTGTTATTTAAACACTTATTTTATCTTGATCTATGTAATAACGAAATATTTCATGGAATTAACTCGAAGCTGACGGAGATAATACACGGTCAAACATTAGGCTTGGTTGTTTGCTCATTAGCAAAAATGTTGAGTTATTCTGTGTAATGTTTTTGTCTTACTTTTGATCTAATTTTAGTTTTAAGGCCGGTTTTGTAAAGGGATACTTTTTTGAAGTGCGTAAATTTGGGTAAGTAATATAATTATGGTCGAAATACGAAATACCAATGCTTGATCGAACATTTATAAATGCGAATGCGAAACTTAAAAAAACTTCACACGGACGCGGCCTTGTCTTGCCTCGCACTGCGGGCCGCGGTGTTTTGTTTTAGTTGTAAGCCAGATTAGTTTTACATAGTAAGTTTATAGGCACAATTATTAAACCAAAAGTGAAGCAAAACCCTACAAAACAGTCAAAGCCTCTCAACAGCAAGCGGCGATCACCGACCACCGTGGTATAAATGATCTCCATTACGTAGAGGCGACGTGCTTGAGAAATAACCCTTTCGTTGCAGCTGCAAGACGAGGAAATGTTGCCCGGACACACAAGATCGTAAATTAGCTAGTAAATTATACACTGCCCTGAAAGTTGGGACAGTTCCTTTTTGTGGGACGTAGCTTGCGTTGACATTTGGCGTCGACACATCTTCATAATACACGAAGTAGGCCTGAAGCGGCGGCTTATTCGACGAAGCAACACAAGCAGTGCAAATATGTGCTAACTTCTGCGTTTTTTTCAATCTCGGGTTCTTCCTCCTCGCGGCTTCGCGGAGGTAGGGAACCGGCCTCGAGGAGAACCTCATTACAGGGGCTGGACGCCGGGGGCATTGGGGGTTGAGATATTGGATTCGTGGAAGCCGGCAGCAGCTCATCTGATTTAAAAAAATCTATCAGCGCTACGCTACGAGTACGCTGCACAGGATCTCTAAGATGCCACGGCACGCATATTTTTTGTTTTTTGTTCCCCCTGTACTTCCCCCAATACAAGTCGGGACATTGTCAAGCTGAAAATGTTGCTTACGCAGTTTTCTGATTTGTTAAAATCAATTCGGTTAGATGGAACGCCGTTTGGAAATAAAATGTTTTAAATGAATAATGATAAATATTTCTTAATAATAATTATAATATTTTAGATAGTGTGCTTTTTTTAACTTTCGTAGTCATACCTCTTTAAGGTACAGTACAACACGATTACCGTTTCATCGGACAGCTAATAAAGAGACCCAGAACAGATACTAAAATTCATTATCTATCCTCCTAGCTGCTTCTGAGGCAGATGCGCTACCAACTGCACCAGGAGGGTCGGCACGTCATCCCTGGCGACCATAGCTATCCGGTCCTTTATCTATTTTTGTATACTAATTACTCTGATGGCCTCGCAGACATTACCTGTCGTTTTCGATGCATAGTAATGGCCAATTATCCTCGGGTTAAGCCTCTGCCGCTCGTTTCACTATAAACGAATGCCTAATTGGGATAATCCACGAACTTCAGTTTTATTTTGAAAGGATAATAAAAAGAAATGGCAGTGTAATGAGAATTAACAACTATGGACTAATTAAATGAGGTTCTTGGAGGATTTGTTTTTCGTTAATTTTTCGCTTACCAAAAACGGGCAGATAAAATAGTGAACAAATAAATAATCTCATTATTTTGCTGTTTTATTGAAAGGCCTCAGTATCTGCGGGAGTACACTTGGTGTTTTTATTGACAGAGCGAAGCGTGAGACTTAATGTCTCAGGAAGCAAATCGCCTTTTGTATATACATATGTACCCCTGACCTAATTTGTGTTGTATAATCTGACATACTCTTGATTATTTTTATTGTATTGTATTATTGTTTTATCTTGATATGAAATTATTGTATATTTTTTAGATTAAAAATTTATTAGAATTAAGTAATTTTACTATTTCATATCATTAGTTTAACTGGTTAGCCGTGCTAATTTGAATAAATAAATAATGTAGGATAGTCTGTTCAAAAGAAATAATTAAACGCCTGAATAAAGTTCTAGTTAATTATAGTACAGCGCTGTTAATGGAAATGCGCTGGATAGTGTACATTCCTTAATACAGAGCTATTTTGGACAAACATTTGTGTGATGAACATGGATGTTTGTTCTTTGTCTGAGTGGTTCTATGTACGTATTTACAAAAAAAAAGTATGTATTATATCAGTTATCTGGTTCCCATAGTACAAACTTGCTTAGTTTTGGGGCTAGATGGCGCTGTGTGAAAAACGTCCACAATATTTATTTATTTTCAGTACGAGATAAAATTTATATAAGTTTCCTAGATTTTCATATCCATTTGGATATGAAAATCTAGGAAAATTGCTTGATATTCTATGCAGCCGTGTGTCCCTAAGCTATTTCAACTTGTATCTGGGCGGTGTTTAGCATTGTTGCTAATGTAAAAACGCGTTTATCTGTTTGTTTCCTGAAGCAAAAGTGTTGCTGTTTCTGGTAGAAGATATACTTGTTTAGTTTTTTTTTTTTTGTTATTGAGGTGCAACGTTTTGCTCAGCGCGGCAAATTTAAATTTTCTTGCGATTTTTGTAAATTACAACTTAATTACTCATCTTGGGTTCATGAAAACTAATTTTGCGATAATAAATAGATTGTTTCAAGAAATTACACCAACCAAAAATTCAAGTTGAAAGCTAGTGTAAGTACACTTCTCACTAAACCAAAAACCAAGATGAAAATCAGCTTATTGAGATTCGTAGCTAAACCGATATTATCTAGGTGATCATTTTAGCCGTAATTTCATAACACGACAATTCATAATTTCATGTACCCACGATGTAATTAAGCTGTAATTGACAAAAAACGCAAGAAAATTTAAATTTGCCGCACTGAGCGATACGTTGCACCTTAAAATCTGTGACACGACTCATAAACTTTAATATACAAATACACTTCTCATTCTATTTTCTAAACTCTTTACAATGATATTTTACTTCAGGTTAGCGTGAAGAAACCCAACGTACTTAGCGTGTATCCAAAAAATATGTTACGTTAACCTGCTCATTTTAGGACTGCCGCAGTTATGATGTCAAGCCAAATAAAACACAACGCATCTCACATCACATGTAAGTGTGGAAAAATATTTTATTTTTCATAGTAAAAAAAAAGTTTTTAGTAGTCATTTAAGTGGTAGCTCAATGGGAGAACGCTTGCCTTACATTCGTGAGGTAGCGGGTTCGAACCCGGGCGGGCCCGTATCAATGAGTTCTTTGGAACTTACGTACGGATATACCACTGGCTTTACGGTGAAGGAAAACATCGTGAGGAAACCTGCATATTTCCGGAGAAGTAATTCAATGGCGTATGTGAATCCGCCAACACGCACTGGGCCAGCGTGGTGGATATGGCCTAACCACCCTTCTAGGGTAGGCTGATATCCCAGCAGTGGGATGTTTAAAAGGCTGATATAGATAGTAAGTAAGACATTTTAAGACATTTTAGTAAGACAGATAAGTGATCCCGGGCCGGATCAAACGCTATGGCAGGCCGCATCCGGCTGCGGGATGGGCGATGACCATTTATGGTCAACGGGGAAAAGACCATGTAAATAATAATATGTACTATTATTATAAATGCAAAAGTTTGTGTGTAAGTATGTAATTGTGTTTTTTCCCTTTCAAGTTTGTAACGGCTGAACGGATTTGAACGAAATTTGGTATTGAGGTAGCTTACAATCTGGATTAACACATAGGCTACTTATTATCCCGGAAAAAAAACGGTTTTCTGTAGAATAGCGGGTGAAACCGCGGGGCGCATCGAGTAAAAATATATTTATTAATACATTTATATTTCAATAAGCTATATATCTATAGCTATGCTATATTTCAATAGCATATTTAATTGTGAATAAGAGCAAAATTATCTTATAATTAAAAGTAATTGATAGTACCATCAAATATGCTTCATGGTAAGAAAATCTAAGGTAACAGTATCTAGCCTTGATTAACAAACAATTTTATCGTAAATGCCCTTTCTTAGTAAATCCCCCGTCAGCAACTATGAGTTCTCGTGGTTTGCACCAACATTAGAAATACCCGCAATTCTCTCTTGAATTTTGACTTGAAAGGAGAGAACTACTAAAATATTCCATTTGAGATCCTGTAGGTCAGTGTAGGGATAGTTATGTGAAGACAGTAACAAAGCTTGGTACGGGTACCTAAAGTATAATTCCTATGAAAGTCAACCTAGTTAACTTTTAGTAACTTATTTTGTTCTTTTTCAGAACATGTGCACACTTTTTCTAACCGTATTGTCCTAAAAACGATTAAATTTTACTTTACGTGCACGACGCGCGACCGCGTAAAACACAACTAAATACAAGATGGCCGATTTTCACCTTTTTAGCCAACTCTGTCGAGATTTTATTTTATTATGTTGGCTATTGAATCGGATATCCAATCACAAGCCTCTCGTTCGCTTCTGGTTGAAGTCCTTCAAAATCTAATGGATGTCATTGGTCTATAGAGCACAGAATAATGAAACCAATAGGAGCCAAAGTTATAGCACCACAATAATGTCTAGCACGCGTCGGGCCTATTTTAGTAAAACACCATGCTGGTGCGTCGCGCGTGTTTTAGGATAATAATAGGAGAGTCATCATCTTCATCATCAATCAGACGATGTCCACTGCTAAACAAAGGGCCTTAGACTTAGAGCGTCACACAGAACGACAATCTGCCATCAGCATCCACCCTTTGCCCGTGGCTTTGACAATGTCGTCGTCCACCTAGTGGGAGGCCTTTCTACGCTGCGTCTTCCGGTTTGTGGTCGTCTCTCAAGGACCTCACTTCCTCATCGGTTATCGGTTCTTCGAGTAATGTAGCCTGCCCATTGCCACCAGCTTGCAAGCCCTGAAAGCTATGTTTGAACATGGGAATACTTACGTTAATTTGTGTCTTCACAAATTTATAAATAAAGTTAAATTAAAATTAAAATTAAATAAATTAAAAATTTAAATTTAAATACACGTTTAAATTTGAGTATAGTTTGATAATTTACGGTAATCTTTTTCAAGAAGATACATTTTTTTATTGACAAAAAAGCGACGGGCTTCCTAATGGTAAGTGGTGACTGACGCCATTGCCTATGAATAGGGTTCATAGACGACGTAGATTGGAGGTGTCCAACTAGTCAGTGGGACAACGTCAGTGCGTCGTGAGAGGAATAAGAATCGGTTCTACTCTTGAGCCATCCCAAACGCCACTCTTGGAAACAAATACTTATAGCCCAGTCAATTTGGCGTTTGACCTGGAAATAATTAATAACATGTTTGTTTTTTCGGTACACAATTGTAAGACCAACCTATCATATTCATGTACAATAATTAAGCAAAATGCGTATCCGAAACAATTCAAATTTTACATTTTGCAATATCGTCTCTATTTGCGCTACTTTAGAGTCTCTTTCAGATGACGATCGTAAGCGCGGCAGTGAGTCGTCGACGACGATAATGAACTATAGCTCAAGCATAAAAGCTTTTTCTATGTTCCGTACCTCCAGACTGTTTAATTTATTTTAGTATTGGTTTCTACTTTAGCAAATTATCCCAAACAATTTAATATTTATTGTTATGAATTATGTCCGGGTCCTAATAAGTCGTGTAACTTGACTGGGCTAATACTGCCAGGTTTGTTTCTTCCCCTGCCACCAAACGAATGCCATTACTTTTATTTACATCTACGGTTACAGTACCGACATCGTTTGTATAAAGTTGTGTCACTGCTTTCCATTACTGTGGTACGGCCCCTGAATTATTGCGTAGTGAACGCACGGTCGGCCAGTTTTAGACGTTTTAGACCAGTAGTTAGAAGGTTAGTTGTAGACGTGCACACGATCTGTGTAAAGTTTAGCGCTGTTTTATCAAGTGGTTTATAAAACGATTGTTTTAAGAGTAGCGCCCAATGGGTGCCTCAGCATGATGAAAGTTTGGTTTTTTAGATTTAGGTCTTTTTAGATTTGACCACAAATTTGAGTTACCGCGAAATGAATCTACGACGAATTTTATTAAAAGTAGCATTTACTTGGATAAAACAATATTTAAATTTGATTATCTTGATGAGACAGAGAATGATTAAAAATATCTATCGACCTTCAGTAGTTAGGAGTAGTTCTGTTGTGTCCTACCACAAGTCTTTTGCACAGTCCGCCTGGGTAAGTACCACAGAAGTTGCTAGTTATCCAGCCGTCAAGCAAATATTACTGTGTTCCTGGTTGAAGGTAAATGTTTCCTGCGAAATGATTGGGAACAAAGAGATTTAATGCCTAATGTCTGAGGGTGACGAGTGCAGTGCATTGCCGCACAGGGTTCTAAGCTCTTGAAGTTCAAAGTTCTATATGGCACTGAACTGTTATGAGCAATCTTACGACCTGGGCCCCTATTCGGAGAAATGACATTTTTATCTCTCTCTCACTCACTCCCATTAAATTTTAAATTAGAGAGACAGTGACCGAGATAATCTCGAGCGCACAGGAATAGGGTCCCAGACGAATTACTTGCTCGTCTCGTCATTCAACCAGAAGAAGTCTAAGAAAAGGGTTGCTATAATCGACGCTTGGCAGGCGGCTTGAGCATAGCAAATGCTCACTGCTTACTTAGACGACACTTATGCCCGTCCTCCGCTGGTTCTTGTCGCAGTTTGACAAGCCCAGGTCCAGGAAAAAAGAGTCCGGGAAAAAGTATCTGTTAATTAGTTCTAATATTGTGGCCTTTTCTTTGCTATTGTTACATAAGTTTTTGTATCCTCTCTCTAAGCAACGCAGTAAAATGTTTAGTTGTAATTTATATCGCTCATGCAGGCAACATAAATGCGATTTCATTTTACCTGTCAAATTATCTCGATTAATTTACCCAAAACTAGTTGATACACGCAACTACGTTCGCATGGACCTACAAAAAAAGTACCCTATGTCCGTGTCCAACCCTTAAGCTATATCGACGCAAAAATTGAGCTTGATCCGTTCAGCCGCTTAGCCGTGATAACGCGACAAACACCCAGACAGATAAACAGAGTTACTTTCGAATTTATAATATTACTAGCTGCGCCTTGCGGTTTCACCCGCTATTCGACAGGAACGGTTAAAGAGGTTTAATAAGTAGAAAGGTTAAAAAGCCTATGTGTTAATCCAGGGAATAAGCTACCTCCATACCAAATTTCATCCAAATCCGTTCATTACAGAGTTAAACAGGAACAAGCACACTTACCTACTTACACACAAACTTTCGCATTTATAATATTAGTGTGATTTAAGATAATGATAAATAATTTGGCAACAAAACTCCCACATAAAGTACACAAATAAAACCATAACCTACCAAAAGGCTTTACGGAGTTATTTGTGGAAATTTTATCGCTAAACTTTTTCTTAAATTGATCCGGCATTTGGCATGGTGGCTTGTGGCATTACGCTCCAATGCTCCAATTCATTTAGTTTTGGAATTGTTTTTAGTAAATGTGCTAACTTTGAACATAGAGAAAGTGCTGAAAAGTTTTTTTTTTTTTTTTTGTTTTAGGTGAGGTTCATACAAGATTTTTTTTTCTCCATCTTTTTACCTGATTGCCCAAGAAGGCATTAAAGGCAGGCATTTTACGATGTATGTTAGTTTGTATGCTCTTATAATATTACCTACTTCCTGCAGCTAATCGGCTTGACCCATTTTGACGAGTGAGGTTTCGTTTGATTTCTTTTTATGTCTGAAGTGGAATACTCTCCATTTTGTTTTTATTTTTCTTTCAAAAATAATACTTGTTATAGCGGTAGATTACTTATTGTAGATATTTAGGGCTTAACTAATTAAAGTTAAATTAAGTTAACTAAAGTTATGTTTCTTCGAACTTGCTTAGTACATTAGAGACACAAGAACTGAAGCAAGCTCATCTAACCTTCTAGAATAATTGCACCATAGTACTTTGGAACTACTATATATGGTGCTATTTTTATATATAAATCCCACAGATCATATTAGATACCGTATTACGAGATTCGTTGTTCCTACAAAAAGTCACCAAAGTTTGAGGAAGGCGCGGGTCGCGGGGAGTGCGACCAAGCGTTCTCATTGGGTATCTCAAGGCTACGTCTACTCGCGCCTTACAATCAACCAATCAGAGTAATTTCTTATAAGTGTATTTAGACAGATGCGTGGTGCGCTTCGAGCGTCCTGAATGCAGAATCTAGGGTGTGATCTGTGATAAATGCGAAATTAACTCTGTCTCTCTGTCTCTTTGTCTCACTGTCTGGGTGTTTGTCGCGTTTTCATGGCGTCACGGCTGAACGGCTAAACGGATCGTCCTCTACTTTTTTATATATACTTTTTTTTTGTAGGTCTATGCAAACTAAGTCCCGGGTAACAGCTAGTGTTAAATAATTATGTAATTGATGCATACTCTATGTCAAAATTATCTTTGCCAATAAATGCTTTGATTTGATTTAATTTTTGATTTCATTAGTTCAGTTAAATAAAACGAAACGAAACCTATAGCTATATCACACTAATATTATATATGCGAACGTTTCTGTGTAAGTGTGTAAGTATGTAAGTGTGCTTGTTCCAGTTCAACTCTGTAACGGCTGAACAGATTTGAATGAAACTTAGTAAGGACGTAGGTTACAACGTGGATTAACACATGGGGTACTTTTTATGCCAGAAAATTATCGGTTTCTGTAGAATAGCGGGTAAAACCGCGGGCCGCAGCTAGATATTAAATATATCAGTAGGATACATACCGCCGCGCCGAGTCATTAAGGTCGGTTTGGTATTTATGTATGATCGTTGCCAGTTAACTTTCTATCAAACTTCAGTGCTAGTTATATATACAGTTATCCATCTTTTAACTTATGAGTACAGCCAGAAGCGTATAACTCCTGAAATTCGTGAATTTTACGATACGATATACGGCATCGGGGAACTTTCAGCCATTCATTTCAGGGTTTCAAACGATTCGAGTTTTCAAACGATCGCAGTACGAAAATACTTAAGATACAATTTTTTTAAGTTTTTGATACAACATTATTATATTATTATTAGTATTCACGGGATATTTACCACGATTATTAAAACGTAAACCACTACGCTACACTAACGTATTGTTACACTAGTTTTAAGTAGATTTTTGTATTATGCATGTAATTTCTGGTGTGAACAATAAAGAGTTATCTATCTATCTATCTATCTACGCAATGTAGTAATCCACCACGAAAGTAAAACAATGTTCAAAAACACTGTAATTTATTTTTTTACCAAAGTAAGAAAAAAACGTTTATAAGTCTCCGTATGACCACTAATTCGCCTGTTGGTAAGCGATGACTGTGGCCGAAGATGAAGCACGCAGACCTAAAAGATACCTAATTATTCTGCTTGCAGCTAGTTCTGCATGTCTTCTGCGTCTTCTGCCTCTGCAAAAGAGTCCTATACCCCTATAGGACTCTTTTGCAGAGGCGTCTGTGGAAGTACCATACTTTGATTTTAATGATGATAATATATGCATAATGATGCAAATTTTAATATTAATGTGTTCTGAATTTAAGAATAATGTTCTCAGCGAAATTACTGGGAGCATAAATATAACACTACATAATATGCTACACTAGTTGTTATCCGCGACTTAGACATGGACATAAAAAAGCATCCTATGTTCGTCTTTGTGATATACAGTAACTCCTTATCAAATTTTATCAAGATCTGTTCAGCCGTTTAGCAGTAATAACGCGACAAACCTCCAGACAGAGATAAAGTTACTTCCTATAGTTCGCTAGATGGCGTTGATCCATTTTGGGGCATTTTTTGACGTTTTGTATGGACTGACACTTGTAATGTAGGAAGTTCTAAGCCCCGTAATTATCAAGTTTTTTGCTCGACATTAACCTATTAATGTTTCTGTTACGACTGCGACTCCTCATCGTATGGGTTTGCTAAAAGAGTTTTTCTGTCAGTTATAGGAACACCTTGCAGTGACATCTACCTACATTAGAACTGTTTTCATACAAAACGTCAAAAAATGCAAGAAACGCCATCTACCGAACTAAAGAAAAAAACTCTCCGCCTTTCGTTTGTAATCTTTTCACGACTAAACGTTTACACCGCATTTAATGAAAAATTAAATTGATATGGTCTTAATTAGAGAACAGACCAAGACCATGTATGTTCCTTGGGACATACATAAGCAGCTTCTTTTTTTTCGAAAAAGGGTGCACCGACGTATCCACGGGAGAAAACTTATAAAAGTCAATACAGAATTTAATTATACCAATATATTCAACTCAATATTCAGTTAACATAGTGAAACTTCTTGATTGCTTTAGAAGCAAATGTTATTCACAAGTTGTACATAGTTTACGATAAGCCCAATTTATGGGAGGAAGCGGATAGTTCCGACTAGTTACTAAAATGAATAATAAAAATAATGATGTTAAAGAAGGTTAATACTATTGTTATGTAGCAGTATGGAGGAAACACTATCAAATTGTTAGAATTGTTAGAATGTTTTGTCAAAGGAATTATTCATATAGTTTACAAGTCATATATATTTTATTTTTTTCTAGGAAAAACTTAGAAACTATACACAAGATATAAACACCGATGTTAGAATATTAATAAACGAAAAACAAAATACCCGACTCTGAAATATCACCCTAAATGTCACCGGACTCCGGAGGTAGAGTGCTTTTCTTGAAAGAAGTCCCACTGCAAATAGCGGAACTAATCCAACCCTTATTAATATATTTATATAAGTAATATTTTTAGTATATAATAATAGTTTATTGCCAAATAATTAATTTAGTTGCAAATAACAGAGATCCTTAGTTATAAAAGAATTATTCAAACATCCAAAAAAAAAAAAACACAATTTGCATTGGGTCCCAAACTAAGCAGAGCCTGTGTCTTGGGCAAGTTGCCAGAACCTGTTTCGCTGGGGTTTGTACACATTAACAAATCTGGTTTAAACAACCCTAACATTAGTGCAGTAGCAATCTCAACAAATACCATTACCAAGAGAATACCATTATCATCAAATACCATTTTGATAGTGCATTTTCAACGCGCGACGACAGCGCCGCGTCTGGGGGACTTCTTTAATGAAAACCACTCTAAACAAGAATCCAACGACACCTCACTCGAAAAAATCGGTCAAGCCGTTTAGGCTACAGGAGATACTATAGGAACGACAAAAATACTTAGGTACATACATACATATTCACACACTCACATGCACCCCAATAACATTACCCTCCTTGGGCATTCGGGTAAAAAAAGAATAATAATGTTGAAAAGCAAGCGAGCCAGAGGCGCTTGAAGCTTGGGCCCTTTATTGTCCATACTCACTACATTCTGCGATAATATACTCACAAGAGAGAGCTCGTGTAATTTTATCCAAACAGCCATAAAATACTTTATGCTATTCATAAGGTTATGGGTTAGTTTATCACAAGTACTATAAGCTTCCGTAACATAATGAGACCAGTAAATTAACTGTTATTATTGTAGTTAAGTCACTAATTGTAATTAGAAAATCTGCTACATAAACCAAAATGTATTATAATTTTGAAAATGAAAAACCATATACTTAATATCATCATCATCATTGGCCAGGAGATGCTAACTGCTGAGCAAAGGCCTATTGGAAAAAGTTTCATATGAAGTTATACCGTTTCATGGTCAATTAAAGTTGACATTGGAATTTATTTAATAACTATTTATCGTAATTTGGTGAATTAATATTTATCCCGTTTTTAATGTGTAATATATTTATGTACTGGTTTAAGAACTATATATTAATTAATAATCATAATGTTACCAATACCACCTACTTTATCAATTTTTCACCCACGCCTCTAGTGGTGGTATATTGTGATTAATTTAATGTAACACAACTAAACATACATAGTAAAATCTGATATACAGATCTATAAAATGTTAAATAATAATCTTAATATTTTTGCATTCTGTTTTGTATGTTTATATTAATAAATAAACATTGCTATAAACATCAGAAAATGTATTCTATAGTATATAAATTAACGCTTATTTTCTTTAATATCCACTTAGAAATTTTAATATACATATTTTATAAGCGTGCATGATAGCTGAATTAGGGGAACAAGCCTTTAATTCGTGACTTCGCTTATAGCTTAGACTGCGGACACATTCAGCTGAACTTAAATAGGTAATCAGTAAATATTGATTTCTCTTCATGAGTTGATATTTGTTTCGGTAAATTGGTGCTCAAAATTGTTACAGTTAAAGTTGATAATGACTTCAATGTACATAGATGTTTTTTAAACAACTTTAAAAAAGAGTTTTTCAATTCTAATGTTTAAAAAAAATGTTTGTTACCTCAGAACTACATAAAAAATAATTATTCAAATCGGTTTCTTATACTATAATTTTAGATTAGATTTAAGATATGGGTCAAATGTGCCTGAAATAAACAATTATTATTATTATACAAAGTTTATATAAAAAAAAACAGATTTGAAAAAAAAAATTTTTTTGAAACGTTATATTTTTATACGAAACTTTGTGATATTTTCATCAATATCCAGTTCTGACAATGGGATCCACGAGGAATTGGGAACTCCTCTCAAATATTACAGGCATACATAATTATAGCGATGTTGGTAGGTTCATCAACAAACCATGGAACTGGTGAAAAAGCCCATAGATGGCCACCGGTACTCTTCAATGATAATTAAGTTGCAACGTTTTGCTCAGCGCGGCAAATTCAAATTTTCTTGCGTTTTTTGTCAATTACAGCTTAATAACTCGTCGTGGGTTCACGCAAACGAATTTTGCGACAATAAATAGGTCGTATCAAGAAATTACGGCTAAAATGATCACCTAGATAATATTGGTTTATCTACAAATCTCAAAAACCTGTTTCATCTTTGTTTTTGGTTTAGTGAGAAATGTACTTATACTAGCTTTCAACTTGAATGTTTGGTTGGTGTAATTTCTTGAAACAATCTATTTATTATCGCAAAATTAGTTTTCATGAACCCACGATTAGTAATTAAGCTGTAATTGACAAAAAACGCAAGAAAATTTGAATTTCGCGCGCTGAGCGAAACGTAGCACCTTAAGTATTTCACGGGAGGCGTCAAGATAAACTCGATTATGCTTATGTTAAGCGACTATGACGAAGCAAATTTAAATGAATGGTCGGTTTCTTTTTGTTAAAATTATTGAAGTTTGATTTATACTGATTATAGAAAATCGGAGAACTTGAGCATCTTTTCCAAATGGATGTTCCGAAAGAAGAAGATTCCCTGGAAATTTCATCACAATCCGTCCAGCTGTTTTGGATTTTATAGGGAACATACTTATATACACACATAATTATATACATACTTTTACACATTACTAGCGATCCGCCCCGGCTTCACACTGGTACCAAACTTCACAGGATCCCGCGCTGAGCTATTATAAAAATTCTCCGAAAATCTCATTAAAATCGGTTCAGCCGTTTTGAAGTCTTTAGGGGACATCTATACAAATATACATACATACATCGTCTTTTTTATATTATTAGCGACGCGCCTCGGCATTGCATGGATACCAAAACTTCACAGAATCACCTGCTGGGCTAGTCCGAAGATTCTTTAAAAATGTCATCTAAATCGGTCCAGCCGTTTTGGAGTACTATACACATACAAAATAACTTAGCCAATAGCCTTTTATATATTAAGAATACGATTGGTATGAAATCTCAATATGAAATGCATTGCAATGCTAATCCACTCAAAGCCAGACTATCAGCCTGCTTGGTATGCATCATTCGAAGTGGGGTCGGACAACGAACTTTGCAGAGAATTAAACTTTACTTGCATAAATCGTGGTTGGATCATTGCTCAATTTCTCACTGAAAATGATGAATAAACAATCTTTACAAAGAAGTCATTTATTTATTTTTGGATCTACTAAAGAGGTTTTTTAAACTTCGCCCTATTGTCCGGGGAAACATTGACCTACAATTGAACTTGTCATCCGATTCGAAGTACACTGTTCACCTCATTGGGCTATGGACTTACAGGTACAGGTACGTACAGATGGCATCACACATTGGTATGACCCATTCGGTTATTTTATTCGTTTAAAAAAAAACGTTATCACCTCGAATTTAATAATGTATGTCCATATAATCTCGTGATAAACACAGACATTTATGTAAATAATACAGCAAACATGTGATCACACAGCGAAGTCTAGAGAGTGATTGAGTGAAGTGTGGAAAAGTGACCACAATTGAAATGGGTTGTAGTTGGTTGGTTTGCTTATAGCGTTTTATTTCAGAACAACTTATTTCTTTTAGATACATTCGAAAGGTTATAAGCGACATATATATGCTAACTCATTTTTCATTTTATGTTTAAAGAATTATTAATAATAAAAAGTTTCAGCTTAATAAAACTGTAGTTAATAAAAAAAAAGGTTAGCAGTTTATTTCACATTCGTTTTATTAAAATATACCTTTTGTTTTAATAAAACGGGACTACTCACGCTAAATTGAGTCGTGACGTTTATTCGGTGACCTTTATCATTAGCATTCCTTGATAAAGGTCACCTAATTTATGTGATCGAAACTATAGTCGGAATAACCGACTCAATTTAACGTGAGTATTCCCGTTTTACTAAAACATAATGTATCAAAACCACGTCAGTTTTCATAGTAAAATATACCTTGTAACGTTAAACACAAACAATCGATATTACAGCGGGAAGACTACCGATGGGTTATTATAGACTCAATATATCATCTATTGTAGCGTCAAACTTCACGACTGTATTATAGTCATATAATAGTAGAAATACGTCAAAAATCTTAGCAGTTTAATTCACATTCGTTTCATTAAAATACACCTTGTAACGTTAAAGACAAAAAATCGATCCCTTGTTCCTATCGTGATAGAAGCGATATTACAGCGGGAAGACTACTGTTGGGTTATTATAGACTCAATATATTAACTATTGAAGTGTCAAAGGTCACAACTGTATTATAGTCATATAACAGTAAAAACACGACCAAAGTCTTAGCAGTTTAGTTCACATTCATTTTATTAAAATACACCTTGTAATGTTAAAGACAACAATCGATCCCTTGTTCCTACCGTAATAGAGGCGATATTACAGCGGGAAGACTACTGGTGGGTAATTATAGTCTCAATATATCAGCTATTGTTGCGTCAAACTTCACGACTGTATTTTTTTTTAGTCAGTGACGATCGATCCCTTGTTCCTATCGTAATAGAGGCGATATTACAGCGGGAAGACTACTGGTGGGTTATTATAGTCTCAATATATCAGCTATTGTTGCGTCAAACTTCACGACTGTATTTTTTTTTAGTCAGTGACGAGACGAGCAAGTCGCTCACCTGATGTTAAGCGTCACGCTTGCCCATAACAGTTCAGTGCCACCCAGAATTTTGAACTACAACAGTTCAAAACTATGCGTAGCAATGCACTGCGCTCGTCACCCTGTGATGTTAGGTGTTAAATCTCCGTATGCCTAGTAATTACTCTGGAAACATTGCCCTTCAATCCGGAACACAGTAATGCTTGCACACTACTGCTTGACGGTTGAATATCTGGCAAAGGTGTGGTACTTCCTCAGGCGGACTCTTCAAGAGAGCCGTAGGGCTCTCTACTCACTACAAAAGAGTCATTTAACATTAGAAACACGACAAAAGTCTCCATAAGGATGTTCGAAGCGCACAATCATTGATCAAAATTGTTTAATGGCACGGTTATTCCACTTGACGTAGAGGGTGGTCGGCAAACAGCCATAAATCTGGGAAGCACCACAGCGGAAATACTATCTCAGTAACTGTCCCAGTGCTGCTGTGATAGGAGCTCGATGCCTCAATTGGTGAGGTACATTAATGCGTGCTCCATTAAGTGGCTCCTCTGATACAGTTACCTCGTTCGTCCTTTTTAACATTTTTTAATATAAAAATTACAGAGAGGATATTAAATATAATTGCTAAATATAATATTAAATTATATAATTTTATTATTATTATTTTTTTTTTTCCGTGCAGTTTGGCAGAATTATAAGAAATGCTATATATTTTTAGTTAAGGAGAAAAAAAACAACGTTGATCTGAAATGATTTAAAATACCATTACCAATTTTTTATAGTTATTTTCTTGTTATTTTTTTTTTTTGTCGAAGGAGAATTAATAAACATTTATTCGATGTTTTGTCCTTCTCTTTCGCCAAAATAAAAGAGACCCTGTTAATTTTAGGCCTACTCGCGTCTACAGTTTATGTCTTTCTCTATCTTACAATATTGAAAATATAAAATCACTACCCTAATGTCAATCTCCAAAATGTGTATCTTGTTTCCGTTTATGATAAAACTACAAATGTTTAACAGAAACACGTAAAAATGTAAAAAAAAATATATTGGTCTCATCCGTTAGATAAAAAGATATCAAAGCGAAAGTTTGTAAAAAATACTAAACTAGTAGTTCGCGCCGAAATGAGACCTCGCGACCCCTATATCTTCACAACCCCTAAACCGATTCAGCTCATATTTGAACTTAAAAATTGTATTAAAATGAACTACTTGCCTACAAAATTTCATGAAAGTCGGATCAACGGTTCGCAAGTTCGCTTCGCTTCGCTCGGTCAATTAAATTTGTATTTTCAATGTTTTAGTAAATAAAAAAAATTGAAACCTGTAAAAAATACGAATATAATTTTCTTTACATATTCCTGATTTAAATGATATACCTGCAATCTAGTTTCTGGAAATCATAGCAACTCTTTCTAAGAAAACTTGCAAATGTGCCAATGAGATAGGAGGTACAACTGAATGTTTTGAATCAGCTCCAGAGTTTGTCTTTGCTCTCTCTGTCAAATGGAACACCACCTCTCGAACATTATGTCACAATAGCAGAAACTTGAAACAAAACCCCGAAATCTCGTATTTTCGCAGTGTTTATATATAAATTGCATTCGCAAGGCCGTGGTGTTTGGAGGAGACAGTGTAGCCGGAAAAAAAGTCACCCATACACATATAAGAATAAAATATATTAGCATAAATAAATTCAGCATTACTTATCAAAAATTTTAACTATTCTAAAATTCGATTAAAGCTTTATAATCGTTCAATGAAGCTTCACGAATAGTTTTCAAAGGTTGCCGATCTGACCACTGGTTAATAGACCGTAATTTCATGTAATTGTTGTTCAGAAAGGCTTTTCGCAAAGTTTCGAATCTACTGCGGTTGAAATCCTATCGAGTTTGGGCTTAGTATAAAGTAACCCAGTAAGGAACTACGCAGTTTTGCATTTTGATTTTAAAAATCAATCTACCGACGAAGGAAACAAAAGCCTCTAGGAAGCTTCTTAGTACTGGTTAACAACTTCTGTTTTATGACTTTTTACAAATAATATACTTACTTAGCAAATAATATTTACTAGTTTGCCCGCACGGCTTCGCTTGCATAAGTTACAGCTTTTTTATTTTATTTTAATATCTAATAGTTAACATTTTAATTGGTGATTAGCACCACAAAATCTCGCAGTGGTTTGTCTTGGCGCCAGGTTCTCTGTTTTTCAATTCTGAATAATTAGCTTGATAAAAATAATAATAAAAATAATTAACTAGGCCACATAACCCGGCTGCACCCCAAAGCAGTCAGGTATCTTGAGAAGATTTCCAGCTCGCAAAAAAAAAGGGTAGATGAACCATCCCATTCGCCTCTTTATGGGTTGATTTTCGACAACTCCTGAGACATGCCCTTCTCTATTTTTAATGCTTAGTACACAAATCGAGTTTCATTGGCGTAGCATGAAAAAGATTTAATTTATATTAAGACTTTGGTTTCCAGAGGTAGAATTTCGCAAAATCCGTTCTCATTGATCACCTCCATTTGAACAGTATTGGGTTAAAATTTCACTTCTCTATTAGAAGCGGTATGGTATGTGTGCGTTGATTCCTAGAATAGCGCTTGTTCTTTTATATCTGTAAAGATAGATTAAGTTTTATCAAAAGTCATAATTATGACCAAAAAAGTTTGTATTTTTTTTGGTGAAAATGTCAGCTCGGAGGCTTCACCCAGGGCCCTCGCCATTTTACATACATAACATTATCAGCCAGAAGACATCCACTTCTGAACATAGGCCTTCCCTTTAGACCGCCACACCTACTGACAATGTGCCACTTGCATCCACCGGTTGCCCGCAATTTTCACAATGTCGGTCTATCAAATGGGAGGCCTCCCTACGCTTCGTCTTCCGGTTCGTGGTCGCCACTCAAGAACCTTTCTTCCTCATCGGTTATCGGTTCTTCGAGTGATGTTGCCTGCCCATTGCCACTTCAGCTTGCAAACTCTGAGAGCTATATCGGTGACTTTGTTTCTTCGGCGAATATCCTCGTTTCGGATTTTATCGTGCAAAGAAACTCCGAGCATATCTCTCTTCATTGCCCGTTGTGCGACTCTGAGTTTCTCCAAAGGGCCAGTGGTCAAGGACCACGTTTCAGTTCCATATGTCATCACTAGCAACACACATTGGTTGAAGACCCTTGTCTTCAGGCACTGCGGAATTTGAAACCGCGTAATGTTATTATCATTTGGAACGTTTTTGTTTCTATTTCATGAGAAGAAATACGAATTATTAAAAGGTGTAGAACAAATGTTTTAGGTATGATATAGGGAAGACGCATACGAGAGGCTGTTGGCGAATTACCTATACAGGTAACTTCTAGGTAAGTGTGCTCCATCCTAGACCACTTCATTGCTTAACATCCATCGGGATGTAGTCAAACACAAAGCAATTTAAAATATTTATTTTAATAAAAAAGGTAATCCTCAAGTAACTTGACTCAGTGTTCCGAATAAAGAATCAGTATTCCGAAGTTTCGATCAAATCAGGATCAGACTGTTCAGGACTGTTCAGACTGTTCAGGACTGTTCAGATCCATCCTTCGGCCCGCCTGGGTTCGTCCACTAATAAGACGAGCGTCGTTCCATGTGTCATAAAAAAAACTTGTGAATTATAGCTTAAATAAAAAGCGGAACCCTAAAACCTCAACAAGGCTCTATTCACACGTGGTGTTAGCCGCTAAACAATCGATGAGTTATTATCGCTCGTTCGCAGCCGTCCTATTCAAGAACGACCGAACAAAAGGGGAGAAAAAATTATATTCACCTGTTCTATTTTCTCCATTCGTTCTATTTATTGCCCATATGAATTGTGAATAATTCAGGAGGGGCGAGCGTGATTTGTTCCTACCGTGTTTTGTTTCTCCAAAGAGGGATGTAGGGCTGCGAGGTGATGCGTTTCCATAATATTTAGTAACTTACTAACTAACTAATATTTTAAGGGTTCCATGCTAAACGAATTCTTAATATGGTGCAAATCCAGTGTCTGTATGTCACAGATAATTTTCTCAGTACACTAGAAATAAAATGATGCATAGATCAGTGTTCTAGAGAGCTGTTTCTTTTAAACTGCTAACATTTTTGACAAATAATTTAAGATTGTCTTCTCTGCAAATGGGTTCAGAATATTTTATGTTACGATTCGTGTTATTATGCAAATAAAAACATATTTTTTTTTTGTATAATGGATTGTTTCGTGTTATTTCAAAAAAAAAAAAAAAAAACAAAGTAACTAAGTAAGTAGTACTTTTGAATGTATACTTCTTTATTAAACTAAACTTTTGAAAGTGGTCGAAAAATCGATGACAAGCTTTGATTTGGAACAACAACTAAGTCATCTAAGTATCAATACATGATGAACAGTGTACATTATGTAGGTGGGTGAAATAAAATCTTGTAAAACAGAACATCGCGAGGTCACAGTTCGGGGCGAACACTAGTTTAAAAACAAATTGAAACCCTAGTCGAGCGAGTAAAACTAGATAAAAATGTTTGGCAGCCCTGTTTGCCATTTCAGAATATCTCCTTTGTTTTTCCTGTTCCAGCCTTCAATAGAAACGATTCGGTAACGAAGTCACAGAGTGCTGAAGTGACGCCTTTGAAATCTTTGTAACGAGATTTAATGACATTACCTACTTTTAATAATCGAGGTTTTCCTAAACCCGGGAGGAATATTTATTGTTGTAGGTTTTTAGTCGGTTTTTGTCGTCTCTTCAAAGTTTTTGGTTTGTTTATGCTTGATAAAGATTATATTGCGCTGGATGGGCCTAGTCTGATCCACAGTAAAGTTATCGCGCCCGCTGTCGCTCACAAATTTTCACCAGCGGTGTCTATAAAATCACTACGGGTGATTTTCCAAAATTTCAAATCGTATGATGTGTCAGTACCTACTAACATTGTTACCGTCAGCTATCCGAAACCAAAATGCTTTTTTTTTTATTTTTCTCTTCCCTCCTAATAGGATTTTGGCGTCGCACGTCTTATGCAATGCCAGTGTCAAGTACACATAATATATATTTTCAAGTTTTATGATTATAATCAAACGAGTCATAGTCACAGTCAAAGATAAGCAAAACAAGTGACGGTCAGTCCAAGTCATGCCCCAGTAAAGTGGTGAAAACTTTACTAGAGCCTTCTATGGAGTTTTGGAAACAACACGAAAATTCACGTTTCACGACATTATACCATTCACCAATACCTCATGCATGTTCACGAACACTTAACGGGTAAAAATTCACCGTGTACATTAACACTTGACATAACACAAGTATTGGAAAATAATAAAATGACGCGACATTAATTCTTCACGTTCCTGCCAAAAGTCATCGAAATACTTAGGTAAATTATATATTTCTATGGTACAGCTGCTTTTTTTTCGTTACTTCAGGTTTGGTCCCATAGTAAAAGTTGTATAGCTAGCACCCTTACGGGTCCATATGATATGAGTTCCAGAACAGCCCAGAATAAATATAATACACTATATAAACAGGATACATTATATATGAACAGGTATAAATAAGTACCACTTTAGTTACGTTTTATCGTCTACCAGGTGAATAATATGGAACGTGGGGTTTATTGTAAAGAAATAAAATAAAATTTATGTATTCACAACTTTATTCCGTCGTTTATGAGGTACATTATTCGCTAAAATCACTTTCAATGTTAATGCACAGTTAGGTAAAGACAAATACGATGTTTTTCTAACTGTACGGTAAAATTTAGACAGATTTTTGTAAATTTATTTCAATTCCATCTCTGGATTCCACAGAATAAGAGTCAATTTATATTGCACATTATTATCGAGGATATTTTTTTATGTATAAAGTTTGGTTAAGGTAAAGATAGTTTCAAACGATAAATTATCTAGAATTATTATTTCAAAATATACTTTTTATAATGTATGTAACAATTACAAGTTCTGATAATTTTTGATTTCTATTTAACCAGAAAAACTTTTAAAATGACACTTCCTTAAAACAACAACTTTTTAAACTGATTCAAACATGTAAAAAATGTATTCGACATTTTTTTTTTAATATTTTTTTTTCATGTTTGTTTTAAATGAATGGCCCGAAAAACAATACAAAATACAAAAGCTCAGAGCAATACTAATACATACCAGATAGTAGCGCACGCATAGTGTAGATACCAAAAATATGACATTAATTTCTCATTCAATAATCAATATAACTTCACCGCGCTTACAAAATGTACGTAATTAAGAACCCGCTTCCAACTCAGCTTTCTCGTTCGCCCCCTTTTTTTTAATCATAAAAGTTACTGAGTGGAATTTAAATAAATAGACGTTAATTTATCCTTAGAATACCAATGTTTTATAGCAAATTTGTATGTATATTTCTTCGCAAATATCTCAAAAATGGCTGGACACAAATTTGAGTTAGTACATTAGTTTGTTTGTAACCTCGATAGGGCCAGACTGCACCAAAGCGGCGACGAGACGAGAAGCGACGAGACGAGAAGAAAAGTGTTAGAAACAACCAATAGGATAGCGCTATTTACGAATCTCGTCTCCGATCAGCGTCGGTGAGACGGTTGAGCGGAGGAGAGAAGATGTCTCATATTTATATAGCGTGAACAAAACAGAGATGTAAGCTTTGCCTAGCAAGCTGACGACGGAGCGCAGCGGAGACGAGAGGAGATGTGAGCGACAAGCGACTACCGGCACCGCTAGTTCCCCCGCGTCGTACAACCCACTCGCCGTGCCCGGGCCACTCAACTCTCAGCTCTACTCTAGCCATTACACATCTCTGCTCCGGTCTACTATCGGAGACACTCTAGCTCTCGTCTCCGCTTCGCACATTTCCGCTTCGGCGGAGTCTAGGCCCACTTGCATTTTTCGCTCGATCTCCGAACCCCTAGTCTATAATTGAAGCGATTATTACTCTTTTTTTTTAACACTCTTCTTTATTTAAAAAAAAAAGCTTGCATAAAAATTACTATTACTTTTGTAAAATTACCTTCACCTTAACCATTATGTATCATTTTGTAACAAATCAATAATTTTTACTCTGTAAGTGAATTACAATAACTTTACGCACCATCAATTGTTTTAAATCTCTTATCAACGTTAGGTGTCACTTACTTAACATCATTGGATTGCGGCACCTTATTTTTATAAATCTATAAGATAGTTTAAAAGTTTTACTATAAACATGAAAATTAACAACATCTGGCTTAAAACGTTCTAATATATTAAATGTAGAAAATTAACAAACAATAAAAATAAAATAAAAATATTTATATAAAAATAATATCGAATAATAATAAATAAATAAAATATCCGAAAAAAATAATAAAAAAATAATTTTCAAACTTTGTGTAGCACAAACCTCTTCATAAGGTGCGGCCACACTTTCGAGTTTCGACGACAGTTCGCATTGTCGCGACAAGTCTGGCTGAATAGTTCGTCGAAAGGCGATGTATTCGGGTTATCGCAGTAAATACCTAGATAGAACAAATCTAAGGGTTTTGAAAATGGAATAAAATTTTGCCCTAAAATGACATTTGACTTGAAGCTAATGTCTACAATAAATTCGCCGATGGACTTAGACTTAGACTTAGACTTTATTGTGACATCCCGACATGTACATTTCTGCGATAGTGTGGCCTTAGCACTATAATAATGGAAAACGTTTATTTAAAATATTAATTTAAATATGTTGCTAAATTAATGCGTCAAAAACGAATGCACGCAAGTAATAAATTTAAAAAAATATTAATAACAATTCATAATAATGCTTTTAAACACTGTGCCCAAAAAGCATAATTGTTTTGTCGAAAAAATATTTAACGAAATTTAATTACCTAATACTAAATTACTGAAAAATTAATTTATTTTGTTTTAGTAAATTTTATATAAAACGATAACTGAAACGGTTTTTTTTAAATTAAAAGCTATTGAATCTTGTATAAGGGTCTTCATTTCACAAACTTATTTTTGCCTATGTATTTATCGTTTTTAGCCCAGTCAAGTTTCGGGACTTAGTACGGAGGACCCGGACATAATTCATAACATAAATATAAAATTTTGATTAGTATAATTTGCTGTTGTACAATCCATATTAAATTAAATTAAACAGTTTGGAGGCACGGAACATAGTAAAAGCATTTATGCTTGAGCCATACATTATCGTCAACGACGACTCACTGCCGTGCTTACGATCGTCATCTGAAATAGACTCTAACGTAGCGCAAATGGAGACGATATTGCAAAATGTAAAATTTAAGTCTATTCCGGATTTGTATTATGTTTCATTATTTTATATCAATATGAAAGGTTTGTTCTACAATTATTTACAGAAAAAAAAAACTGTTATTAATAATTTGTGGGTCAAACGCTAAACTGACTGGGCCATTTTTTTATTATATTAGTAAAACGTTCAATTATTGTTAAGATTTTAAATTTAACACTAAAAACATGGCGACAATAAGAACGCTATCGAATATTTACAAAACCAATATTATTTACAATTATAACCTACATAATCAGTCTATGTTAACAATAAATATTATGAACTCTTAATGGTAAAATTATGTTATTCTATAACATGAACATTTTGCAGGGTATTCGAAAAGGATATACTAATCCAAAATAAGGCCATCGTATTCTTTTTTATATGACTGCCCGAGAAGAATGGTATTTTGGGGTCACAGATCACACTAGGTACCGCATTACGAGTTTCATTGTTCCTACAAAAAGTCACCAAAGTTTGAGGAAGGCGCGGGTCGCGGGGAGTGCGACCAAGCGTTATCATTGGCTATCACAAGGTTACGCCTACTCACGCCTAATAATCGACCAATCAGAGTAATTTTTTCTAAGTGTTAAGACTGATGCGTGGCGAACTTCAAGCATCCTGAATGCAGAATCTAGGGTGTGATCTGTGTTTGGGGTATATCACACTAATATTATAAATGCGAATGTTTATGTTTAAGTATGTAAGTATGTATGTGTTTGTTCCCGTTCAACTCTGTAACGGCTAAAACGGATTTGAATGAAATTTGGTATGGAGGTAGCTTATACATAGGCTACTTTCTTTTATATCCAAAATAATTCAACGGTTCCTGTAGGACAGCGGATGAAACTGCGGGGCGCAGCTAGTGAAAGTATATATTTGTCAGTATGTAAGTACAGTATGTTTGTATGTTCTTATATTTACCTCCTGTAGTCTAAACGGCTTGACCGATTTTGACGATTGAGGTGTCGTTGGAATCCTCTTTATATCCCGAGTGATATAAGCTATAAATATGAATATTGTCAAACTATATAAATACGTAATTTAAATTATATAACATACTATATAAATATACACAAATTGCTTTAAGCCCTGAGACAAACAGATTTTAATATATAATATAGAGTTACACCGGACTTTGGTACCAAATCAGAAAGTTAACTGTACTCATCATTATGAACAGCTTGTACTATGGGACCAACCCTAAAACCTCGAAAAAAAAAAACATTAGTTTTCGATTTCACGGTTTATTCCATAAATTAAAAGTTGTTCATAATAAAAAGTACAATGAGCTCCTTTCAGCTTAATACCGCCGTTCTATATACTCCAGTACAATTAATTTAATTATAAATAACAATGTATATAGTTATGTACGAGGTCTACACCAGCTATCTAATTACTGTATAACTTTGTAACAGAAATTGTAGAAAAAGTTGAAGTAACAACACCATTATCGTAGGCAGGCGTGTTTCTGCTGCTGCACCTGTTAAACAATAATAATAATTAAAAAAAAAATAACAATATTGTAATAATAATTACTTCATTAAAACTCGCGTGAGGATACATACTATTGTAATAAAAAACCGGATTACACTCACGGTAATTTATGTCGGTCGAGACTCGCTCCCGTACGGTTTCGGAGTTATAGAATATCGGATTCGGATCGGATACTTAGAATATCAACTAAATTATATTGTCAAGACTAGTTCCCGACTGGAGACCGAAGCTCCAATAGCTCCGAAACCGGTCAGGAGCGAGTCGCAACCAAGATAAATTATCGTGAGTTAAATCCGGTTTGTTATATCACTGAAACCGGTCGAGAGCAAGTCACGACCAAGATAAATTACCGTGAGTTAAATCCGGTTTGTTTTATCACTGAAACCAGTCGGGAGCAAGTCAC